>OZ024889.1:56267573-56665073 GCA_964017195.1 Siderastrea radians | reverse complement strand
GCCTTATCAACAATAACCTAACTAGACCACCTACAACTATATGAAATTTCAAAAAGCAAAAACGACAACAATTTCATTGACAGACACAAACAGTTAAACTTTAATATTTTAAACAATGTAAAATAATACAAACAATAAACGAGAGAATAAAAAAGATAAAAAATCTGTCTTAGGAAGGACGGAGAGAATTATGGCCTCCTCAGGAGGGGGGGGGGGTACATTTTTCAAACAAGAATTGGGAAGGGGGGTATAATTTTTACCTAAAATTTTTTGGGGGGGGTTCAGTTTTGAAACACTACACTTTTTTGAAAACCACCGCCCCCCCCCCTGGGACGTAATTAACGATCGGTCCCTTAACCACGGCAAAATCATTTTCGTCACTGCAAAATCATTTTCAACCGCGGCAAAATCATTTTCAACTAAGGTAAATATATTTTGTACTCATGCCGGACCTCTGTTCGCAAGGTATGGGAGTTAATCAACCATGGCGGACAACTGACTCGCAGTTTCGTGACTCGTAGAAGATGTTTTACGCAAACTGTGGAGTGCCTCTGAATGCGGGTTAAAAAATGTTGACGGGCCTGCACGACTCCCGCGTTCGTAGAAGAAATTCTAAAGCCCTCATAGCTTAGCTCTAACTAGTAGGTCTTGAAGGGATTTCCCTTTTCGATATGAGATCATGGGAGGCTCCTTAAAGACTTTTTCACCTGTGGTTGGTTCTGTATAAGCTGCCATTTTCCCATCAGAATTTTCTTTAGGCTGGGTAATGCTGGGTGGTATTGTGTGACAAAGGGTAGTATTTTCTTACGTGCAGCCTTGTTCTTCTGTTCTAGTTTAGTTTTTCTCGCGGAGAATTTTACTTCTAAGAGGTGTTTTGTTTTATTACACCTGTTGGATATCCTCTACACTTAGGCGTGATTTAAAGTTTTTGGTGTTTTCCTCAAATGTTTCCTTTGTATGTGTTTGCACGTCAAGGATAGATTTCTTGTGAAATGTCTCACCCTTGTACACTTTCGTGTCCAAGAATGTAATCTCTGTTTCTGATATTTCAGCCGTAAATTCGATTGTTGGGTGAAAGCAATTTGCCTTTCCTAGGAATTCTTCAATTTTTTCTGTGCTGTGTCCCACAAGGAGAACACGTCGTCAATGTATCTTTTCCAGACTAGCGGTTTTTGAGGGTCCACAATAGGTTTGGCGGGATGCGGGATTTGGCTAATTTTTGTGGCGATATTCGGGATGAGAGCTGAAACAGGAGCGGGAAGCGGGAATTTCATTTGAGAGCGGGAGTGGGATTTTGTGTTTTTGAGGAGTCGGGACGCGAGAATCGCAAGGGGAAAGTAGCGGGATACGGTATTTTAATTTTTACGAGACTGCATGATTTGACCGGCGCAGGCTGATACAAATGGATCGTTTGTGGATGAAGTATGTCAGCTTTCAAGTGATGCATTGATCAAGGAAGAGTAGCCTAAATGACAAGCTATTATGAGTCCTTTTGTGTTAATTTCGGAAAGAGATATCAGGCACATGTCGTTTTGCATTTCTTAGTCTTGTCTGCGTTCTTAACTTTTCCGACCCTTTCCATTGAGCGTTTGTTGGAGCAGGTATGATCAGCTTTGGTTAGCCAGTATGGCAACACCGGCGGACGGTAATGTAACCTTACGGCGGTCGCCAAAAACGAGGTATTCGGCATCGTAAATTTTGTTGCTATGTATTATGCAGAGTGCGAGCAGGAATGCCTTCGTTCCAAAAAAAAAAAAACATTCCCGAGCAGAAATTTACTGGAAGCAAGTAATATAGAGACGCAGAAAGCTTTGAAATAAACTGTGAGTTAAGTGAGTCCACTTTTACAAATGTTTTGTTACATTTTATTTTTGCAGACCCTGTCTAAGGACACAATCCGTTTATATACAGCTGGGCCTGTAGAGAAACAATGTGGAGAAAACTTTTGTGTCTAAGGAAACGCCGACCTTCAGATCAAAACCAAGTCGCCCTTACCACCCCACAACTTGAACAACTACCGGCTTCATTTGCATACTCAGTAGGTTGTCTTCCAGAAAAAAGCAGGGCCGAGAATAGGCAGAATATCATAGCAAACAATCTTTGACAATTTTTACCTTTCATTTGTACCTGGACAAAAAAGGTAAAACGGGTCTAAAACAGTAACGAAAACACTCGTTACGGTCATTAGTGGCTCGAAGTGGCGATATTTTTAAATGATATCGAGACCATCGACCATAAAAACGTGTTTACTTGTCTTTTATCCATTGTGTAAAGGTATGTGAGGTTTTCATCATGAAAGTAGAAAACTATTTAAAAAATTAGGCGGGATCGGGATTTTGACGCAAAGAAGGGCGGGATGGCGGGATTAACAGGAAAAAAAGGCGGGATGACGGGATCTGAGAACCCTATTGTGGACCCTCGTTTTTTACTGCTCTGTCTAAGTATTTGTCTCTCTATTTTGGCCATGAAAATATTAGCAATAGCTACGGCCATTTTCGTTCCATGGCAGTTCCATGGGTTTGTAGATAATTGCTCCCGTTAAAGCGGAACCAGTTTTCTTGTAAGATTAGACTGAGCATTTCTCTTAAATACCTCGTAGGTATGGGGGGGGGGGGGGGGGAGAGGGGTTCGATGTAGAATGCTTCGTATGCTTGGCATACGGTGGTAATTCCTTCCTCTTGAGGTATGTTAGAATAGAGGCTAGTTACGTCCATGGAGGCAAGAATCACGTTCTGAGGCAATTTCGTCTTCTCAACGAAGTTAATGAAGTCTGTCTAATCTTTTAGATACGAATCTGTTTTTGTGCTATAGGCTGAATGAGTCGGTCAACAAATGACGATAACCGCTCTGTAGGGCCATCACACCCCGATATTATAGTTCTCCCGACAGGCGTCGGTTTGTGAATCTTTGATAGTGTGTAAAAAACTGGATTTGGCGTAAGCGAAGGCCATTTACCCTTCATTTCGTCAATGTGGTTTCCTTGGAGGAGCGATTTTATCACTGAACTGATTTACTTTCTTGGCTGTGCCTTTCAACCATAGGTTCTTCTAGGGGTCGGTAGTTATTTATATCATCTAGTAGAACTTGACCCTCGTTGATTTTGTCTTCTCTGCTCATAATGCTCATAACGCTAGGTAACGCTCCGCATTGCCTAGCCTAAAGAAAATTCTGATGGGAAAATGGCACCTTTTACAAAACCAACCACAGGTGAAAAAAATTTTTAAGGAGCCTCCGATCATCTCATATTGAAAAGGGAAATCCCTTCAAGACCCACTAGTTAGAGCTAAACTATGAGGGCTTAAGAATTTCTTCTATGAACGCGGGAGTCGTGTAGGCCCGTCAACATTTTTTAAAACCAGAAACCACATTAAGTCGTTTAACAAACGATCAGAGGTCAAATTAAACTGAGAATAGCAAACAGTGCGAGCCACAAGAATCCACCGGTTATCAGAAAATTGATCAGATATGACCTCGAGAACAAAGTCTTAAAAATACGACGTCTAAGTTGTAACGGCTCAATTGACCATTTGGAAATCCTCCAACTAAACCCACTACAAAAGCACAAGAAGCAAATTTGGTCAAAAGACCGAGATAAGGCGCGGCGTACAAAGACGTGAAGTGGGAGTCGCACAGGCCTTCCAACACCATTTTATAACTGGAACAGAGGTCACGTGCGTACAAAATATATTTACCTTGGTTGAAAATGATTTTGCCGTGACGAAAATGATTTTGCCGTGGCCAAAATAATTTTGCCGTGACGAAAATGATTTTGCCGTGACGAAAATGATTTTGCCGTGGCCAAAATAATTTTGCCGTGACGAAAATGATTTTGCCGTGACGAAAATGATTTTGCCGTGGCCAAAATGATTTTGCCGTGACGAAAATGATTTTGCCGTGGCCAAAATGATTTTGCCGTGACAAAAATGATTTTGCCGTGGAATGATTTTGCCGTGGCCAAAATGATTTTGCCGTGACGAAAATGATTTTGCCGTGGCCAAAATGATTTTGCCGTGACGAAAATGATTTTGCCGTGGCCAAAATGATTTTGCCGCGGTTGAAAATGATTTTGCCGTGACGAAAATGATTTTGCCGCGGTTGAAAATGATTTAGCCGTGACGAAAAAGATTTTGCCGTGGCCAAAATGATTTTGCCGTGACGAAAAAGATTTTGCCGTGACAGTTGTGGGCCACCGTACAGTAATCCTAAGAGCCCACAGTAATTTGACCTGCGGTAAAAATATAGGTAACGCGAGTAACGCAAGTTCGTAGCATATTATGTCGGTTGTCTTTCGCAAGGAAAACTAAACGTTCTGCTCGAACTTCGCTCCTCTGGACCCTGTGCTTTTTATAGCAGTATAATACACGATAGGATGCAAACAGATGGATGGAAAAAGCAAATCTGATGGCTATTTTCGACCAATCACGATTAAAACGAACACCAATCACAAATAACGTAATGCACCAGTCAAAGTAAACCCCGACCCCCCCCACCCCGGGACATAGGTGGGGATTGGTTCTGGATAGCTTGCAAAAACTTGCAAATCCCCCACATAGTGGGGAAAATTTTGTAAAACAAAAGGGAGAAAATGCCCCATCCCCTGGGGCAACCAATGTGTAAATTATAAATTTGTGTTTGCAGGATTTCATGCCCACAGGGCAGCAGAATTCATAATTGTGTCAATTTGCTGTATTAAAAGCTTGATCTCACACTCTGTGACACAGATTTTAAGTAATAACATTAAAGGCCGTCACAGATTTTAGCTCATACACTGTATTAAATTTCCCATAGCATTTAAAACCACAAATTCAAACATTAACGCAATGTTTTATTTGACAAGACTGCATTAAAACATAGTAGAGTGACTTGAAATACAAACAACCAGAAGCTCTGATTCTCACCGCTGGTGGATTAAGTTCATTGAAATACAGGTGAAGCTGTCTGTGCGACTTCCAGACAACCAGTAACTCTAGTTACAACTTTGACCGCAGTGAAATAGTTTTTACTTCATAGTGGAAATAACACAATGTAAAAGAAAAACTGTCGTGATTGACATGTTTGACCGTGGTGGAGCTACGACTACTCTCATTCGCAAGGGTTTAACTTTTGCAGCATTTTGGGCAGTACCAACACCCATCAGGGACACTTTCTTCGGTCAAACCAACACATTTAGCATGGTACCATCCTACTGGACAATTTTCCGCATCACAGTACAACATCAGCCCATACTCCCCTTCACCGCACAGGCAATATGCATCTGTTTGCACATCTAAATAACAGAGAAAATAATAAAGAGAACTTCAAAAATATTGTCATAACGTGCCAGGCAGTCATTCTCTATTAAGCGGGCAGTTGTTTATGTCCCGAAAATTGTTCCCCTTGCCCCTATTCACTGTAAACTTGTCCTCTGAACGGCCATCTGTATTAAGAGATCAGTTAGCCATCCGCCAAGACCATTTAATACAGTTTAGTGTCACACAAAATTTGATTATCTGGCCCCAGTTGTTCGAAAGCCGCACAACGCTATCCACCGGATAAATCGCTATTCAGGGGACAAGTGTTACGGAAACCAATACCCAAAGGATAGAGATTTTTCCAGTGGATAGCGCTATCTAGCTTTTGAACATATGGAACCTAATAATACCTTTTTTCCTTGACTTTGACTTCTTCTTAGCGGAGGCTTTTTTAGCCCCCTCTGCTCTATTCTTGTGCACGCCATCCAGATGCTTAAGCCACATTCTTACATCCTCTGTTGTCAGCAATGTCTTCTTCGCCAAATCAATAATGAACTCTTCGCTTGGCTGCGTCTTATCTGCGCAAAGCTTCTTATGAACTTCTCCAAGAATCTTTGAGGGGGGCTTGAACATCATGCCTTCTCTTCCGTGCTTGCTGTAATGCTCGAGATGGTCATCAGGTTGTAGATAATGGCCAGCACACTTCCCTTTACATTGACTACAGTCACCACCCCAAGGGCGCTTAGGATCCGGGATCGGGACAGGAAAGTACTCCAGTGATGGGCCGTTTGGGAACCACTTCAACTCTAGCTTGTGTTGACTTGTCTGGCATTTCACGTGAGAGCAGTTAGTTTGGAAACAGGGAAGTAGCATGAACACATACTGCTCTGGCATGTTCTTGACCATATGACGACTGCGTACCTCCCATACCTCTTGGAAGTACGCATACAGCGTAGGTTCCAGTTTTTGCAAGGCTTCTCTCTCCTTCTTTGTACCCCTTAGAAACGTTAAAAGCTTCGGACGCCTATCTGTGGCATGCTTGGCAAATTCTGGCGATGATCCTTTAAGTAAATTAATGGTTCCATTTCCACAGGGTGCTCCATGCACTCTCTTTATATAAACGTCAATAGCAAGATTTAGGTTTTTGTCTAACTGTTCACTACTGTTGCAGGCACCGCCAATAGTGGAAGGAATAAAGAGATTTGAATGTGCTTTGGCTAAACATCCATTAAAAAGTTCGACCTTGTTCAAATACGATCCCCCAGAGTGTCGTGTAGTGACCAATAGACAGCCTGTACCTTTGCTTAGATGCCTTTCTGTCCACATAAATTGGACTTCTGCATGCGATGGACCTTCATCTGCACCTCCATCTACTCTTATGAACTCAACCTGTTTCTGGAAGAGATCTTTGAAATCAGATGTTTCCTCTAGCATACGCAAATCTGCCATGTGTTGAGCAGGGCTTTTTGGAAATAACTGATGCGCTTTGACAATTCCAAAACATACTTCAGGTGTTGTTTCAGTTTCCAGGAACATATAGGAAGAAACCTGGAGTGTTGATGTGTACTTGTTAACATAATCAGCTCTAGTGGTCACCTCCACATCATCAGAAAGGGAGAGTGCAGAATGCTGGCGATGCGTGTAGGTCGTGTCCAGGCGGAATCCAGCAGCATCATCTCTGTTGAGAATCATCGAGACTGTGCCATCTTTCTTCTGTAATTTATCCAGGCTGCGATACATTGTAGTGCTGTAATGGGCATCTGGATTTAGTTTCATGGCAAAACCCTTCCTTGCACGACGGCATGTTACCTTAGCGACCCCTTTGTACCGTTTTGCGCTAATACGTCCTTTATTTCTCGCTACGCACAGCTGGACAATGGTGCCATGTGATAACTTTGTTTGATACTTTTCCTCAAGGTGTTCCTTGATACGTTTGTATGTCACTTTAAGACCACTGTTTTCATGATGTTTTCCATAAGAGAAAGTCAAAACGCCAGTCCTGCGCCACGCATCGGCTCCTACCTTTTGTTCTCTCACGAAATCTTCAATATCCTTCCCTATGTTGGGATATTTTTGTAGGACTCGGGAAACTCTCTTGGTAACTCTCCGCTTGAGTAGACCTGCTTGTGCCACAGCTTTAGCAGCATTAATGTGGGCTCGTCGTTGGAGAAGTTTCCATTGCTTCACCACCATTTCTTTGGCATGTTTGCTTGCTATGTCATCTACATCAACCCAATCATCTGGATTATCACTCTCTGCGTCACTGACAATGTCTCTGTCTTCATCATTTTCATCCAAAAGCCGCCGTCTCTCTCGCTCAAGATACGCTTGCCTTGACTGTTCAATCAGGGATTCCTCGTTTCTGTCAAGGTCACTAGAAGATAAATAATGTGCAAAATCAAGTAGTACTTCGTTCAGGGCCTCTGGCGTAAATTCTCGTAACAGCATCCTAATCTCTTCAACAAATGCAAACCAGTTCAGGTCATTAGAGCGCAACATAAACAGCATATGCTCCATTGATGGAGTAGGATTAACTATCAAACCATCGTCCTTATGTTTACTCATAGTGTCTGGGTCAATAGGAGCATTTACCCTCTGCAATGAACACTTTGTACTCTTCTCCACCACCTCTCCATCTCCAACAACACACCCACTATCAATGCTGTTCGATGCAGCCACTGAGCCGTCACTTTTGGAAGAATCATATCGTTCTTGACCATTACTTTCGTTTCTTGCTCCAATGTTACATAAATTACTAGTGGAGACTCCCTCATCAGAAGCAGTATTTTCAGAGGCACTTTTCTTGTTGTCTGACTGTTCTGAGATTTCACCATCAGACACATCACTGTGAGATTCCCACTGATCACTGCCCTCAGAGTCACTACTGCTATTCTCTGAATCATCAGGTAGCTCATAACCCAGGCTCCTGAGGGTAGCTTTGTTTTTGACATTAGCCAACTGCATAACAGCATCTCGAATGGCATGTGCTTGCTCCACAGCTTTCAACACCATATCCTCTTTGCTATGAAAGTCATCAAAACCATATTCTCTCTTGGCTTTCTTCGCTGAGAGACCTTGACTTTTGCATACAGAGAATTTAATCAGACATCGGTCGGACTCAGTTGTTGCTAGTTTACACAGAACGTCCAGTGCTTCTCTGGTAAGGCTTTTTTCCTTTCTCTTCATGGTTTCTGATGAAAACACCATTTGACACACTTGAGAAAAGGTATCATAATCAACCGTTGTACGAACCTCGGACACGTAAAGTCTTTGTGACCCAGGTCCACTTAATTCGAGCTTACAAATTGCAACAGGAAGTTGCATTAGCTTTCTAACAGCTTTGTCTGACTGATACTGAACAGTTGGGAATGTAGCACGGTACAACGAAGACAATTCACAGACTCCTTCATTGGAAATTCTTTCAGACAGATGAATTAAATAACGGCACTGGGTGCACTTCTCTGGTGTAGTGTCTCGGTGGTGCAACTTGCAATACAACTTGCGAACAACAAGAAATTCATCCAATGTAAGGTCATTGACTAAGGATAAGTAAACTTTGGAACCACTTTCAGCTCCTTTGCTCAGATTGGCATTAACATGAACTAGATACTTCTCATACAACTGTTTACATCTTAACAACAATTCACTATCACTGGCACTGCAAGACAAGTTCCCAGAGGTCTTCTTTTGCAATAAACACATGTCTGGCAAACTTGTCTTCAAAGTCATAAAAAATGGTCACCACTCGTTGAATCTGTGTCATGCTCCCCTGCTTCACTGCTGTCCTTTGTTTCTTCATCAGCAGGTACATTGTTGCTCTTTGTGACTTCCTCCACTTCAGCAGTGACATTCATGTCTTCTTTCTCAGAACTACTGTTCTCTGCAGAGCCATCTTTATTACAGGATTTGACGCAATCCTTGGTTTCCGAGTAACTGTTCTCGCATTGAACTGGATTGAGCCCACTTTTAAACAGACTGAGCTGGATACTACCTTTTGTTTGAACATTCCGAGTTTTGCCTTGAGTCTCTTTCTTGTCCTTACTCTCCCTGCCCATGTGATCCTTTTAGACCTGGTTTCCTTTTCTTGCAGCTTAGTCAGCTCCTCTTCAAGAGCACGTTTTTCTTTTCGTTTAGAAGCAATCTGTTCCTCCACATTGGCAGCCTGAGCATACTTGTTCATGTTATGTTGCTTGTACCTCTCTTTTTCCAAAAGAGCCATAGTACTGTTTATGCTATTTATGTCTTCTGAAAGGTCTTCAATTCTTTTCTTTCGAAACTCAGCCGAAAGCTTGATGTGTTTCCTTTTGCCTTGGTCCTTTACAGCACCAAACGCCTTTGATCGACTTCTTTTCTTCTTATAGGGATACCCTTCCTCATCAACTTTAGCTCTTGCAAGGTCCATAAGACGACCCTTATTATTTACTAAGCTTGGATTTTCCAAACACAATTCATATGCTGCATTGTTCATGTGTTGTTGGTAATTTGTCAGTGTACCTGCATTTCCCTTTTGATAGATTCTGCTCTTTTCAAGTAATTCATCCCTTGCCAATTGCACGGTAACAGTGTCTTTTTGCTTACACGTGGATTCAACCTAAACCAAAAAGGAAAATGCATTTTTTTTTCACAATCTGAGCTTACATATTCCTTTTGTGCAGATCACAAAAGTGTAGTAATGTAAACAACACAAAATACACTGTATTTTACAAAAACGCATTGTAAGGGACTGGTAAAAAAATATAGGGGTGGGGTGGGAGTGTGCCAGAGCATTTGGAAATGTCCAGAATAAAAAACACATGACCCACCCCTACTTTGTGGCACAAAATTAAATGGCCCACCCCCTTTAACCAAACTGCTTAACAATACAAAACATGGCTGCACTCCAATACAAATATTTATATCGTCTGGTCCAAACATTGGATTTATTTCACCTTTTTATTTTTCTTGCATTAGAAATGCTATTATATTTACGAATAAACATATCAAGTTGTGAGAATCAAGGAATTAAGAAGCAAAATATAGCATTGCGAAACCTACTGTCATCGATGTTAAAATAATATAGTTTGTACTGTATTGTACTCATTCAAAATTAAAAAAAGGGCAAAAGAATACAACGTACCCTTTATTTAAACAAACATAACCAAACAATCAGGATACTGAGAATAGCAGCAGTGGGTACATACACACTGCTGAGGATAGCAGCTCGTGGAACAAATATTCACAAGTTTTAGTAACTTTTACCACCCAATAAACGTGAAATTTCCACGAGAAAAAGTCAAAATATAGTTGAGATAAGAGCAGAGATTTATTTTAGCCCAAAGGATGTTTTGAGGTTAAGTGCACTTTAAAGGAATATTGCTTTTATGTATAAGGAAATTTGTAGTTTTTAATCTTTGAAATAGACAAAACATGTTTGATTCATTTTAATGACTTTTATTAGTACACATAATCAATAATCTGATGCATCGCAAACGACACCTAATCCCGATGGAAATAGAATTTGTCTCACATAATGGTTAACCACTGCATCTTGGACCAAAACAAAATGACCCACCCCCTAAAGGGAGGCCAAAATTACCTGACCCACACCTTATCAAGGGCTCCAAATCTAATGAACCACACCCTCTCAGGTCTGACCCACTCCCCTCTACACTTTTTGACCGGTCCCTAGTTTATCATTGAAAAGTGAGGCAGTTTTTGTTAATATAAGACCACTGTTTGTAGTTTACATGCTAATCAACATCATCTGCATTATCATAATTTACGAACCTAACTGAAAAAGTAACAAAAGATGTAAAAATGTATAATCCATGGACTTACAACAAGTTCTGGGCCGGTCTGACCATCAGCTGTGATGGTCAGCTGTTTTGAACGATGAATGACAACAGCCTGGGGATCACCCTAATCCAAAAAAAATCCAAAGATATGTATTCAGAGAACGTTCATTATTTATTTAGTAGAAGATATCGTCAGGTGATTTTATAAATTTGTCTGTTCTTAAGTATACCCCCCCCCCCATCCCACTAATGAATCCAATTTTCCAGAACAAAAAAACCAGCCAGTTAAAACACCTGGAACCTTTGGGTAGTCTAATAATCTGCTCAGGGGTATTTCTGGATTACAGCAACACTGAATGAACACACACGCACAAAAAAGAGCCAAAGCCCTTTCTACATAAATTACAAATCCTCCCTGTGAATGCAAAGTTCATTGCACCAATATGTATTGCTTACTCTGCCATTAATAAGTAAAGGCCTTTTACAACCACATACCCTTCAACTAACCTTTTTCTTTTCCTTATCTGTGTTAGCTGGTGATGAAGACACCTGAGGATAATTAAAGGTCGAAGAAAATTGAGTCAATAGAACTCAACTGTACGTGACTACAAACAGGCAAAAGCAACAATTGCTATAATTCTTACGTTTATAATTCACACACCTTTTTTGCATGCCTCAGTATCATTATGATGTCTCCAACTGCATGGATTCCAATGTCTTTTAAAATGTCTTTCGTGAGGTCCTCCAGCATGTTTTCTCGTATCCTAAATATTGTCATTAAAAATTGAATTGTCAAGACACAATTTCCTTTGCCTTTTCATACTACAGTTTTGTTCAAAATCTGTATCGACATTCACAGCGAAACATACCGATTTTTATCAAAAAGCTCGCCATACTCCTGCACAAACTCTTCTGCAATCCCCGCACCACGAAGGAAGGTTTTCCACCTACAAAGTACCAAGTAACATTTGTAGCTGTTAACGAGTGAATACACTTGTTTTCAAACTCGAGTAAAACATTTAATATCACGCCATCGTGCTGAACAAGTGTTTAACTTCCTAAAACAATACCGTAAATTAATGGATGTATTAATTTGAATAAGAATAGAAAGGATTGATATAAATACCTTGTCACGTTCGTCTCCGCCATCTTGCACGTGTGCACAAAAGTACCCATAGATCCTTGTGGTAACAACGGCCGCCATCTTGGATTTTAAATTACCCAGAGACCTTTGCATGAACAACGGCTGCCATCTTGGATTTACGAATCCCCTACTAATGCCCCACATTCCTAGGGACAGGTATGCCAAAACGCGCGAATCCCCCACCTACTGGGGCCAAAGAGAGCTACCAATAAGCTACTAACTCCCCACCAAAGCCCCACATGTCCCGGGGTGGGGGGGGGTCGGGGTTTACTTTGACTGGTGCATAAGGTGGTTCACACACAATTTCCCGCGCTTGACGTAGGTTGCAAGTTTTGATTAGACTTCTGATTGACTTGTTAAATCATCAGCGTTTCCTGTGATTGGCCGTATGCGACAGGTTTTGCAACAACTGGAAATAGGCTTGGAACGTTAACACGAGGAACTACCATTTAGAAAACCTCTTTACTGTGCTGCTGAGAAACGAGAGACTGTGCTTAGTTTAAAACTAATTTTATTAAGTTTTCCATAAAATTATAATTTAATTGGTAGCCATCAAGGCTGAATTCACGATATGAAATACACCCAAGTTATGCAATGCTTTAAGCGTCACTATTTACCGTGACTATCCCAGGAGTGACAAAGAGCCCCTTGCCATCAATTTGATGCTTAGCCAGGGGTAAACCCGCATAATACCTTGCACTAAGTCATAAGTGAGATAATCACGGTATTCCGCTGAAAACAATGCATAGTATTATATCTCATGACCATAAACTTGTACAAGCAGAACATCATATGACAAGTCAGTTTCCTTCGCATCGGTTACTTCGGTTGTCATACTACGCTCAATTGGGGTAAAAAAGATCCGGACTGTAGTGTATTATGGACCCATTGCCGACCTATGATAGCTTTACCCATAATCCAGTGGGGACTAAGTTGCTGTTGCCAGTTGGCACATGGTGAATAAACCAGGAGTGTTAAATCCGAAGACGGACGGCAACTTCCGACTCCCAGTTGAAATAAAATACGAAAAAAAAAACAAAACAAAAACAACTGACAAACCGGCAGCAACTGGCCCTAAAAGAACACGACCTAAGCGACTCAAACTGTCAACCCACGTTACGGCAGCGAAGAAAACTGACAACAAACGAGATACTGACAAATATGCAACGGATTTCGAGCCTTCTAATTGGCTGTCTCCTCTAAGGTATGAGACAATTATCAATACATTTTGATACCGTAGAGAGAACCAGGCAAAGTACCATTATAAATACGTACACGCTTGCAATAATTAATCTTGACCACATCCAATGTTTATGTTTCAATCAAGCTATGTACGCCAATAATTGCTTCTATCTGTTACTTGGTTATCCCTAATAAATATTTTTTTCTACGGCTTAGTTTACTTCGACCTGGATTTTCCCCCTTTTCGACGTTTCTACACTGTGTAAGTGAATAATATAACACAATGCCATGAAGATAACCACGATAAACGTAAGAACTTTGTCAAGAGTTGGTATATTTGAAAAGTACCAATTTACGTCACAGCCACTGCCAGATGACAGAGCCTGCGATCGTGCGTGAAAGGTTGCTAAGTAACAAGAGTATCTCCATGCTTACACGTTGATAAAAGAAAGTTTGGAGCGTTGGGAAGCGTTTGATTTTCGCTCATAATTTTGACTGTCAGCGGTTTTCGGCAGAGTTGTTGCTAGGTAACTCGACTAAGATTCGTGTAGCAACCTCTGGAAAGCTCGTGCTCATTTTGATTGGATGATAAGAACCGGAAACTCATTGAGCACTTATCGGGCACGAATACGAAAATTAAACGTGTTTCGGTCGGTCGACTGTACTTTGAATGAAAAAGAGACCGAGAGTGACTGGTTTAGTCACCGGGGATGAAGAGACGATATGTGGAGATTTGCTATTAAATACGTTTTCCGAACCCAATTAATTAAAAGTTTGAATCTTATTTAAATTGTCAGAGATGCAGTTTTGATATAAAATTCGGCCATTGTGACGTGTTGAATTCAACACCTCAATTTTTTAATCGTAAATCCTCGGAGAAAACATCCTCTTCACCTTATTATCAACTTACGCGTATTATTATTATTACGCGGATAACTACGTTATTTTATTCTACTTAAAGACACACAATGGCGCTATTGAACGTGTCCCCTAATCAGACCAAGATCACTCTCTTTTCCTGCCTTGAACCATAGACGTTACAGTCAGGGAAAGCGAATGCGTTTTATCTCGAAAATTTTTCTCTTTAAGCTCTACGCTTCAAAAAAGAAAAGAGAATGCTTGCGGCATACCAGAAGCAATCTCTTTTCGTATAACCCATTACAGTAATGTCACTAAGTTCAAGAAGTTGAACTTTTTATATGCCGTATGTAATGAAAGTGACCAAGATGCATTCTTAGAGAGCTACTGTGATTTGCCCTTCGTTAAATTCTACGACCTCACTAGGGGAGGGAATTCAGTCAAACGGGCTTTTAAAAAGTCCAGGGCTTGAACTAAGTTCCCGGATACTGGGTATCCTGTAGTATGGCCCGGTTAGTGGGACTCTGTGGAGTGTCCACTGTGGGCGAATTTCGTAACCCACGCATTAATAATAATTATTATGTATCTAAAATATTTCTATGATACCAAATTTAAATTTTATGACTACAATCTGAGGACGCGTCCGCCACAGTACCGACACGGCAAGAACTCTCTACTCCGTACATCAGGCGACATCCAGCCCCTGTGAGCGCCTTCCTCAGAAGGACCTAACTGTTCTAGAATCTGTAAAATTTGACGAGCCGTGCCGTCGTTTTGATCTAATTCCTCGTGACTGTGAAGCTGACTTAGTTCAGTTTCCGTTACTTCGAGATACGAACTTCTGGATAGATCACTGTCGTCCATGGTTAGATTGCTTGTTTCACTACCGACGCTCGTTTCCGATTGCGGTAAGATGATTTCGTCGCCATCTTGGAAAGATGGGATAACGGATTCGTGTTCGTGTGCGACCATTCTGCTATTTATTACGTTTTGCAGTTGGTGCTGTTGGATCCTTAATTCTTTTCTTTCGTCCAGCATTTGTTTGACCAGATCTTGAAGTTGATTCATTTTTTCCTATAAAGGAAGATAATAAAACAAAGGAGGAAGATGAACCCTTTTCACAACTTCTATATTGAGTGTCTTTTACGAGTGCAAGAGTTCAAGGAAGCCTTCAACGGAAACGTCTTTAGTTTATCTACAGATAGAATTTTTGGGTTTTTTCTTTGTTCTTCTAGACATTTATTTTATGTATTGTAAATCTTTTCAATTCTTTTTTCGAGAATTTTTTTAGCTTTCCTAAGATTACTGTAAGAGCATTGAGACTTCGTAAAATGCTCTAAATGTATTATTATTATTATTATTATTATTATTATTATTATTTAGTGCTCGTCACTCAATCCATTCCTAGGAGCACGTGACGAGCCCCCAAAACTGATCAAGGGGAATGGGGGGTGGGGGTTAGGTATGTCTCCCAACATATTTCTATCAAATTCTGACGACAGGTTGGTTTTACTAGATATTCTGCAAAGTATTATTTTATGGAAATAAAGGTAGTTTTTTTAGGCTTGTCACCTGCTATAATTTTTCTGCTGGGCAGTAGAAAAGTTCGAGACAGCATTTTTCCTAACAAAACTACGGAGATGCGTTACATGCGATCATGTAGGTGGGAGAACACCTGAAGGTTGTTTCTTTAGTCTTTAGGGACTATCAAGCGAATTTAGCGATTTCATAACACATCGCTTATTTAAACATTAGAAATTCAATCTAAAAGAGAGATTATTAAACAAAGAATCATTAAAACGCAGACGAAAACACAAACTAAATATCCATTTTTTTTTTACCAAAATGGTTAAATTAACTTTCGCTAAAAATAACTCATGAGCACTTCGATTGACCCCTGAGGTTAAAAGAACACAGGTCCACCTAACGACTACTTCGAGAAGGATGGTTGAGTCGAAGCTTAAACTGAACACGGACAAGAGACAAGATGCACAGCTTGCGAAAGAGACTATGATAAGAGGAGTGATCTTGTTTCCTCCTTATGCACCATCGCGCACGAAGACTTTTATGATGATGACGACGATATCTCATCTTAAGGTTAAGTTAGTTACTAGTTGAAAACCAATTAGGGGATGTGGTCCTCCTGATCCACCGCACTGATTCTCTTAACACACTTTACCAGAACTGTAAGCAGAGCTGATCTTTTGAACTTGGCACTCACCTGCATGTTGGCTTTCTCGCTGGACAGCTGGGCGATCACTCTCTCTCTATCTTTGTAATAAGACTTTAGAGCATTCCTCTGGGTTTGGTAAAGAGTGATATACTCGCCTGGATATTATAAAGCAACAAATTGAATCAATAAACAAAGGTAGGAAGAAAGTACACACCCCCCAAAAAATCCGAGAAAACAATCCTATCCGAGAACTGCATAAAACCACTCACTATAGAAATTAATTTTGTGCATCACTGTGTTTAGTATACAACTTAATCCATATCCTAACTTAACGATAACGGTGGGAATTGCGAGATCAAGTTTCCAGAGCCAAAACGATAAAAACAGGTCAATTCCAAACCTTAAATGGGCGGGGGTGGGGTTTTATGGTAAGTTAAAGCGTGGGGGGGATATTATAGAGAAAAGGGTTTAATAGATGGGGGGATAAGCTCTAACGGGAAAAGTTTTCGTCCCTAAAATTTCAATATTTACACAGTAGGTTTTCTGTCGACTACTGTCATGACTAAAATGACTCACAACTGCGCAAAAAAGCGAACTGTTACTCTACGTTGGAACTTCTAACTTACCAATAGTTTCTGTTTCCATTGACAGTTGTACTGTGATATGTTCAAGCTCTTGGATTCTATCGATCAGGGAAGCCTTTTCGTTCATAAGCTTCATGAACCGAGCCTGCAACAAAATAAATACAAAAACATTAATGTGAAGTTAAGTTCTGTAGTAACAGAAACCTTAGGTGCTGGCGTCCGTTGTGGGAAAAGTCAATGATAATGCAAGGTATATTGCAAGAAAAGACAAAACAACGACAACAACAACAACAACAACGACAAAATAACAATTAAAAAAACAAAACAAATAAATCACCATCAACGACGAAACCAACAGACAGACAGACAGACAGACAGACAGACAGACAGACAGACAGACAGACAGACAGACAGACAGAAAGACAGCACAGGAGGTCTAAACAAACACTATTCATAGTACGAGTATTCTGAGGGATACGCGTAACTTGAGTAAAGGAATTTTTAGAGGGGTCTCACAGTTGAGTGTCGAAATGTGCGTTTGCTTTGGCTGTGTTTCACTACGCTCTGTGAATGATGACCTTTACGAGACACTGTAAAGTTTGGGTGACTTGCACTGAGTGACATCAAAGTCTTGGGAGGAAAAAGAGATCGCGGTGTCACTCAATCCACGTTTCATACCTGTAGTTTACTGAAGGCCATTTTGATGGCATCGTGTGACATGTCCTCCTGTTCGAACTGATCCAGTGGCACGTTAGGTAGTTCTGGCTCTTCTTTTCTCTCTATCTCTGATTTTTGTTTCTCTACCACAGCCTGTAGCAACTGAATCTTCTGTTGCTGCTCATGAAGCTGCTGTTGGAACTGCTCTTGCACCTGTTGAATAAGATGACCACTGTAAATCACTTATTCAGCTCTAATGCTCCGACGATAGTTGTGTACCGAGGCTGGAAATCAGTTTTTAGTCTGTGAATGAAATCCTGAAGTGTGACCATTCAAGACATCTCCCGGATTGAATTCCAGGCAAATTGAGGCACGTATCTGGCACTTTTGCTTATATCATTTGCATTTCCTCTCCATTTCTTATTTATGCTGTTTTCGTTATTTTCGTTACTTTGTTCCACAGGTTAAACGGTTGATGATTTTACATTATATTCATTTAATTGCAATCTGCACTTTGATTTATAATACACCTCACATTTGTTACTCTTCGTTACTTTGTTGCACAATTTTAGGGGTTGACGTCTTCCCGTTTATTTAGGGAAAAATTTGTGTTCAATCCAGAGTTTCACTACTTTGCGACAAAGTTTAATCCTGTATATAAGTAAACCACTCATGTGAAAGTAACTGAGAACCAAGTTTCGGTAGTACTGTTTGTGTCTCCATTATTTCACTTCATTTCTTTGCAAAAACAGAGGGCGGAAGGAAGGAGTGCAGTTGCTTCGCCTCATGTAGTTAGCAGCTCAAACAAAACAATCAAAACCATTATTTTAGTCTCCCTGTTAACACCGAAGAACAAGTAACAACTTGACTAGAATTAAAACCTTTTGTTTAGTACCATCTTTGTATACCTGTCTGTATTGTTGCTGCAGTTGTTGTCTAAGCTGTAGCTCCATGTGTTGTTGTAATCTTAGTATTTCATCCTCTTGTTGATCCTGAGTCCTGTGTAAAATGTCCGCTAATTGGTCTCGCTCCATCTCAAGTTGGCGTATAGATGCAGACAGTGAATCGACCTGGGCAAAGAACAGTTTCCACCATAAACAAGTTGGTCAACTACAATAAACACCCAAAACAATGCGATGTAGACAGTCAGCACTGAATCAAATTATTTGCCTTAACTGGGTATGCACTGAGTGTAGACCACTTAGTACAAGAAAAGTCCCGAGAACGATAATTCCCTGTTATATTAGGTACCTTAACCGGCATGACGGCGAAAATAACGAGAACGTCGCAAAACAAACAATGGCTCACACGTGCGTTATTCATTACCGTCCTCTGCAAAACAGCAACGTGAGATGACTTAATTCCGGGTTTTATGTTGAACGTGAACACATCTGACGGTGCATTCTGGATGATCCCATTCTCCATTTTCTATTTGACCGTGAACGCCGTCCGAACAAATTTTGCTCCAGTCTAAATCCGCTACATTTAGACAAATCCTTAGCTTGCGCTGCACACGGAATGTTTTACCTAGGCTAGTGTTTTACGCTATCACTGAGGCGAAATGGAGGTCAGCATTCTAAAGAGTTTCAAAACCCATGAATTACGGGAGATCCAGCCAGAACCAGGAGGAGCTAGCAGATCTTCCTTCGAGGGAAGAAACGTTCTTGTTAATTTACCTACGGCCTGGCTTTGGAAAATCAATGATTTTCCAGTGTCTTCCAACCCCGTGGTTTGACTGTTATTTTTGTGATTTCGCCTCTGTGATCCCTGATAAAAAGAACCAGGTACAATATCTGAACAATCTGAGTGAGTATACCGGCTATTGCGATCACGGATGTGGAACACTCAGAAAGACGGTGATTGCCGGGGGTTATAGTTCCGTCTGCGTCGACGGCTAACAAATTACACGATTTGGAAAAATTGCTATGTAGTTTACAAACTGCCAATTTGTTTCCTCCACTTTCACTTGATACCAACAGATTTTACATCAGGTAAATCGAGTCTCTTTGTGGTGGCCAATTTACTATATACCAACTCAGCTGATATCAAAGAAAAGCAGAAATTAAAAGACTACGAGGCTGAAACTCGCTGTGCAGTTTCTATGATGGAGACAACTTCTTGCGCGCACTCGGATGTTGTTTTACTAATCAGGTTTGGCTAAACCCCAGGAAAAGGATGTCATGTGTGTACATAGATTTGCCCACAAGTCGAGCCCACAGATTTCTTACTCAGGGCGATAAAAATTATGAGCAGGAAACAAGAAACAATCAGGGAAGCCGTGAGAGACTTCCTAGCCCGAGAAGGGAAGCACTTTTAGCAAGTCACCAGTGCACGTGGATCTTACCATATCTTCTCTACTGGTGTATTTGGACGGTGGGGGAGGGAGTATGGGTCTGTGAGGCGACATGTTCATATCCTCACTGGAATCAGTCTCAGCTGGGCCTTCTCCTTCACTCAAGTCTCCATTCATGTACGGTGGTGACTCCTCCATCATGTGCTCCGTGGCCTGCACAGGGATGACATCAGGTGGAAGCCTTTTCATGTGAATCTCTCCATCTTCATTGTCTGTTGTACCATTGTGCATGCGCACGTCAGAGCCTTTAATAGCTGGTTTGGAGGTCTCTTCTTCGTCTGAACCTGTTGGTAAAACGGGAATAAGTAATAAGGATGATAAAACATTAACAGAAACAAAACCATTTTCTTAGGATCTCTGTCACGGTAGCCTCCAAAACAGACGTCTTAGGTCTCGTCACGCAATCCATTCCTCGTAGTGAACAAGCGAGTGTGACGAGTTCAAAAAATGTCTGCGTTGGAGGCTAATGTCACGGTGACTTTGCTGTGTTTGGTCACGCTAGTGCTCGAATTAAGACAATGTAGCTTTGCTCGGATGCAACAGGCTCCTCAAACTCCAAGACAAAGAAATCAAGTGAATTCTTAAAGAGAGAACAAACCATAATACGTTTTTTGCGATTTTGCCTACACACATAGGAGAAACTTTGAAAAAAATGGCCATCCGTACCTTAAAACACAAATAGTTTCAGTGAATGAAAGGGTAAGATTTGATAAACCTTGGCTGAGCTGATATTTTCGAGATTCCTTTGATGCAAATGTGTTTTTGCCTTTTCAAAGTGTTAGTTAAATAAGCTGACATAGCCCCTTAAACATGTCCAGGCCGGATTATGAGGGTAATACGACTCCCCTAAAAACGACTGCGTGGGAGGCTATGCACAAGGGGACTACGCGCGCCATTGTACCTAAGTGTGCGAGTTTATACCGAAAGAATCGTAGGGACATCCTGGGGTACTGCGCAAAGCATCAACATCCCATCCAAAGGGAGCAGCGGCATTTCATGATATGGAAATGGCGCTAAAATAATTAATTAAACACATAAATGTCTTGCCAGGTTCAAAGATATAGTTGCACATAAAAAATACCCAAAGATCAATAGACGATTTTCTAATTTCATTCTCCTGTTGCATTGGAGAAATAGAGAGAAAGAAGGTGAGACTTCAACATACTTTCCGTTCCTGAGGGTTCCATACTGCTGCGGTTTTCAGCGTTTGTTAGCATTTCCTGCAGCTGAGTATTTCGGGCTGACAAATGGCTGATAGTCTCCTAGAGTTTTCAAACAAAAAGAGAATCGACAGTAAAGTTAACTGAGATGGTAAAGCAGCGCGTTTTACTTCGCTTACTCGTTTATCCATTGTAAATTGAACTTTTTAAAAGTCAGTGCGTCGAAAATTTAGAATGATAGACATGGCATTCATGGAAAGTAGGTTTAGTTAGCATTATAATGTTTAAGGTCAGTGCTACTCAAACATCTACACAAATAAATCTAACAACTGACCTGTGCTAGTTGCAGCTCCTGCTGTAAACTCTTGGCCAGTTCAGCTTGACTCTCATACTCTTGACTATTTTCATTCAAAAGAAACTAGAAGGGCAAACAAGGAGATAAGTCTTCAAAAGACAAAATTTTACAGATATAGTCATTGTTATATGTCCCAAGTTTTAGCGCAACTTGTACGCAAAACGAAAACTTTCACAGAGAGAGCTCTGAAGGAAGTAGGCCATCCTACTTTTCCGTTCGTAACATCACGCCATCTTTCATTCACATCGCAAGATCTGACGGCATCCAACAGGCTAAACACATAATGGGGAAATTACCACAGATGGCAACGTTAAAAAGTATTTTCACTTAGTGTTCCTGCTAATTTTTGGTCAGATAATAACAAGCTTTTGTTTTAGATGACACTAGCACTAGTTTCCCTAAACTGGTTTGCCCTCACAACAACGGAGAACGGTAATCGATGATACCCAGCACATTACAAGTGCCCTGACATGACGTACCTGTTCAGTTAGTCTTGCTTCTGATTGGCTGAGCTCATTCTTGAGGGAAGCTAATTCAAAGTCCCTTCTTGACAGCTAGAAAATCAAAAAAGCCCGACATAGGTAACAAAAACACCACGACACTCACACGGTTAAATTTTGTTGATGCAGACACAAATACCAATGTGTCTGTAAAACGTTGCGGTATTTTGCACTATAGCAGTAGCATTAATATAAACTTTGGTCTCTTCAGGGCCAAGTAGACTGTGTGTAGTGAGAACGAGGAGATTTCCATATCTCAGTGGTACAAATTACATGAATTTTACTCTCTCTAAGTCTGTCTTTACCTTGGGCTTGTGTTGGTGAAATAAAACAAAACAAAACAAAATAAAATAACTACACGACGACTTCAACCAAACAGAAAAAAAAATTTCAAAAAAAAAAAATTCAAAAAAAAAAAACTTTCGAAAGATTGCTGAGGAAATCGCATTCAGTTTTAGAACTTATTGATACTATTTTTCAGCACTTGGTAAGCTTCAGGTAAAGAAGGACCAGAGGAATAGCATGGTCAAAATATTACCTGTTCCTTCAACTGCTGAGAAGATAAATCTAATTCCTCGCGAATGGCTGAGATTTCGAAATCCTTTTGTCTCAGCTGCGAATAAAATGTTACAATGAATAGCCTGTAAGTCCCATAGTTTGACACTTAATTCTAGAAGTGTATTTTATAATGAACCTAACAGAATGGTGCATAACACTTGATTTTCCATTAACGTCATTGGTTTTAAGGTTACCCACCAGCAATCATCCCACATGGGTGACATTTTGGAACACCGGTTCTGTGTTCAGACTTCATACCCTTATCAGAGGTATTGGTGAAATTCGTTTTGATAGAATGGTTTTGTTAAAAGGCACTCGTAGGCTTTTTTTAGTAACACGAAGAAAAATCTCAGACCAGCAACGCTACATACAAACTCTCGAAATCTAATCACATCAACAGTAACGAAAGCTACAAAAGTGCACATCACAGCTCAGAATAGCGTATAATCTTGTAATCATGTTTAATATTTTAGAAAAATTCTCATCATAGCTGTGAATAGATCTGTGCTCAAGTCGACAAAAGCGACATTTAATATGAAGCCAAAAGGGCAACAACAAACCTGGTCAAGAAGCTGTTGTGAAGAAATATCAAGTTCATCCCTGAGTGAAGAAATGGTATTCTCTCCTTTGGCTACCTGTGAAGGAGAACATCACGTGACATTCAGTAACAAGTGTTAAAATAACAATTTTCCCTAGTAACTCTATTTTTGCACTGAACACTTGATTGATTCTGTTATGAAAATACCGTGCATTAATACGCCCGCTGAAGTAAATACAGGACGGTTGCACCTGTAGCAATGAGGTTCAAGCCCCACTCTGGTTCTGTGGTTTTGAGAATTGTACTCTCACAAGAAATCTTTGAATCCAGTAGTATTCACGCCCCTATCCAAGAGTTGAATCTCGCTTCCTCTAACAAGGTTCAAATGATTACAGTGGATTTCACTTTTCTATGCAGTCTCGGAGTTTTCAAATATGGTTTTCACGGTTGTGAAGTTGGTCTTAAGTTGACGTTTATTTCAGTAAGTGTGTGGAAATTAGTATATTCATATAAAATAACTTTTTTGTTTTTCATTCGGTAACAAAGCACTTCCATTTTTGGAAGCTCAGTGTAGTCCTTGTTAACTTCTCAGTCTGATCGTGATCACAAATCACAGCTGGCGATTCACGTTTGAATAAAAAAAAAGGTCTGTGCAGAATAATGAAATCATGTTATGTATTTTGACTTGGAGGTGTCTGGCTCTAGTTTAAAACTAAATTCAATTTATGTTACATTTGGTAACAAAAGTGTAATTATATCATTCTTCAAACGAACTATCAGTGGAAATAAAAAATACACTGACCTCTACTCTAAGGCTTTCTGAAGCTGTTTGCAGCTCTCCCGTTAGTCTTTGAATTTCGGCATTTCTTGTAGAGAGCTAAAGCAAAAAAAGAAAAAAAAAATAGATAGATAGGCTTATATTGACATCACTCAAAACTTAAAATAAATTAAATGTAGACTTCTATTTTAAAAGAAAAGTAACTGGTTTGTCGTCCCTTTTAACTTCCGAGAGCATAGTTTTTTCTTCCTTTTGTTCACCAGTCTCTTCTTGGCACGTGAAACAAGAGTAGGGAGAAAATGTCGCAGGCTATAATGTAGGTCATTAGAGTAATTCAAACACTTGAGTGAGTCTTGGTCAATCTGAAAGCGATTTTATGAACGTCCACTCCCACCCACACCTCATGTTCATGTAATTCTTTGAATTTTCCCAAACCTCCTTCAGTGTTTGGATCAGGATATGTGGGCATAGCTGCTATGTTACATGTACACCTGATTGACAAACCTTGGCTGGCAAATAGTATGAACCATGAACAATGGGACACAATGGAATTCTGGGAAAACAGTACGGCAAGCTAGTTACTCCGTTCCGTTTATTGATATTTAAGGTATTTTTTTATTCATGGAGAGATTTGGAGTATATGTATCAGTTTTATTTTTTCCGTGTCATTATGATGTGCACGGTGTCTGAGAATCAAAGCAGGTTCTTCCGCTTCCCAGAAAACTATTGGGCCGTATAGTTTCAGGGGAAAAAAAGCAGGCAGTCTGCACAGGGTGTCGTTTGGATGAACATCACTGTGAACTCGAGCCGTAGGTGAGGATTTACATAAATACCTTCGAATTCTTAGAATAAAGCCAAACAAATGTTATGCGTCGTCATACACGTGCCCATGTTTACAAAGTCTCGTCTAACATGGCCAAGGAACCAATCAGAGTGCACGTCATATCAAAATTTTACCATACTGTACTATACATGTAGATTATGCTTAGTAAACGATGAATGAGACCTTTTTTACAAGTTCTTGCCTAAGCAAGGCTGCTCACCAGTTGTTTGGATTCCTCAAGTTCAACTCCCATATCACTGAGTTTAGCAGCTAGTTCTTTAGCCAAGTGCTTCTCAGTTTCTAAGCTGCTCGTGAGCTCCATGTTCTCTTGGCTCTGCCAAGGTTAAAAAAAAATAATAAAAACTATTGTACATTTTACTTTGCAGGAGGAATAAAAAGGGTTCAACTGGTTTTGTCAGTATAAAATACAGAGATAAAGGCAGATGCTTATGTAAGATTGTCGCCAGTTAGGGATTCTAAACACAATGTTGGCTGGAAACTGGTTCATCTGAGATGATCATTGACTATTTGTTTCCAGATGCAGCATCGACTGAGGATTGATTCAAATGAGGCTTCATAAAGACGGTCATCAATTGTACGGGAGATGGTTGCTTACAGAGATTCAACTCAAGTGTACGTACGATATTTAATAGCCAAAGTTAATTTTTGATAGATCTCGAGACTGATGCGAATTTTCTCAACCACAAAAACGCAAAAGACTCTATTTACCCATAGTCACATTTTTTCCTGACTTATAAAAAGACATAAGGTTAGACTAAGAGGGTAAGTTGTTACCATCGTTATAAATCTTTCTTCCAACTCCTCTGTTTTTTCCTTCAGTTCTTTGTTCTGCTTTAAAGCCCTGTGAAGAACCCCAAATAGGAACGCTCAGATTCGAATATACAAAAACTAGTGTACACATGCGGTGCAAACACAAACGCAAATGAGATTACATTGAGAGTATTCAAGGACTTGCAAGTACGTGAGATTGTAAAACTCGAAAATGCAACTGCAAACGCAATGACATGAAGAGACAGACTGGCTATTAATAAAAATGTAGCCCAAGTGTAGTGGTAAGTGCTGAACACAGCTCCCCAACTGACCTGCTGATAGTCTCCTTATCACTCTGGGCAGTTTCCAGGAGGGTGGCTTTATCAATTGCCTCCTCTCCCAATCGAGCCACAGCTATCTCTAACTCCTGTATTCTCAGCAGATATCGTTCTTGCTCCCTAGAAAGAGAAGAGACAAAACTGTTATGAGTAATTTATTATCGCATATAGTCAAATCTGTTCAACATCAACTGCTGTATCTGAGCTGCAGCAGGTTAAGTCGAACTTGGCAAAATATCTCCAGCTCCATAAGCATGAAGCGACTATGAGTATTACTACTCCTGATCTCCCTCTCCCTCCCCAAGGGGATGATAGTCCATTGCAGGGTTAACACCCAACGTTTTGCAAGATTTCTCGTGAGCAAAACAAAATGTCTTGTCTTAGGAAAAAGCACAGTGCCGGCCAGAGTCTAAGACTAAACCAATGACTGTGAGATTGGAAGCATGACAATTACACTGTCAGACCATTGTGATGCTACTGACTTACAAATACAATTACACGATTGCACATTGCATACCTGACAAGTCTGGCATTTTCTCTGCCCTGTAAGAGAAAAACAAGGTGGCAAGTTAAAAAATCTATATGCTTTACATCAAAAACTTTTATTATTATTTTTTTAATCAGAGAGATTACATAGATTGAGTTGTTAGGGACCAGCCTGTTTGATCTTATGGAGATTCCCAAAACGTGAATTTGGGTTATTAGTTAATTGCTGATGTCCTACATGTATTATAACCTTGAGCAAGATTTGTGTCTAAGAAAACAGGTGGAGGATTCCTGTAGGCCTTTGAATATGATAGCTCACCACAACTGCTCACCTAGTAATCTTGTTTGATGACGTATTCTTGAAAAAAATTTTCACTATTTCAATTAACTGCACCCTCAACTGTACGCCTTTGTTATAACTGTATCTTGTCTATTAGTTGAACTGGGATGGGATTTTACCTCTTCCTGCAAGTGCTCTGCTAGTCTCTGCTTATCCTCCGCCAATCTTTCAATCTCAGCTGCAGCAAGTTGAGTAGACTCTACTTGTTGAGTGGCTTCATCGTCTCTCAGATCAGCTGTGAATATTGATGACAATGCATCATAAGTAACAACTAAACACAATCCCTGAATAAGAACTAGTACATTCTGATTAGCTCCTTACTAATAGGTTAAGTCGCACATGAGCCAAAAAGCCCACACGGCCGGAGCTTATCCGGTTTCTGTAGCACGAGGCAACTGAGAGTATTGCTACTCCCCCTTCCCCGCCCCCCCTCCTTACTAATAGGCTATTCCCTAATACCCTATGGGTAGAGAAGTCAGTTGTAGAGAAGTTGGCACAGATAAGTTAATAACATATCTCATGACCAAGGGGTTGTCTTCACCTGAACAGTAAATAGCAGGGCTAAAACAGTGTTATTTTTCCACTTCATGTTGTACATGAACTCACCGTGAACTTTGCAGAGGGTACCTCATTGGCTATGACCTCAAGTAGGACTCAGTTCTGTGATATAGACCTATTGCTAAATATAGTACAATGCTAAATTTTGGCATGCTCCCATTGGTCGAGAGCGATAATGTGACATCATAGTGTCTCTCCTCAGCAGCGCCTATCAGTGCATAATGCCCATTTTGGCAAATTTCGCTCAAAATTTAGCACTGTACAATAAAAACAATAGAGTTCTTCTGTCTCAGGCCCTATACATAGGTTCCCTCGGAAGTTTGATGTTCAAATTTCATATAAGCCCTCAAACTACGTTCCTGGGCTAATATTTGTTGTGGACATCAAATTTCCAAGGGCAACATATCACAAGATAGTGTCCTCAACAGAAGAACTCCGATTGTTTAAATGTAAATGTAGAAGAGAACGAGGAGGTCCCATTGTACCAACATGACCTACCCAACTCCTTCTGTAAACTCTGCAAGCTTTCCTGGAGTTCACTCTCCTTTGCAATCAAAAGTCTCTTTTCTCTGTCATGTGCCTCCACCTAAACAAGACAGGTACCTTTAGCTACATGCACCATTTTGAACCTTCTCAACTGATTTTCACCTATAATTTACATGCAATTACCTCTATGGCCAATTGAAAAAATGCATAGCCATATTAATGTCTGTGTATGCTGTTGCTTTAAGGATGGTGGGTCCAGTCCTTATACAAAGGTATTTTTGCAAAGGTTAGGACTATGGGGAAAAAGCAGATCTTAGCAACACCTATTGGAATCTAAAAAGAAAAATGTGGGTAACCACCCACTTTTCAGAGATAATTAAGCAACAATAATTCTAAAAAAACACCAAAATACAAAGAATGTATGGCATTTTCTTTGCAAATGTAAGCTCAATTATCTCTGAAAAATGCATGGTTTCCCCCAATTTCCTTTTTGGATTTGTATACCCCTTTCTAAGATCTCCTTTTTCCACAGTCATAAACCACACAAAAATACCATTGTGTTAGCAGGCAAATTCCTTTTAAACCTGAATATCTTGGACCAGACCCAAGATGTGCATAAGGTATGTGCAGGAACAAACGGATACACCGTCCTTAAGAAAAAGACTGACCTCTTCTGACATGGCTCTTATTCTTCTTTCATACTGGTCCACCTCATCTGCATGTTGCTGTAAAAGATCTCCTTTATCGGCCGCCAGTCTTTGTACTGTGTTATTAACCTGTGATCAAAATGGTAAGGAACTTTTACCTGGTGCACACAAACCAGTATATTACATGCCATCCCATGCTCCCTTTTGGGGAGCAGGGATGGCGCAGTGGTGAGAGTGCTTGCCTCCCACCAATGTGGCCCGGGTTCGACTCCTGGTCCCGGTGTCATATTGTGGGTTGAGTTTGTTGTTGGTTCTCGTCCTTGCTCCGAGAGGTTTTTCTCTGGGTACTCCAGTTTTCCCCTCTCCTCAAAAACCAACACTTCCTAATTCCAATTAGATCTGGAGCGCACGAACACTTTCAAACTAGGTCTTCAGAGCTCCTAAGTGTTTCATGGGTAAACAAATCACATTTGCATTTTTTTACATTTACATGTAAGGTGCAAACAGCAACCACTATTAAAATTTGTCCACTCACATCACCTCAACCCTCAATCCATAAATAAAATGCAAGCCAGAAGCAAATGGCTTTTGTGTTAACATGATGGAAGCACACTTTCAGACACCAACTGTAACCTTAGCATATTGAATACAATGTAGAAGGATTTAAGGCAGAGGAGACAGTGGGTGCACAGTACAGGGTAGGCATTCCCAAAAGGGAAGAGAAGTAAAAAAAGAAGGGAGAGGGTGAGACAAATGCTTCTTGTCCCCGACCCCCTGCAACCTCAAATCAACGTCCTTCATTACAAGATACAATGATGTGATATAAATTACCGTAAAATCCCGGTTATAAGCCCCCTGGTTATAAGCACTCCCAGTCATAGGCCCATCTACCTGATAACAAAAATTTTATTCTGATTATAAGCCCCACCCCCCTCCCCCAGATGTAAGCCCCTATCCATTCATCCTTGTTTCTTTAACATAAATACTTTTACAAAATAAAATACAACTTCAAATTGAAAATTAGGAAAGTATAATGCAAGTAGAGTGCAAAACAATAAGTTTAATCATACTGATGTTCCAAATAGTATTGAACTAAATTTGTTCCAAGTAAAAGGTATTGAACTAAATTCCTGATTTATTGTGGCTATTCAAAGCCTAAAGATGTAAGTAAATGGAAAACATATCTGGATAGCACTATATGTTAGTCTTAATATATTTGTTATCTGTTATTTAGAAACATTTTTTTTCCAATGTATACTGCTTATAAGCCCCCCCCCCCCCCCATTTATAAGCACACCCAAAGCTCCTGACAAACTTGTATACACTCATGTCCAATAAGCCCAGGGCTTACAACCGGGATTTTTACGGTATATATACTTAGTTTGCCTCCTGTGAAGGTAGCGTGGCTGAGAGGTTGGGTTGCTAAACTTGAGATCTGCAGGTCCCTGGCTAAAAATCCACACTTGTCAATTGGGTTTCTAAACTTTGTTTATTCTGCAGTACAATCATGTATTTGCTTCTAATCACTGTCCCTGAAAAGCCCTACATGGGGAGTATCAATTTATTTTTTTTTATTGGTTTGTTTTACCTGTTCTAATTTATTTTCAAGTTCTGTTTTCTCATTTTGTAATTGCTGAATGAAATCATGGCTTGCTGAAGAGTTTGGTTCACCTGAAAGCTGAAAAAAACAACAAGACAGGACATTCAAGTTCATATTAACCCTTTAGGCCCTAACAGTGACAAAAATGAAATTTCTCTTTACATTATCACTACTTGTTCAAACAATCTAGTGATGAGAAACAAGGAAGTGATATTTAGACAAATTCTCCTTAGTAGTTCCATAAGAAATGTACAGAGAACAGTAAAGAGAATACGCATTTTTATATCAAGAATTAAAGGGTTATTATTGTATTTATTTATTATAATAAATAAAACATGTTGTTTGCCTCCAAGAACAGAGAAAACAACCTAGGTCACTATTGTGTCTCATTGCACAAATCTATAGAGCAGCTGACTGGTCTAGGGAAGGTATCATGTTTAACTCCTGTGGGGCACTCAGAATTCAGTTTTTCCATGTTCACGACAAGCTGGTTTCAGTGATTTTTTTACAACTTATCAATCAAATCTTTTATAACTGTGTGGATTGTATACCTGCTGTACTACAAGTTCTGCCTGTTTGAGCTTGAATGACAACTCTGATTCATTCTTATTCAACTCTTCACACTCAGCAACCTACAAAGTCAGAACAATAAAAACACCATTCTGTCAGTCCCGAGACAAAAGGACAATAAATTAATTGCATACCTATTCACTTAATATGTGACATTTAGTTTGGGACAGGACCTTATCAAGTGAAGCTTTTTAGGAGGTCTCAGTGCAGCGATGCAGTGGCTGATGATGGACTTTCAAACTGACTTTCGATTGGAGATTTATAGGCTCAGTGGTTTAACGCAAGCTTGGCTTCTGTATAGCCCTGTTCCCTAAGACAACAACTTCATTCTAACATGTCTTTCTCTTCCCACTTTTCCAAGGGTACCAACAGACTGTTCGTTAATAAAAAGGTGTGCTAGCCCGCACTAGACTAGCATATAACGAGGAGAAAAAAGGCAGATGGGGAGTAGCAATGATCGTGGTTGCCTAACGCTTGGTTAGCCACCTGGCTCAATAAATCCAGGCGATTGGAATGGAGTGACACCCTATGTTGAAATGTTGTTGAAATGTCAAGATAAAAAACAAACAAACAAACAAACAAACAAACAAACTGAACGATGAATGATTGGGCTTGGTGCAAACAATGGAGTAAGTAAAGAAGTGGCATTGAAAATTAAGACTGCTCCACATGTGCTCCAGTACTTTGGCATACATATTTTTATAAACTAACTTAGAACTGCATTTATTTGTTGACCTTAAGGCTTGAATTTGAAGAATTAGCATGTTATGTTTACTCAAACAAGCAACTGCTACAATTGCTGGTACACAGGTAAAGCAATCGTTAGAAAAGAATCCTCTGGCTTGCTGTTAAGAAAAGACTGATCATCAGCTTTTACTTATGCAGAGAATCCAGAGCTTTTTTATGTGTTCATTTTTAGCCCAGTAAGTACACAATCATTACCTCTCTAGAGTAATAATAAAAGCATTACTGCAACACACACCTTGGATTCTAACTTCACTCTGAGTTCAGCATTTTGTTGCAAGAGTTCTTCTTTTTCTTGACTGAAAAAATACACATTATAGTTGTTACACTGTGACTGTTGAAAATGTGGAGCTGAAGTTGTGTAGTGGTTTGCAAGTTGGGCTTTCGATCGGAACATTGGAGAGTTGGTGGATCACGGCATGGTCTCTCCATCATCCTGTGTTGTCTCCTTAAACAACAGGGAGCTTAAGCAGTCACGGGGACAGCGGGAATGAGATGTCACTTGAGTGTTCATGTTCTCGATAAGACTATGAATTTGGTCATTTCACAGTTGTTTTGTAGAGAAAGGCAAAGAAATGTACCAAAATGTAGAACGCACGTGGAGAGCCATTGTACAGTGAAGTTCACATTGCTGTCGTCGTTGTCGCTGCTTAAGCTCCCTAATGTGGAGTTACAACTCCACAAAGCCTCTTCCCACTCAAGTGTATAGGTGTTGGTGACAAACTGCTGAGGGTGTCCAAGTGATGGACTAGCCACCAGGAGGGAGAAGGGGGTGGTAGTACATACATGTACAGCGTAACCCTTTAAGCCCCAGTAGTGACAAGCATCTAATTTCTCCTTACAATGTCACTACTTGTTCAAACATACAGGTCATGAGAATAAAGGAAATGATGACCCAACATGCAATGCCTTGATATTTGTGCAAACTCTCCCAACTAGTACCATAAGAAATATATGGAGAACACTAAGGAGAATATGCATATTGATATTGGGGCTTACAGGGATAAGTTGGTTCAAGCTATAGAAACTGGAGTTAAGCCCTGCCTGTGTGGGACTTCACTATTCAATGAAAAACAAACAAAGGGAAAAAACATACACACCATGCATAGTAATCTTAGCCCACAAGAACACCTACAGTTAACAGAAGTTCTTTGATTCATGGTTTCCTAGTGTTTTTTTTTTTGCATCACCACTCATTCAAAAATACTGTACATGTGTGTCTGTTAACTCAAGATAAGACTGTGACCAGTTTGTTTGCAGTTCACAATACTGTAATCCAGCAACAATTTATTGAAACTATTTTCCGGAACAATAATGTCAATGGTGACATATATCGTGTACAGTGTATAATGATAATGAAAAAAAATAAAACATACTTCTGAGTGTAAGTTAATGTCTGGTATTTGTCCCGCTCTTGCCGAAGCTGCTTTGCATCCTACAAGAAACGTATATGACATCAATTATCAGAGAAAACAGTACTTCTAAAAAGAAGATAAAAATCTACCATTTGTCTGTGACCAGGACAGTGACTGAGTATCTACTTAAGGCCTGTTTACACATTTTTTAATGTGATTTTTGATGCCAATTTTGTTACACTTGCTCTTTTCATTGCCAGTTCAAGTGCAATGAAAACTGCATTACAAAGTGTGACAAAAATTGCACAAAAATGGTATGTGAAAACCAGCTGACCTTTAGAAAGATGTCTGCTCATCTGAGATGTCCTTTAGTAAAGATATATAACTTACTACAGCTACTATCATATATTCACACAACAATAATGCACACTTACGTCTTGACATTTTTCACAGCTTGCAGTAACATTTGCCAGATTTTTCTCAAGTTCTGCTGCTTTTTGCCGAACTGTTTGTAATCTACTTGTTAACTCAGTATTTTCACCTGAAAAATAAACAAATGGCAAATTCATTTGATTATCATGGTGTCACTGCACTATGACTGTGACAATATGAAGACTGTAGTTACTGGATAATTATTCTACTGCTAACTTGTTTGAGCTTGTGGGGTCAGAAAAGAAACATTCCGGTGACACTTGCCCCATGTTGTATTGCCATACTTTTGCAGTTCCATAATTAAAGTACTCTGTTGAGTTATACTGTTGTTTGTGGTCTCTCGAACCCTTAAAGTGCACCTAACCCCAAAATATTTTTTACGCTAATATAAAACTTTGCACCTATTTTAAAAATATTTCACCATTATTTGCAGTTTTTGACTTTTTTACGGGCTTCAAAACTTACGAAAAACTAAGCATCATTTGTCGCACGACCTAGTCAGAAGGGGCATGGGTCTATTCCTGATTTGACGTCACGAACTGCTTTGCATGTATTTTTACAAAGACTTAAGGAGATGCAAATCAGTTTGTGATGTCAAATCAGGAATAGAGTCATACCCCTCACTAGCACGGTCGTGTAACAGATGATGACTAGATTTCGTAACTTTTACAACCTATAAAAAGTCAAGACTGAAGGGGATTTCATAAAAAAAGGCGCAATGCTTTTCGAACAGGTGCAAAGAGTTATTTTGGCCAAAAAAAATATTTTGGGGTTAGGTGCACTTTAAGGCATAACACAATGACCATCACCAAACATCATGATTTTTAAAAAACTCCATCTAGAATGGCTAAGTTTGAGCAATACATGTACATGTAAATCAATAATAATTATTATAATATTATTGTACCTTTACAAAATTGCACAAACAAAGAAAAAATGTTTTGTTTGCCTTTCTTTTCATACACACAATGCTGTACTAGTCTCAAGGATTATAAGTTCTCAACACCTGTCATCATAAAAATGTGCTTAATGTTGAAGGAGAAATTACAGGTATATCTTGCATAATTTCCCAACATACAGTATAATAAAATGGTTTGAAATACAGATTTGCAAAAGAAATGACAACAAACTAAAGCTATTGAAAACACAAACTATTATCATTTTGATAATTTTCTACAAAAAGCAACTTACTTTGTTTGATTTCGTATTTCCTTTGCAGTTGGGTGACAGTGCTTTGTAATTCTTGTTTTTCTCCAACTAAAATTCCTATTGTCTGGATGTGAACCTACAACACAAGGGAAAACCAAAAAGAAGTCCTACATGTATAATAATTATTAAGTGACTGGCACAACACTGTTTACAAGTAAAAAGCTAAGCAAAAGAGCAGGGGAAAAATACAGTTGATTTAGAGATCTCAGCTAGCCTCAGTACAAATTCAATATTCACATTGAAATGAATATAAGCAGTATGACTTAAAGAATCCCAAGTGAACTTAAAGTGAATTTAAACCATACATTGTATTTCTTTAAGATCTGACTATACCCAGACATTCTAGTCTAAAATACTGCCTGCTTGAGTAATAAATTCAACACCTTCTACGTGTTGGTTGATCTCAATTATTGCATGTTTTAATAGCCAGAAACTGTTGCTAAGAGCCAGCAGATTTAGTAATATCACATTAAAATAAGTGATATTCAAGAAAACACAAATTTTATCAAGTCTGTATCTCAGTACATACAGGGGTAAAAAGGTTCCACTTATTAAATTATTAAAATAAAATATAAAACAAAACTATGATTATTATATTGCTGTATTGCAAGAGTTATGTTTGGATAAAAAGAATACATGTAATTATTACTTTGGTGTACCAATGCGGCATCTGGAAAAGCTAAATAAACAGTATTTCAAATCAAGGTAAAGCTCGGGGGGAGGGGGGGGGGTTAAATCAAATTTTAAACTATAATTAATATTAGTAACATAATAATCACACAAGGTTCTGTCAGTGATTTATTATGCTCAAATAACCCAGAAATCTTTTTAAAATTGATATTACAAAAATACGTTAAACTTAAAAATGATAACTTTCATTTTTGGTCAAAATAATTCCTATTAATTAAAAAATATTAATAATAAAATAGATAAAAGGAGTTAGTTTCTAAAGAGAAACTGTGGTGCTGCATCAGTTGGGAAGTGATACACAAAAAAATTTGCATTTAGCCTTTTGTCAGAGCAAATCACTCTGACGAAGGGCTAATGCTCAATACCACAGCTTTCAATTTCCTTACGGTGGCCAATTTACCTGAGTTATCAACTCAGTTGATAAGTCCAAATTTTTGGGTAAAATAAAAATAATAGCCTTTTTCCTTAGACTAGACGATGCTAGTGTGTGGGGCAAACTGAAATAGCTCTACCTCAAGCTGCTCTTTAAGCGACCTCTGTTCCAACAACTGCTTGTTTGCCAGCTCTGTTCTCTCCTGCAGAATAAAATAAAATAAAATAAAATATTTTATACAATGTAATATATATAAGCACAAATTAAAGAATAGAAAAGCCAACTAAAGAGCTCTTCTCCATGTCCAAAGAGTAACTATCGCATGCAAGGGAAGTTTAGGAGTTAGATTGATTAAATTCACAATAACATGGATCGGTAATAATATTTTTACATGTACATGTAAGTGTATAAGCCTTTGTTAGTAAAGAATACTGCACTTCTCTTACCCTTTTTAATTGTTCTTGAAACTGGATAATTTGTCTTCTCTACATTCAAACAAAACATCAAAAATTAAAATACCCAGAACCAAAAGATAGAATACCTTAAATAACATTTTAACATAATTTCATTCACAGGTAACACAAGAGATAGATTTAATTAAAAGGGAAAACATTCTTACTATTGGGTCTGTGAATGACAGTCCCAAAGCTCCATTTTGTTTTTGTTATCTTGTGCATTCTTAGCAGAGAAATGATTATTAAGGCCCAGGTCTACACATGCACTATGCAACATTGTACATAACAGTCAGGGTGGCCAACAAACTGTGTTTAGGTGAAGGAGAGGGTTGTTCTAACAGTAATGATTGTAATACTGGGATAAGGATGTATGTGTGCACTTTGTTATGAAGCAGAACATGAATTGTTGAGGTTGGTCGAGACATGATGGAAGTGTTGGGCATAATGCTCCAGAATTAGAACTCAATTCTACTTCTGCAGCAGTTTCAGGCTTGCAACATTGTGGGGTGGACAGATAGTTGGACTTTGAAGTCACCTACAGTGCTGCACTGTGTGTTTGGGCATTTAAAAGGCTTCTTTCTTCCATGTCTACAGGCATAGTGGTGATGTGGTGTGTGCATCACACTTTAAACTGGATGATCACAATGTTCATTGTATCATTGTACATTGTACACCATGATTTACATGACTTTTGTACTCAATTTTGATTCAAATTATTAATTAAAAATTACCAGGTTCCCCGAACATAAAAGAGCTTTTTGGACTTTTGATTTCAATTCAAAGATTGCTCAAAATGTACATGAGCACGATCACACCTTAGACTTTGACAATGTTAAAATCGTTGACAGAGCAACTAATTAGCATAAAAGACTGTTCCTTGAAGCATGGCACTCCCTCAGGGACTCTAGCGCAGGAAATGTTCCCATAGACATTCCAAGTATTTACACCTCCCTTTGCTAACTTGCTGCGTCTCACACCCCCCTTTTCATATATTGGATATCTGCACAATTTAGGACTGTATATATTTTAGGTCAGTAAATTATGATCGTCCGGGTGAGTGTAGTCCTGAGAAGGACTGTTTGTGAACTGACGTTTCGACAACCTAAGCGGAAGTCATCATCAGAGTCAAGTGAATTGTGAATCGTCAGTGGATGTCATTGTCCTGATTGGTCGACAATCTCGTGATGTTGGTGATCGTCTGTCAGTTAAGAAGTGATGTTATTGGCTGTCACAGATGTTCCATCACTGATGAAGATTGAAGATTTTCAATTGAAACGCCTGTCACATTTTTAGCCAGTATCAAACCATATTTTAGAATTTTTGGTTACTATTAACTAAAGTTACCTGTTCATTAACTTGATTGTTCAGCTGATCGTTAGATCTTTTATATGACCTCACTGTATCCTCAAGTTCTTGGTTTCTGTTCTGAAATCCAAGAGAAGGTTTGTTAGGCTTATTACAAGGCCTGTATGTTAGTTCAAGCAAGTCTCCAAAGAACAGCCCCCTTCATTTTTAAGAGGAAGGTGAGGTAGAGCAAATAACAAAAATTAATAATTATTGTAAACTACATGTACAGTAATTGCGATTTTGAGATGGCAATTGTGCATTATATTGATGCCTAGTTGGAAGAAAACATATTCTGCATTAGGTGGAGTCGTGAAGCGACGGAGCCCAATACGGAGAATATATTCTCTTCCAATGCCGTCAATACAATACAGAATTGCCGTCTCAAAATCGTAATTGGTTTTGTATCATGATTCAATCGTTTTATGGGCAAAACAAACCCAAAACTGAGAATTTCCCACACGGATTGAAAGATAAATTCTTACAACTTATCAAGTGTTCAACACGAATGTTTGCACACGCTATCAATTCTTTGTTTTGCAGAAAAATTATCAAAATGTGGACTTTTCTCACCATAAATTGGTGCTTCACACAAAACAGGTAAAATAAGGCAAACTCAACGACCTTTTCGTTCAAAACTTTTTCAAAAACATGACTACATGATTAGCGTACGCACAACACCACCTCGACAAAAACAAACTGTTAAAAACAAATGAAAACACCTTTTAATTCTCGTCTTACCTTGCCTTTTTGATAACAGGGACTCTAAAGTTGAATGTGGCTTTTCTTTGTTTTTCAAATGGCAAAGTAATTTACATTTCTGGCCGCTTTTTGACAAGAAACGGAGCCCAGCAAAAACGGTGCGGAATTTTCAACCAATCACTAGCTCGCTTTTGAGACGTCAATATGTAGTTATATTGACGTCTCTAAAAGCAATTGAAAGAAATGATACATAATTATATATAGTTAATATATATTTGGCAAAGCTTTATTTGTAGAAGAAAAATGTAAGGTGCAAAAATCTAAAAGAAAGTTAATCCAAAGACTGCCTCAAGCTTGATTCATTGAGTCTCTTAACTCATTAAGCCCTAATATCAATATGCATATTCTCATGACCTGTATGTTTGAACAAATAGGGATATTGTTAGGAGAAATTAGATACTTGTTACTACTGGGACTTAAAGGGCTCAGTGGTGGTTGGGTGGGCAAATGTTAGAAAAAGGTTCTGACAAAGCTTTGGCAAAGGAAACAAAATTGTGCACATACCTTGCAAAGCAGATATAATTACGTTATAAATGGCCCACCCTCACTGATTGATAAATGCCCACATTTCGAAAGCTAGTGATTGGAGAATATATTATGACATGAAATTGACATCATAATGGCTAATTAAATAAGGACTTGTACATTGTAGACGCTTTTTTTAGTCTTCTTGTCAGCCCTGTACTTAATATATTATCATTCAACAGTCATGTGTACAGTAAGAGGAATGGACATCAGGTTTTGTGAAAGTTTTTACCTCAAGAGATTTGATTTCATGAAACACTGGATCTTCACCATTGATATAGAGATCCTATTGGAAAAAAACACAGTAAGTTGACAGAAAATTAAACAACGCAGGTGATTTTACAAGCCAGAGTTGATTATTTGCCACTAACAAAACAAAGCCAAAAAAAAAAAAAACTTAAAAAATTGTGAAAAAAATCCCAGTTAAATTTTTGTGATGAATTGAGTCGTACATGAACACCAAATCTGAACAAGTTCACAATCATCTAAGCACAGAAGGATACCAGTGTCTAGTAAAGGAATGTGAAGGCAAAGGGAACTGGCTGTTGTTGCTAACTACATGTACATGCACATTGTACTCAGACTGCTATACCTTACATGCATGTAGTACTGCCTGTACATGTAAGTACAAAACATTTTAAAAGGGCTAACTTTTTTACCCCATTGACTCCTGCGTATTTTTGCGTACTTCGTATAAATTAACATTTGTCAAGCATAGAAAAAATCACCTAAATGCATAGTAGATAACTACTAAACATTGTACACCTGTAGGCTTCCCAAATTAACTCCTTTTTACACTGGAATAGTCAAATAAATATACATTCTGATCTAACAAATTATGGTTGCATATCATTTATTAGCCAGAAAACAACCTTGAAAATGAAAATTGCTGAAATTTTCTGCATGGTGACGAAAGGCACTCACATCTCGAATTTCAACCTGGTTATGCAAATTAGTCTGTGTTTAAAAAATACTGCTTCCTGAACCCAACTATCAATTAAAAAAGACAATAGTCAACAAACAGCTTTTCTACATTAGCCAGTGAAATCTTTTATTCAGATAAACAATAAAATATTAACTGGGTTTAAGAAGCAAAAAACTTTCAATTTTCTTGCGTCCGTGAACACACGCATGTAATTTTTGCAGACACTACAGCTGTGTTTATGGCAATGGCTTTATCGGAAGTTGCACAGCTTTGCAAACAATTTTATTACAAAAATTAATAATACGAATCTGGAGCAAAAAAGCAAATCAACATTCAAAAACAACATTTACCATACTGTAGACTGTTTTTCCAGGTCTTGTAACATCGATTTGAAGTCCGCGGTTCAGTTTAAATTTTGAGCAAACTTTAGGTTGTCTCTTGCAAATCGAAGGAATCTCAACACAGAATGGCTTTTCGTCACTTTAAAGACCTCCATGTCCTCATTTTTGAAGGTAAGTTATTCTTCAGGATGATTTCTTTCCATTTTGAACTTCAAAAGTGAACTACCTTAATTTTCAGAGCAGAAAAATACATCTTGAAAATCTAGGACCGATCCGCGCGCACCACCATTTTCTTCGTTTGCAAACTCCATGCGGTCGGCTAAGGCCCAAAGGTGAATACAAGTTTTGAAAGGTGGACTGTTTTAAAATAATACTTTCAGCCCTTTCAGCCCTTTCAGCCCCAATGGTGATCAGCGTCAAATTTCTCCTTATCATACCAGTGCATTGTAAAACATACAGGTCATGAGAATTAGGGAAATGATCACCAAAGATGAACTGTCTTGATGTATAAACAAGTTCTCCCAACTGGTACTCAACAAAAATGTATGGAGACCAGTAAATAAAAAATGAGAATTTGCACACTGATATTGGGGCTGAAAGGGTTAAAAATGTAGCTGAAACAGATACATGCTTCTAATTATGTAAATTTCACAATGTAAACCTGTTAATACCAGCAAATTTGTCTCCTTGAATTCTGAAATGGTATAGTAGAGGAGAGGTTTTTATGATTTACAGAACACCTACTTCAACTGGGTGACATGAATGCTAACGGCAGGATATATTATCTTACCTGGCTCATAAGTCCATTGATTTGAGTACACTAAACAAAAAGACAGGTATTAATTCTTGGTACATGGAAATTACAATCCAAATGATAAGAAAAATTATAGTTTTGCTTCACTGTGTTACAAACTTAAGGGATAAAATTTGTCCATTGACCCTTTTAATACGCCCCAGTAGTGACAAGCATCTAATTTCTCCTTACATTGTCACTGCATGGTTAAACATGCAGGCCATGAGAATAAAGGCAATGATCACCAAAGACAAAATGTCTGGATAATTAAGTGAAATTTTTCCAAGTAGTACCATAAGAAATATACACTAGTCAGAGAACAGCGAGGAGAACAAGTATACTGATATTGGGGCTTAAAGGGTCAACAGTGCATACTACTGTACTTCATAACCATTCAAGTGGAAGATATCGAGCAACACTCTCTTTGCCGCTGTTTACAGTGGAACCCTGACATAACGATCTTCGATGTAACGATATTCCCGATATAACGTTTAACATTTTTCAGCCCGGCCAATATAATAATTACAGTAAAATGCATGGAACAAAACTCTGATTTAACGATCCACGGTATAACGATATCCCCGATATAACAATCACATTTTAGCAGCCCAAATGTAAATTAACCCCCATATAATGATAAAATCAATCATCACGCGACCGGAAAGGAATGGCAGACACTTCAACCAACCCAAGACGTTTCCTTTTTTGACTTTAATGAATCTGTCAACAGTTTACGCGTAATTTTCCTTTAAACTGGTGCCTTGTTAAGCTAGCTTTGTTCAAAATTCTAAGAATAAAAATGTTTATATACATTTATATTAATTGTGCATGAAAAAATATTTATCACCCATATCCCGATATAACGATAATCGTGATTGTTTTTCTCCAATATCGTTATATACCCCAATGTAATTTTACCAGTCCCTTGGTACATCGTTATATCTGGGTTTCACTGTATGACACTTTATAAAGTGGTTCTAACTTTAAAATCTGTGCATGAAATCTTCGAGTGTGAACAACAAAATGGAAACTACAGGGCAATAATTTCCTGTGGCACTGTAGTGTTCATTATGCTGTACAAAGCTGTAGTGGTTCTAGCTTTGAGTGTGTAAATGAAATCCTTAAGAGTGACCATTCAATGAAAGCTGTTGAGCAATACTTTCTTACAGTACTGATCATTATGCTGCGTAAAGTGGATTTAACTAACTTTTGAGTCTGTGGATGAAATCCTTAGAGTGACCATTTACATGTAAATGAAAGCTGCCGTACTGAGCAGTACTTTTCTGTGGTACAGTGTACTGTGTATTTCTGTACGCGGCAGTTTTAACTATTGTGTATGTGAATATAATGAAAAGTTTAAGTGTGACCAGTCAAAAGAAAACCACGGAGCAATGCTATTGAAGGTTGCAATAAGCTAGGACGAGCTCAGTTATTTGCTAATCCAGCTTTGTTTTTATTTGCATTGTCTATGTGTACCGTCATAATTATTTTTCATTTAATAGTAATTAATGTAAGTTAAGTTTATATTACTCACAAGTTGCTGAATTTTTTCAGTTGTTGAGTACTCTCTGTAAGAATAAAAAAAAAATAGAATTAAAGAGAAAAAGTTTTTTAAAAACTTGTCTGCAGCTCAAAAATTAAGACATTTTTACCTTTATACATACATGTAATTGTCATTTAAATGTTACCTGTCATTTGAACGGGATGAAAGTGGTCCATCTACATGATTGTTCGAGAGTGCCTTACAAAAGAACAAATGTTAAATATTAAATTTTATTAGATGTGTTATTATATTATACATTTTTTCAATAAAAACATTCACTTTTGCATGTCTTCATGAGATTGTGTACTTAATATCCACAATTACATACATGTATGTACGTGTAACATTTTAACAACTTTCAACAATTGAACTTGACAATGATGACACGAAGAAATTGAAATGTTAATGCAAGAGTAAACTGGACTGCTTGATCTATGAAATGGTTTTTCATATATGATTCTTATTAACAAAATTATGTAACTATAAAGCATGCTGAATATAGTGACCTTTCACCGCAATACAAACAAATTGCCTTTTACTACAGTACAGGGCATGGGTATTGAAGCATTACATGAGCACTTCATGTGCGTTAAGATGCCCCTTGCATGCAATTTACACACGTGAAACGGATACGTAAAAAAACAAGTGCCTGTAAAAAATACCTGCAAATTCTCTGAAAGTGCAAGGAAAACCTTACATGCAGAGATTGATGGCAAGCTCATTAACTGCATGTGTCGGTAAAATACAAATATGGTGTACATTGTGGCAGGAATCTGCCAAGTAATTCGCACTCTTGTCTTGTGAGCGTAAAATATATTTTGGTAGTGAACTGAGCAACCTTAAGTAGCAATTAACTTGGTACCACAACAGTGGTTAAACGTACTTAGTCTATATTCTAAATCGATAAGACATGATCAAGGTATCTTGTTTTTACAGTTACTGTATTGCTAATTGTTCTTGGAAGGGACAAACTACCAATAGGCTACATGTGTTTCATTTTGATTTCTTTCCCAAATTTAGCTTTGAGAAGCAATGTGTTTTCCTTTCACAGTGTATGAATCTGTTGACTCAAATCCATTCTAAGTCCTATTTACCTTCAGGCACTTTTAAAGCTTGGTTTTTGAGGTTTTGAATGCAATGTTTTTTTTCACACAAAGTCATTGAGATCACAAGCAACCACCTTCCTTTCATGTATGTGACCACTTTTGCAAAACACCAACTGAAACTTTTCCCAGTCAAATCACCATTAGTTTGACTGCAACGGCAACACCTGATTGTAAGCCACACCTCTTGCAACGCAACAAAGCTCTTTTCCAAATGCAGCTGATGGTTTGAAATTTTTGATTTTTTAACCTCTGGTAGATGACTTACTTTAGTTTTCTGTGTGTGCACACTGATATACGTTGCACACAAACCCTGTCTTATGTATCGCTGCATGTCTTTTTACCGTATATTTCAGGTGATTTTTCTACTTGCCGCTATAATTACATACATACACTGTATATGAACAGACAACTAAATTAGAAGATTACAATTGGCAGCACCTAATAGCTACAATGTAGCACAACCAACCATAAGGATATAAGCATTTGAAGAACAGTTTTTTTCCCAGCGCCATTACATGCACTCAAAAAATTAAAATCAACTCTCTCCCATAACTATTTCTGCTTTAGATCACACCATTTTTAATTAATGCTTACCAAAGAACTTTTCAAGATTCAGTTTTCAATACTCACACACACACATACATTTCATTACTAAGTAACAATAACTTACTGGACTGTACACTTAATAAACTATGAATTCGACAACTACGCTGTACATGTAGTACACTAACTTGCTGAGTTTGGATGTTGTGCTCATCTGAAGGGTAGCTCCTGTAGAAATAAAACAGCAAATGTGACTATGGGTTCTGATTATACTAAAGTATAATACATGTGCGATTTAAGAAAATATCCATACCCACCCCAAGACAGGTCACTGGAAATTCCAAGGAGAGAGGGTAGCAAAAAGTGAATTTTTTTAAAAGGAAAGCATGCATAAAGCTACATGTAAACTGGAAACATCTTCTGAAGCACTGCAATGCCAAACAATGTGATTTTCATTCTGGTTCAAAATACTACAGATGTGCACAGCAGTGGCCTTTTCAGTAAAAAAAACACATTGTAAGATTTAATCCTCTCGCAGAGCACTTTCAAGGCCAAAGAGCAAAATGATAAAACAAGATTTGCACAATTGATGGCGTAACACGTGGACAGGGGCTGGCCGAATTTGGCACAGCTAAATTTTTGTGATTTCATGGGAAAATGAACTCAAAGGTGAATTAAATATTAAGTGTGCTAGTTGATGTGAAGAGGTACAGTACACGAAGTGTAAAAGAGCTCAAAAGTCCTTTGGATATGAATTCCTGTATTGTAGCCTGTGGATCCATACAACTACCTTGCATAATCTTTGGGCCACTATGGGTGTTTGTTAAACCTTGAATGACAAGAGGGGGCTGCAACTACAGGCTACATGTACCTTTACAGGAGTGTATCCATTGAAATTTTTGCAGCCCTTACTCTCACCTAATTTACATGTATCTGTCAATAGTTCTTCTTCAAATGCAAAAATCACAATAATAAGAGCACCAAAGTGATTGACAATACACTGTAAGGTATTTGTCATAAGTCGGTAAATTATGATCGTCTGGGTGAGTGTAGTCCTAAGAAGGACTGTTTGTGGTGACATTGACTGACGTTTCGACAACCTGAGCTGTGAATCGTCAGTAGATGTTATAAGTCTCTGGTCATTGTCCTGATTGGTCGACGATCTCGTGATGTTATTGGTCGTCTGTCAGTTAAGCTGTGATGTTATTGGCTGTGAAGACTGTTAAAGGTGATTGGTACGTTTCGATCCTTCTTTTGTTAAGGTATTTGGTACTTACCCATTGATGGGCGGTGAAGATGATGATGATGATGGTGGGTCTTGTGGTGTAACATTTGCCTTAAAAATAGAACAAAAATAAAAGTTACTTTCAATTTATGGCAAGTTGTGGTTTCAAATTTATTCAATCTTTTCACATTCCATTTTTTTCTACTGAACTAAGGTAGGTTCTATTCTCATAAATCATTAATTTATTGTTCTATAAGCTCTAATAGAATTCTACATGCATATCATGCACCTCATAGGAAGTAAGACTTCATATGAGTAAAAAGTAAAAGGCAAAGGAACACATGCTTCACCTTTTCCTTGTGTGCCTAGCTGGTTTTGTACCATGAAGCAACTACCGGTATGCCCGCCCTCCCCCACTAAATGGGATGCTAGCTGATTATGGGATACAGTCCCATAATCTTGTTAGATTTTCCTAATGGCTCGGCAGTTACCATTATTAACCTGAGTGGTAACAGACAATGTGGAATAAAGTATCTTGCCTAAGGAAACAACACGACAAAATGTCCAAAGTTCCATGCACTAACTGCTACAATACGTGAACATCGACTTGATACATTATTCTCCTGAAATCAAGTACCATACATGTACTAATCAGCGCCACCCTAAAAAAAAGGGAATCATTTTCCCCGCTGAAGCCTCATCCAAAGCTGCATCATACATGAAAATGGAAAAGGAACTCCTTAGCATCCTGGCATTAAAAAGGCAACCAGGCCTACAAATTATGCTACTTCAATTGTCCTGGAACACACTCTGAACATGAGTCCAAAGTGCCAAATCACAACAGCAGCAGCACAAATTTATTTTTAATTGCCCCTATTACACTGGCAAGTAAAACACAAAGTATACTATGTTAAGCCACAAAATATCAGTATTATACTTGCATGACGCCTAATGCTACAATTACAATTGTATAAATATTATGCTCGAAATTATGCTGGCACAATCATTCAGTCCCTTACATTAGTCTCTACGCTGAATTTTAATTTACGATAGTTTTGGCCAAAAAAGCATTAGACCTGTTGCAGGAAGGGGTATCCTTGTAGCTGACTGCCTTCCTGAAATGTGTGGTTCCAGGAAATACCTATACCCACCCCAATGATGGTCAATGGAAATTATGAGGGGGTGGGGGTGGGGGCCTCACAAGCCAGAATTTTAAAAGAAAGAATCTAAACTGGAATTTCCAGAGGGATGGGGGGGTTCAAACCAAGAAAGAGACATCCATCAGAGAGGCATGGATATTTCCTGGAGCAACAAAATGGAAGGAGAAGTTACAAGAAATAACTGTTTGGGGAGGGAGAAAGTTAGTATCACACTTAAATCACTGCCCTACGAAGCAGATGCTTAATTCTGGTTTTGGAGGCTAGAAGCACCAAGGGTTTTTACTTTCTCCTCCATCGACATGATGGCAGTTCACTGCAGGATACCCCTTCCCATCACCGAACATTAAAATTTTGGTACTTTTTTATACATCAGAATTGAATGTGCTACACACAAACAAGAATTACATGCAAAAAAAAAAAATCAAACAAACAACAAAGGCAAACAGGACCTTATTAGACAGTAAGGAACACTGTATCACTAACATCTGGAGGCTTATAATATTATTGCAGCTACAGTACCAGTGTATCATAGTAAACTTGTCTTGTTATTAATTTTTTTTAACTATCTTATCTTGAAAATTATCTTGTGCTATTAACGCAGCAAGTAAGAGTAACCGAATTTTCAAATTTTGATTTTCGAACCCACGGGAAATAAATTAAAATGCCTATTCCGAAGAACAATCACTAGGGTAATGGATTACAAACAACGGAATTTCGAAACCCTCACTCGAAATATTACTAAACACGAATAAATTTCAAGATATAACAAGATCTATAGCAAGATGACTGTATTCCACTCAACACCTAGAATAACAATTTCTAATGGTTAGCCTGAATTAATTATATTTCACTTTTAGCGTAAATCTGTGCTTCGATCAGTAGCCAACCAAAAATGGCCAAATATGCTCTTAAGTGAAATCAGCTGAGGAGAAATATAAACATTGAAACAACGCGGTAGTTTTGGAAGCGACCACTACACAAAAGTGAACAACAGTCGAGATCTAGCAACTCAACACTGCTGATGTGAAAATAAACCATTGTGATATGTAGAAAAAACACTGAATCAACGTCCAGGAAGTATACAGTACGTTCTAAGCTGAAGAATAAATAAAGCTCTCTTAAAACTTTCAACTTCACGCTATATTAATCACCAAATACTATACCATGAAGTCTCATCGTAATTAAGGCCCAACGTTTACACCGGGTTAAGATTAGCACTTCAGAAAAGTATTTACTACTTACATTTCTTTCCACTGTTGGCGGGTTTCCTGCAGATTCCGATGAATTCGGCGCGTAAATCGAAGAAGAAATGACTGGGTGCTTCACCGCTGGGCTCGACGAAGGCGTCCGTTTTTGTTGAAATTTCTTCAGCTGAAACGCATTATAGCAAGATCAGATCATGTCACAGTAATCAACAATGAGTGGCTTTACGACAAAAAGCAATAATGATGTTGTCCAACCTTTTTTCTGGCCGCAGCCAGCTTTTCTTCGCGACCAGTATCAGCCATTTACAAGTTCACGACATTTTGCCACATACATATAAGCTTTGGTGCCTCGCTTTCACAATACCCAGCATGCTCAAGGGGGAAGGAAACCACAGGATCCCTACTTTGGCCTGCAATTTCGGTTACTACACTCCAAAATCATTTCTGTTGCCTCTCGTTTTTCCCTCGAGATATTTGCAAATATGGATTTGTGACGCAAAAATGGAAGTACGAAGTTCCGATCAGCTCGCGCGCGCGAGCCTTGTGAACCTGCAGCGCGAGCAAGGCGAGAAGCCTAGTCTCTCCCCAATCCCGATCGCAAAATTTGCGCTTCCGACGTTTCATTTGATTTCTGGCTCCAACGAACTCGTGCTAAAATACGTGATCTAAGTAGCCACAAACTAAGTTCTTTCTTATATCTTTCTTATTTCTTCACCAAGCTTTCAATTTACAACCTTTATTTCTTTATAAGATCCTGGCATTTTTTTTCCCCACGAGATTTTCCGCACGTTCAAAGTCCGGAAAAAATGGAACTTCTTCTTTTCACTTGGTTTCTTCTTCTAAAACAATGAACTTTACCTTGTAGGTTTGCTCTTAAAATTCTTTCGGGAAAAACCAAGGACGAACAATAACCTGTTATAGAATGCTTTTGGTGGTAGACTCGCAGTCGGATTGTATGTGCTGTTGTTGGAGGTGGGAGTCTGAAATTTCAGCGATGCTGATTGGGGGGTGGGGCTTCGAGAATTTTAATGGAATCGTAATTTAGTGGGCGCATTTTTCTGGGAACATCTAAAGTATTCAGAGAAAGGGGACAAGGAAAAAATTCTTTTTTTTCGAAAGCAAAGAATAGTGTCAAATGGCCAGGATAAAATTAACGACGTCTTTCAAAATCTTGAAAGAAGGATATGTACAAGGTTTTGAAAAGTTCCATGAAACGCATCTCTAGTTTGATCTCGAAAGAAAGTACGCAAGCAGTTAAACGTGCTTATAGCATAAATCGGAATGCACTTTTAGCCTTAAACTGAGATACGTTGAGACGTTATCCGTTTCACTGTAAATAAGGATATTGCTGAATTTCTAGTACTGTAACTTTGAGGTATCAGTTATGAATGGGAGAAGCCAACTAGAGTGGTTTTGAGGAAGTCGTAACACATGTTACAACAACAAGAACAATTGAATGAATGAATGATAAAAACAACGATTGAACGATAAAAACAACTGAGTAAATTAAAATAGCGGGCAGGTCCACCTTTTTAAGTGTGGAAGCACAGTGCTGTAGTGATAAGACAAAGAACTTCGCTCCACATGATCTCTCTCCACCCAGCTGTAAAAATATGTACGAGCGAACCGTTAAGCCCCGGCTAAATGATCAAACATTTTCGTCCAACATCGTGTTTGTCACGCAAAATGTTCGTTGGCGAAACGAACAAACAATGTTTGACCGAACATCGGACAATGGAAAACCATTTAAATGTAAAGTTGAGGGAGGCGGCTAAACAGTAAAACATGTTCTTCCAACACGATGTTGGACGAAAATGTTTGATCGTTTAGCCGGGGCCTTAGTAGCCTCCCACGCAGTCGTTTTTAGGGGAGGTTCGTGTTACCCTCCTCCCCTAAAATCGACTGCGTGGAAGGCTAGGGCCTTAGGGAATTCTAGCAAAATGCTTGGGGGGGGGGGAGGGTGCAGCGAGAATCCTGTGATGGAATCACATGTAATCTAGGGCAGACGTAGTGACGCTCTTAGTCGCTTCATCCCACGGAAAGAGTGGTGCTTTCAATCCTTCATCCCGCGGCTAGTTTTGGCCCCATCCCACCATCCCTCCACTTCCAGACACTATATCGGGACCCCTCTTGGTTTAACCCGCGTTTTTTCGAAGGCGTTTGCAAATTAGTTGAAAGTTTTTAGCATTTCATAGGAAAATTACACTGCATTTACGAATAATAAAGTTAAAGTAGGGGTACTCCATGGTTGTTAAAAACCACGAACGGAAAGTCTGTCAGAGCCAAGGCTCACCGAATACATTTGCAAAGACACAAGCGCGACAAGTTAATGAACAACGCAGTTTTTTTGTCAAGAATGGAAATGTAAGATATCAGTCCATTGTTTTCGTTTTCAATATGAAATCGACAACAAAGCCGTTTTTTGGGTTTCAGAGTGACTTAGCCCGCAGTTCAATTCTCACACTAAATAAAATAGACAGAAAATAGTTTCGGGCCTAAATTCGGTTCAGAATTTTTTTTATATTGAACCTTAGCCTAACAATGGCCGTTCAGTTATAGAAAATAGGATTTCTCCACAAAGACGTTTTCTTCAATTAGGACAAATTAAGGATATACCTAGCCTATTAACAATTTCATTAAAAATAACCATTAGCTAAATTCGTCATAAAGCGTCAAAAAGAGTCAATAATTGGAACATGCTCGCAAATGAGGTCTTTCTACAATTTTCCTTGATTGATCGCTGTACTGTACTCATTTTAAATATTAATGAAAGGCAGAACTATTGAAAATTAAACAAATGACGCGTATATGAAGCAAATGAAAGAGCTTGTCCTCCACAACATTAATCCCAAAAACGAGCTCGGAGGGTGTTAAATGGAGGGAATTTTCAAGAGTTTGGTAGCAGTATGTATGCTCTTCTTTCAGGTGAAAGTTTCCTTTTGTACCGAGTCACCACGAGCAAAATCTGCAATGACCGTACAATTACCGTGGAGGATCGGACAATTTCATGCTGAAAGAGGTAACAACTTATAAACTGCGTGGTCCTCTTTAGCTAATTAAACAAAATGGAATCTGAAATAAAGCTACTCCATTTTTTAAATGCGCTTTGTGTTAACCTATCATACATATGGCATTTTAAAAAAACTTTGCACTTGGAGAAATTAAGAAAATTAAAACACTGTGGGATTATCCAGTTCAATGGAATTCAATCACAAGCAAGTGAATGGTAAGACTTCAGGATCCACAGACTCAAAAGCTAGAAATACCTGTCAGCATAACAAACGCTTGGGTACAACGGGAAATTACTCTCACTTTGAAAGGTTTAAAATGAGAATGTTATAATGTTTTTGTTGTTGTTTTAATTTGATTATTTAGAACTCACAATTTTCAAACTTATTACACTGGCCAAAAAAAACCCACAAAACTTGCAAATTAATAGTAAAAAGCTAAACGTTACAGTGTTTTCATTTCTTTTGTAACGTTGTGGAGACTACCGAAGAAAGGAGATGTTTCCAAAAATTGCAAAGTCTTTAATTTGGCGCCGAATAAAGAAAATCTTGGTTTGAATCATAAGATATGCCTTAAAAAGTATTAAAAACGCTCCAAAAGCAGTACTTATGAAGCACCTGATTACGATTGACGCATGGACAGAGACCTATGGACTTCTGATGCAAATACTGTCTAGCCTCTTTGTACCGCATTATGGTGTCAGTACTACAGAGGTAGAGTTAATATGAATTTTGGACTCTTTCAGACCAAGTAATTTTCGTAATTAAAAGTTGTTTGAAAGGAGAGGTTGGATTGAAGTGTCGTTTAAAATAGAGTATTCGTTTATTCCAGTAATTCAGTGCATGTTTGCGGACAATGAAAAATTTAAGTTATGCGGAAAGAATTCTTAGCGGGCCTTGGTTTCTGAAGAGCCAAGCTCAAGTGTGCCTAACTACAAACAAACATATTTTTAGACTAACTTAAACAAATTTTAAATGGTTCGTTTGATTTGACAAATTAATAAAAACATGTTAATTAAAATCATAATAAATAATTCAAAGTGAACTGATGAACCTGTATTCTACGTTGCAGAAAAACAAATTAACCAGTGATAATAATAACAAGAAACAAACCAAAACACTGGAGGTCAAATTAAAGCAAGTTTACATTGCTAAGAGTTATAAAAATCCAAAATCTCCATACAAAAGCAATGCCATGTAAGTAAGTCAGGTTAGGAGAAGAAAGAAAGTCATCAACCTAAAAATTTGGGAATTATATTAATTACAAGGATCCAACATGATGCATAATTATTAATTATAAGGATCCTACATGATTTGAATATTCTTCATTTTTCAGCCCGTTTCGCTCGTAAAGATACGAATTAAGGTCAATTCTTACTTAACATCTGAGTATCAGCAACTAGTTTGTTATTGTTTCAACGGCAATGCTTTAAGCGCGATTTGTTTTTAATTATTCTTTTTCTCATTAGAACTTATTTTTTTTTTAAAGTATAGCAAGTACAGATTTAAAAAAACGCATTCTGAAGGCTGAAAAAATAGGTGTTGCTGACGGATGAAATCAGTCAAAACTGAAAATCTCTAATCAACCAGTATAGAAAAGTCAGAAAATAGAGCAAAAATTATCATCACATGAGCCGAGCTTGCTTGGTTCAGCCCGTTATTACATGAAGCGATCCAGGCCGGCTCCGGCTAAATTTAGGAAACTAGAAATTGCATGAGACAATTTGATGGCTACACCAAAGAGAACGAATGGAGCCATTTTAAACTTTCGTTTATCCATCGGTTTATTCATTGTAATTCCGTTTTATGTAGCTTCTTGTATTACGCAGTTTCTGTTCTAACGGGTTGTTTTCGTGACACAGTAGATCTGTCCAGTTTTATGAACTGTTTTAAGATGTGCTAGTAGTTTAACATTGTCACATAGATTTAGTCATAGGGGTTAACATTATATAGGAGTTTTAAATACCTTATTTCATTTTATTTCATTTTTATTTATCTTATTTTACTATGATCCGAAGCTTAGGATCATCCCACGTTTCTGGGAAACTCCGCACCTACCGCCTCCCCTAACCAAACATTTTTTAACTTATTATCTCTTAGAGCAAAATGTGAGGTTAGGTTTTATTTATATATATATAGTATTATTTTATTTATTTATTTCCTTCAAGTTATTCTAATTTGTGTCCCCCATTAGCAGTACAACTAAATGCCCTGACACTGAAATAAAGTTGTTATTATTATAAGTAAATTTTTATCGCGTTTCAGATAATCGTTTCAATTCATTGCGCTGTGAGTGTGATTTTAGAATTGGCTAGAAGGAATATAAACTCAAAAGTCATACCGCGCGATCCGGTACATCTGCAGGACTGAGCTGGCATGGTCTAAGCAGCACTGATATGAGATTTTGGATTAGAGTTTGGGTGGTACGGACAGATTGCTCTATAAATTTGGTGTCCCGTCTTCTTCTTTGGCCTTGCAATAGGACACTTGCTCGATGGTGTCATTTGACTACAACTACCAGAATTCATTTCGTTTTTCCTTTTTCCTTTGTTTTTAAAATTTGTAAGTGAGGTTTAAACAACAATAGCACTAATTTGCACAAGAAAAGAACAAACTGAAGGATTCTGGCATTTGTAGTCAAATGACGCCATCATGCAAGTGTAGTATTTTGACAGCGTGTTTATTACATATTTTGAATGAAGGTCCATTTTGCTGGACTACAGTACATGCGTGAAGAAAACGGCGTCAATCTTTCTAAATTCATCACCAACGTCATCACTCACTTGAAGAATTAATAAATACGTGGCCGTCAAAATGCGGCCGAAATTTTAAAATGAAAACGTAAAATGGTGATTGTCTAGCTGCAGTGGAAAGTGTCTGATTCAGATAACTAAGTTTTTGAAATGAGCAATTCGGAGCATGAGTGCAATTGTGTAGAATTGAAAGCCAGTCATACTGTAGATTCAGGTTTCAACTGTATTAAGAATCTCTCTCTCTGAACCTTCTAAAACTGGGGAGGTCAAAGAAAGCCACTTTGACCAAACCTTTATGTGTCACAACGAGAACGCCCCCCCCCACCCCCCCCCCCGCTCACGTGCGCCACGTTTCCATGCAGTCAGGCGACTTTCGCGCATATTCCCATGTTCCTCTCGGAAGGAGTGACTACTCGTAGTCTACTTCTAGACTGAAATAGCATGTTACAATGATCAGTCTGTTATAAAGCCTGGACGCGGCAAACGAGACTGAGAGTTGACGAGTGTTCAAATGCACTCTCATTTGGCTTGCGACGCTCGTGCACCCTCCGCGACTCTCGTGTGCTCTCGATAGACCTTGAATCTGCTCGATTTTTCATTGGAAGAGATGGAAGTGAAAACTCTTTCTCTTGTTTGGCAACAAACTCTAGTCAACTCTCACTGATGTCGTGCGCTTTCGAAGAGTTTAACTTTAGTAAGCTGTCGTTCTCGTTTGACTCGGGCGTAAAATCGCAGCCAAGCTTGTTGTTCTAGTGACAGCATTATTTAAGCATGATTTGAATGATTAATCACGTTGTGTCTTTTTAACGGCCGTTTTGATTTTCTTGAAGATTGAAGAGGATTCCTGCAACTCTTCGCCATGTTTAAATGGAGGCACTTGTACTCTGACGAGTTCGTGCAATGGATACAAATGCACGTGCAATCCTTTTAATACAGGAGTCCATTGCGAGTCATGGAAAGGTGAATGAGTTATTCAAGTTCATGAATGTCTATTATGATAAATAAGTCTCTTTCCAAAGCCGCTAGAAAGAATATCTTTTCGAATTACCCAGCCAAAAGTGTTTGGTAGCGATTTTATTCAGTTTTGTTTTCGCTATTTGTAACTTACAAGCGAAGAGCTTGTGATCTGTCAGCCATGAATGCAAGCTATTAAATCGCAATGATATTATGACCTCGCGAATATTGACATCTCTCCAGATGGAAGAGCCAGTCTAAACCTTGGGTTGTGAGAGCAACGAATAATACAAACGCTCTGGACTTGTCTGCGATCCATCCCTTCGTTTCCCTAACCGCGCCTTGTGTTTCCACGCGCCAGGCGATTTTCGCACGAGCTCACATGTTCTTATGACTCGAGAATCTCTATCCAAGTACCGAGTAATCATTGGTCGCTGATCGCCGCATCTTAGGTGAACGTCGTAGTTCAAGTCCTGTTGGAAATTCAAAGTAGTTTCTTGACTTTGTAGGTTCGTGAAAAACTAAATACAGCTAACTAACGAAACGAAGCACTTTAAACACGACCTTCTTCTTCATCAAATTTACCATTTTTTTCCTGTTTCTGTTCGATTCCACAGAAGGCGCATCTGACTTCGAACTAATGGCATATTATGGCAGCAATGATTCTCCTAGGGGTCACGCTTCGTTTGATTTTCAACCAACTCACTTCTCTTCCTCTAATCCATGGGATGGCCTCACTGTATGTTTCTGGGTTAAGCACTTATCCGTGGGTGCTGGGCAGAAGGTTTCCTACCTTACCTACTTCAATGATGCTGGAACAGTTGTCTTCAGGGTTAAATACGAGTTTAGAAACGACGAGTTATCTCTTCTTGGATGGAATACAGACCGGTATGAAAAGAATTAGTTCACTGACGGTTTACTAGGGAACGTAACCTTTTACATGCTGTGGTTTTGTTGGTCTAGAGGTTTAGAAATGGGGATAGAATCCCCCCCCCCCCCCCAGCATCGTCTTCAGGCCTTTACGCGACATCGAGTGAAGGAACTTGACAGATGACGTCATATTTAATTACATGGCCAGGACGACTGGGAACCTAAATTCCTGCCTTCAGTTAAAACTCCAAGAGCGTTTAAGTGATCACTATAAAGCTTGGAGGGTATATAAGGTAAAGCCGGACACGAGCCAAGGAGGCCCACATGGCCGGAGCTTATCCCGGTTTCTGTAGCATGAAGCAACTGAGAGTATTGCTACTCAACCTTGGAAGGGATGCTAGTCCATCGCAGGGTTACCTCCTGCAGTATGTCGCCAGTACCCATTTTATATGCCTGGGTGGACGGTACATAGCACATAAAAAATGCTTACCATTCCAAGAAATGGGATGCTGAGGTCACCTGACTTGGAAATTACGTCATTATTGTCCCAATAGCCGCCATCTTGGATCAGATATCTGTCTTAAGAAAACCATCGAAATTTACTAAACTTGTTGTCAATAAACCAATGATAGGGTGCAAAAATGTCGGGAGAAACATGAAAATTAAAACTTTTCATTTAAACGAAGATTAAATAAGAAAATTCAAACTTTCGGTAACTTCCTTTTAAAAATATGGATTCCAGGCAAACTTTCGTGAACAATAACACGTTGTGCCGAAGTTTTCGCAGTTAAATTCATAAGGTTTGGTGCTACTGCAAGGTTCGTCCCAACCCAATCAATATGCAAGATACCTGCAGTCTTTCTCTAGTCTCGTAACGTTTCTGTTTTTAGTTACTTCATTAATTAATCATCAGCTTGGTCTTAAACATAAATATTACTGAATATTATGACACAACAAGCACTTCCTACCAACTCAAAAACAAAACTAAACGAGGAAAAGAAAAAAACGAAAAATAAAAATCTTTTCTCCTTTAATAGGTTGGCCTCAGTGAAAGTCACAGAACTGAAAGACGAAGAGTGGCACCATGTATGTGCAATGTGGGAGAACACCGCTGGCATGGCGAGCTTGTTTGTCGACGGCGCAATGAGGGTGCGCGCTCAAGGCAAATTAGTCAGAGGAGGGAGTATCTCGTTGGATGGTCTTTTCATTCTGGGTGACAGAAGGAATTCGGACTCAGATTTTAGTTGCATTCTGACATGCGTAAGGCTATGGGAAGGGACGATGGACGAGGAAGAGGTAAAACTGGCCTTCGATGACAAGAAATGCGAGGATAATGATGGCGTTTCAGTGGCCTGGCCCTGGTTCGAATTGGCTCAACTTGAGCATGAAGCTCAATGGTCGAATTCATCTTCCTTGTTAGGAGAAGATTTAGGTATACAGGAGAGAAATTTTGCTTTTGTTTAAAATAATATCAAATCCCTGAAAGAAGCTAATAATTGTTGTGTAATAACTATCATGATGTGGATTTTTTAACGCAATACCGACAAAAGAGGGATTCTGGAAGCATTTGAGCTTATAATTAAATACGGCCTTTATTCACAGAACTGGATCGCGCAAAATTCAATAGCAGCAGTTGAGGCAGAATTCTATAAGAATGGAGTTTACTAAGCTTTCTAATACCATTTTTTCCTTTAACTTATTTCAACCTTAGTAACCACACATGAATTGATTACAAGACGATTTCTTAATAGAATCTGACGTCGACCTAATCTTCCTATTTATTTTTGAAGTAGACTTTGAAGAAGTTTTACCTCAGGAGACCGCGGGCTCATCAGATTACATCATCGTGGACTCGTTCCCGTTCCCCGTGCTGAAGGAGTTGACCGTGTGTTTTTGGGAGCAGCACTCACAGGGTCTACAGTCATCAACAATGTCTGTAGTCAGTTACTTCACAAATAATACTGATGAAGCATTCGTTTTGGATATGAAAGAAGTTTCCGGGAAACTGGTACTGCGTGCGTGGATCGACAAAGTCCTGTATGTTGAGTAAAAGCACTCGTTTATAGATATAGAACAAATAGTTCTTATTAGTTTTGTGTGAGGAGGTAAACAAAGGTTCTTTTGCAGAATTTGAACTTTTATAACTCCTCTCACAATTGGCTGGCTATCAAGGTTTGAAAAAACGTTTCATAGCAATTAATTTCATCATTTTACACGATCAAAAAGTAGACCATAAAAGACGTTACGACGTTAGAAAACTGTCATTAAGCTGTCACTAAAACTTTTCTCAAGTCTCGGCGGCTCTTAGTTCCGAGATAGTTTGCATGTGTGCATGAAGTTGTAAAATTTATTTAGGCCCGTTATAACCTAAAATTGTTCTCTATATTTCAGGAAAGTAATCGTAGGACAATTATTGAAGGCTTAAAGAAACCCTACAAAATTGGGCGGAGCTGTATTGAGGTTCCGAATTCTGCCAAAATCCCACCCATTTATTGTACGTTTAAGCCGTGATCCCCCAACCAAAACCGAGAAAAGATCCATTACAGTTAATTCAAGAAGCTTCCGTTGTTATTCATGAATTCATGATTTTTATGTCTCATTTGAGCACTCTGGAAAGATGGACATCTTTACATAGTTGCTTTACTATAGCATGCAAGTATGCAGGACATCTTATCTATCACACACGAACCTAGTAAAAATGCTCAACCTCATTATAGCACATTTTTGCAACGTAAAATTTTCGCGTTTTTCAAGATAAAATTAATAGTAATAAATAGGAAAAAATGAAGTATAGTAGAAAAAAAGGAACGTCGCTTGCTGTTTTAGTTTATAAAAAGAAAGTGTGGAGAAATTCTCAAAATTCTCAAACATCTAGTCTGCGGGATAACGTAAGTCCAAAACTGAAAATTAAGCTGGACAGTGTCCCTCCAAATATCGAAAGTTCGCTCACCTTATTTCCATGTTATGTTGCCCATGCAAATGCCACCAGTTATTTAACTTAACCAGAAAAAAAAAAACAAAGTGACTCGAAGTGCAGGGTGTTTTAAGCAAAATTGCCATTCAGACTGAACTTTTTAGCTGTTATTTCGCCTCTCGAGTTTAAGTTGTTTCTTTTCTCGCATCACTTTTGGCGATTTTTGGCCATAACTAAGATGTGTTGTAATGCGGTAGCTACAATAGGCACCAGCCTGTATACAGTTCAGCCAGCGGTTAGGCCTTGCGTAAACGGACTCAGCATGAGTCAACATTTGAATCCGTTTGGCCGCGGCTTTTTTTAAACCCCGATATAAAAATGCGTATTCTCCTTGCTGTTCTCCATACATTTCTTGTGGAACGAGGAAGTACAATTTGTCTAAATATCAAGAAATTTTGTCCTTGATGATCACTTCGTTTAATTCTTATCACTTAAATGTAAGAACAAGTAGTGATGACGTAAGAGAAATTTTATTTTTGTCGCTTTAAGGACTTAATGGGTTAATGTTGCCCCCCAATCATGTCTAACTGAATGCATTTTCACTTTTTCTTTTGATTTCCCGCAGAGGGACGTTAAAAGTAGATGTGCCCGTCCTGAACAACGACTTCTGGAATCACATCTGCCTCGCTTGGAGCAGTTCATTGGGAAACTATGATTTCTATGTTAACGGTACCCTCAAAGTTGGAGGACTTTTAAAATTGTTTCATGAGATCCCAGACAAGGGTTCGTTGATCATCGGAGGAAAGTATTCCAGTGCAACTAATACTCTAGTAAATCCATTTCTCGGCACGATGAGCTGTCTCCAAATGTGGGCGAGCCGCCTATCAAGCGAAAGAATTACAACCTTGTTCGAGGCTGGCAAGTGTGAAAAGATGTTTGATCCTTTTTTCAACTGGTATGAGGTGAAAAAAGGAACAGCTGTGGGCAATGTGACGAGGAGAGCTCCATCATCAATTACTGAGGACAAGGGAGGTCGGTCTTCTTACGAGATCCTTTTTCTAAGAGTACCGTATTAACCAACGAAATTTCATTGCCCTGATATTCGGCTTTAGTAATCTTTGTTTTGCATCCAACGTATAACACAGCTAACGCCCGCGTGACTATCTTCAACATTTTTTACATAACCTCGGCAAATCTCTGCAAACCTCAAAGATGGACGATGACCACTCAAACAATACTTTCGCGTGGTAATTGTGCTTTGAAGAGGTAGTTCTATCTTTGAGTCTCGCCATGTAACTCCTTTACATGTGACCATTCAAATAAAGGCTATAGAGCGGTACTTTACTGTGGTACTGCCTATTCAAATAAAGGCTATAGAGCGGTTATGTCCTGTGATACTGTTTATTACGCTCAGTAAGGTGACCTTGACTGTTTAATCTGTGGTTGAAATCCTTAAGTGAAATGAAAGTTATAGAGCATGTTCTATGGTTGTTCTACTCCTTTCGTATAAGAGAGGATTCCCTCTTGTTTTGTAACATTCCACTTGACAGAGTGTAGTTCGTTTCCTGGGCTTTGAACTTAATGCATTGTATGATTCCTTTCAGTATCAAAGGAGGATTTCGATGCAGTGTTTCCTACTCGGTCAACGGACGGTTACATCGTCTTGGATTCGATTCCAGTCCCTTCACTGTCGTCTTTGACCGTGACCATGTGGGTGAAGTGTGATTCGTGTTCCAGCATCCATGTTCCTCTGACTTATTCAACTGGAGATTTCGAAAAGGAGTTAATGTTGAAGCTTGAAGAGTCATCATCTTTGTGCAAGTGGAGTTTTACCATGAAAGATGTTGAGTATGTCTGTTTTTTCGTTCGTTGCCATTAACCATTTCACGTATAATGGGACCATGGGTTTAACCAGGGGCGTTCCTGCCTTTACGCGAAATACGCAAGTGCGTACCAGAATTTTCTGCCGTTAATTTTATTTTTTTAATTTAACGCTTTATAACACAGGAGAAACTGAAAATGTATATAGATGAAGTGACAAGGTAAGGTTGTGCAATTTCATTACTGACGGTTTCTTTATCACTGTTGCGGAAGAATGTGCCTGGGCCTGTTGTGTTCTCTCTTCCAGTCCAAGAATCCATTTATCAGGAGCAACTTATTGGCTGCAATCGCATCAGTCAATATTAGTTCAGTGTCTATCAAGCAGTTTGATTCCATTATTGCTCTTTGCACCACAAGACATGTCTTGTCCAACACAGTTGCCTTATCCAATATGCTCCAACGAAAGAACATCAACCTCATACAAGTAACAAAGCCAGTCGGGGTAGCGGTGAATATAATAACAGAAGAAAGAAACGACCCTATGGTTTGGGACGAACTTTGTTGGCCACAGAGCTGAAATGGAAGCCGATTGTGGCATGAAACGCAGCATGGCGCGTTTATGTGTAGCGCAACGACACCGCATCAGTGTGCTAGCAAATATGTAACCCTAAGTAGAATTAGCGCTGACTAGCCCGATTCTTTTATCCGGGTACTAGCCCGATTCTTTTATTACTCGGGTGTATAACTCAATAATTGAGGCTGCTCGCAAAGTTGCAGAGCTGTTTGCTTATTGCTGTGCCACAACGACCAATTTCTAGGTCAATATCTGTTGCTGACATATAGCTCCACCAGCAAAGTAGTACTTGTAGTACACTTACGAGAGCGATCTTTCCCATAAAGTGACCTACGACAAAGAAGTTCTAAGATGGAAGGCAAAGAGGGCGCAGGCTGCTAAAAAACCCGGTGGACTAGTAGAGACCATGGATACCATCAACAGTTCTCGCTATTCTTCTTACAATGCCTGTGTCTACTACAACGCCAAGGCGGTCATTTAGTACCGTGCACAGAATCGAGACCCACAAGCGCTAAACCATCAGAACTGAGTGGCTCTCTACTCTGGCGCTTGCGCAAGCTTATAGAGGCATTCTGGTGGACACCAAAAGTGTAGTACGAGAATTTTGAGCTAAGAAAAGCAAACCTTCTCTTTTTAATTGATACTACTTCCTGGCAGGAATGATTATCTCGAGTTATTTTTCAGTTACCAAGAAAATAACAGAGCTTATTTATTGTCCAATCAGAAGAACTATTGAAACGCGCTTTAAGTTTGCTAATGTACTTTGGAAAACCGACTGCGTGCAGTTGTCTTACACAGGAAATCCAAATACTGCTGGAAAGTGCAACAAACCTAAGGCGATATGTAAGAACAAGAATACCATAGAAATAATAAAATCACTTTCTGACTGTAATTGTAATGATAAGGGTAATTCTGTTTCCCTCCTTTGGGTAAGTGTCGGAGAGGCTCCTAGACTGGCTTTATGCGTACTGCCAAAAATTGCGTGGGAACGCCCCTGTTAACGGTCGAAGGCGCAAAGACAGGAGCACATTACCTAGAGCGTTCAACTCATTTATTTGTGCAACGGCGTAATTTTTATATGTCATTCCCGCAGCTTTAGCGTCGATTTGTAGTCAGTTATCCTTGGAAAACTTTCGGTTGATCTTTGGTTATCTTCGCAGTCTTCGGATCATGTTCGCATATTTTTGGACCTATCGGATTCTCTTTGGAAATTTTCGGAAGTCCATGGGTCATCTTCGGAATTCTTCGAAAGCTACCAAGTCAAATTCGAAAAACTTCGGAAGACCTCGCGTCATCTAAAACAACCCAAGTCGAGAAAGTGCCGATAATAGTCCCCGTGGGAAGTTGTACGCTCTGGGTAATGAGGTCTTGCAAATATATATATATATATATATATATATATATATATATATATATATATATATATATATATATATGTATGTATTTTGGCGATAACCGCCTTCAATTTTCAATCTCTCAGTCCTTGGCGTTTAATCCCATTCAGGAGAATCAATTAAGCTGGATAGCAATTACCCTGATTAACCAGCAAGCTCTTAAAATTTAATCAATTTTACGATTCACGTTTGACCATAAAAATCTCATAAATCTCATAGTCATTGGTAGTTAAACCTTGCGCCAATTGACGGTCGAACCTTTCACACGTACTCTCAGATTCCTTTTTATTCGTGTAATGTGGCTCTCGTCTATGGACGAATTCCTCAAGTGTAAACTAAAGCTATCGATCAAGACCTATCGGTGGTGCTGTTCGTTTGTCCACTGTTTTCAATAACGACCTCTTGAAAAATTTTAAAAATTAAAAGGTGCATTTAAAGAGGTTGAAATTTAGATAACTAGATCGGAGCAATTTCTCAATGTTGGCACATTTATAAATTTCAGGTTATGTTCTCATGAATTGAACCTCGATTACAACTGGCATTTTGTTGCCTTTGCTTGGGAAGGTTCAAATGGAAAGTACAGATTTTGGTTGGACGAAACTGAGGCTTTGGGATCTGGCAAATTCGAAGGCATGAAAATCGGGGAACGAGGGAAGATGGCGATCGGAGAACAGGACAACGCTGCGCGAAATCGCTTCACCGGAAAACTCTCTTGTATTCAGATGTGGCCGATATCCCTTACAGATGCACAGCTAAGTGAACTTTACAACAATAAGCGCTCACCAGACGGTTCATGTAAAACTGCAGGTAGTCCGTTTATGACTTGGGCCCAAGTCAAGAGAGCAACTGCAATAGGCGAGGTTACATTGCAGTCACCGTCCGGCATTCGACCTTCAGCGAGGTGAAAACTGTCTGTAAGTAGTTTCCTTTGATGAAACATGTTGCATTTTTCTTTGGTAAAAAAGATTCTCCAGATCTAAAATCTGGATTTGGATTACACAACAGGAACGCGAAATCGCTTTAAGGTTATAAGCCGCTCTGAAATCACCAAAAGGAGCACGTCATAAAATATTATGGTGAAGTACTTTTTGAATTTACATGTTCGTTTTCAGTTAACCTTATGCTGTGTGACGCGCTTACTTTAACTTCGAATATTTTTGGACGTTCCCTTCCTGGACAAAGTGAATATCACTATGCCAGTGTCGCAATTACTGACTTTCTCAGTTCTTGTAGTTACTTACGGTAATTAATAAAATGGTTCGAAATAACTGACAGTGGACATCATCCAAAAAGTGCCGGAAAAGCGCCCTGTCTGAAGTTTTTTGTTTGAAAGAGAAGGTTAAGGTATGTCACACTGCTTTCGGAAGTTAAAACCAGTTATAAACTCAGTACAGTGATTTGGAATATTTCGTATTTAGCAAGCAATTTAACATAATAATTTTCTGGAGTATCATTGAACGAAGAACACCAAACTTGCGCGTTCAACAAAAAAGTTGGAAATCTTAAGGAAGAAAAAAGACGAGAGAAAAAAGTCGTCGCGTAAAAATTTTGGATATTAGGGGCACGAATCAAGTCCGCGAAGGAAGGTCAATTAAGTTCGAGATTTTTTGGATTGATTGATTGTTTATATATGGCGGCACACAAGACTTACAAGAATTTGCCTCGTTATACAAACCGCAGTCAATTATCTATTTCCTTTCCGAGGGGAAAATACTTGAAATTTTCATTTTCTGCTTTCTTAGATTGTTTCAGAGGTTTCTAAAGGCATATTTGTGTAAGCTAATACACATTGATCTGTTCGCATTTTTTTTGCTGAAAATTTACGGTGCAAAAAAATTAAGGAAACAGAATCATCACAGCCGAATTTCCGAGCTGCTGATGGCTCTCCGAAAATGCTAGCTGACCTTTTTTTGTTTTTGTTTTTGAAACTCTACACGACATATTTGTCCCTCCGAAAACAATCGGAACTAATAACTGCTCTTGTTACGAAAGTCCGACGTGATGTTTCGCCGAACAAATCTCTAGCTTTCACTGCAATTAGATACGAAAATCTCAGGCGATTTTAGGCCTTCCGAACAGATATCCCCCAAATCAAACCGGGCGGCGCCCCTGCTTTCTCTAGTCTCGTGATTCATTAGTGTTTTATTGTAACAATATTGTTCCGATGTAAAATACTACGAGGTTATACATATTTTCGATGGTTAGGCACTATCCTTAAAAGGATAAATGTGAGTACAATCAATTTTCTTTATAGCGAACACCATCGGGTCCAAGCTTTGGTGTCCGTAATAGAGAAAATCGGCAAAAGCGGGAGTTATTTTCAGTTATTCGTATTCCCTGGGATTTCAACTCCTGTCCGTGATAACGGGGTGTCCGTAATAGCGAGGTGTCCGCAAGGCGAGAGTTGACTGTAATTCTTATTCCCCGGGGACTTCAGCTGCTGTCCATAATAACTGGGCGTCCGTGATAGCGAGATGTCCGCAAGGCGAGAGTTGACTGTACTTAAATGGCTGCCATTTCAACAGTCAGAGCAGACAAATTACCAGAAACACAGGGTTCACCGAAATCATTTACCTTATGATATCCTACTTGTAAATGTAATATACTAAAGTAAATGAAACCAGTAATACATAACATTGTAATCACAACCTAGCAAATTAAACTTCACCCGATTTTACACACGTGTTTTGTTTACTAGTTTCTTTTTAAATTATAAGAAGATTATGAAAAGTGAACAGGAGCAGTCAATGAAAGCAGTTCACGTCTGTAGTTCCTTCTTTCTTTTTCCTGCGATTGCTGTGGCATGATATCCGATATTGTTGGTAGCTGTTCAATTGGCTTGTCCAATGGAAGTGTTCACAGTTTTCTCATTCGCACAGAAAGTCTCCATTCGCAAGATTGCTCTAAACAGTTAAAACTGAAAGAAAATTCAAGATTTCATCCTGGAAAATATTGACTAAAAAGCAGCAATACATAAATATGCATCAAAAGTTTAAATTCAAAGGCAAGACGTAAGGATTTTACCCACAGACGGAAAAACTAGAACCATCTTGAAGAGCATGTCAAACACTACCGCAGCTAATTACGTACTTCTCAAAAGCTTTTGTTGGAATGGTCTGTCTGAAATTTCTCGAAAAGCATCTTATACAGCACAGCAAAAGAGAAAACTATCTTACGAGGCATAACAAACAGTACCACAGGAAAATAAAAAGAAGAAATACTTTTCTTTTGAATAATCACACTCTGCGGTTTTATCTTGAAACTCAACTGCAACACTTGCAACATTTGAAGAGTTACATGTTACCTTGTTAAACAAAACCTAAAATACCGTGAGCTGCAGAATGGAATCAAATGAACGGCTAATGTAACAATATTTCCCTTCCACATTTTTACCCCAAATTTTTGAAATTTACCTTTCTTTCACTTCATCGAAGTTACTCAACTGAGATCGAAATTCAATTCGTGGTTGACGTGTAAAATAAAATAGCATTGAAAACAAACACAGAAAATACAATCAAAGAATGGAATCAACAACCATCTTAATATAGATAACTTAAAATTCTTGGTCAAATACACAGCTAATATAACTATCCTTTCTTTTTAAATCCCTAATTATCTTAATTCACCTTTTGTTACTTCATCGAAGTTACTGTTGATCAAAAACCCAATTCCTGTTTACGTTACTGACAACACATTATATCACCTGTCAAATATAATGCGCAAATTTGTTCTAATGCTTATTAATAAAGACACATGAAACTGCATGGAAAAGCCGTTGTAACCCAACAACAGCAGTTCAAGTCGCGTTTAGACGACGTAATTGCATCTAAGTCGTCTAGAATGTAATGGAGGCCTTGTACCTGCACAAGAAGTTAGAAATTGTCACAATTCACGTGGCAAAACTATCACATTTTAGCCCGATTTGACCAAAAAAAAAGAAAAAAAAACGACCTCAACTGCAGATTTCTGTAGGGCTTGATTACAGCTCAAGTTTTTGAATCACAATTTATCTTGGAAATTTTCTGTAAAGTTGTTACTTCTTAGAGGTAAAATAACATGGAGTTACGAAAGGAAAAAGATCAAGGACTAGCTAAGGAGTAGCCTGTTCCAGGCTCTCAAATAGTTGGGACGGCATTAAAGAAAGGGAACGCGAAAATAAGACGCGCGGGATCTGGAAAAATGGGGGCTTGAACTATTCGTTCGCGTATCGGCGCCTTGTCTCTCCCCAGCCCCTTTGCTTTTTTTCGCGCTCTTTTTCTCAATTCACGCTTTCCTCACTATCTCGGAGCCTGGAACAGGCTAGCTAAGGACGAACAAATCAGTTTTTGCATTTCGAACACGACGTACATTGTTAAAAAAATTACCTGCTCCTGTTGAAAACTTCAATCTCCAAACTAACGTTCCCATAACAACAAAACGGGCACTTTATCACGGATACGCGAACGAATAGTTCAAGAAATCCCTTTAGTTCCCAAGATTTTAAGTAGAAATTCGGAAGTTTCCTTACTGATCGACATAAGGTCTATCAACTGTAGTTCTAAGAATTTGGTTTACATTGCTACCCATCCCATAGTTGACACGGTTTTATTTTCTCGTTATTAAGTTTCTTGACAACAAACTGATAACGATAGGACAAAACAGGCATTAATCACTCTTATGATTGGGTTCATCAGGTTGCACACTGTCGGTAGCATCCTGAGAAGTTGAGCCACAATGAGCGGAGGGCTCACACGAGATGGGATGAGCTGACTCTGTATGTGATTCTTCTTCCTTCACGTTGTCACGCTGATCCACGTCTGCAGAGAAGGTGCAGTCTGCAATTTCATATTCATTTGCTGCTTGATCTTCAACTTGTTGCGAGGAGGCATTCACTTTAGCAGGACTAGCTCCGTTTTCGTTCACCTCCAAGTCAGAGCCTTGCACCTCTGTAGATGCACCTCCAGAGCTGGGAGCAACAAATGAGTTACCTCCAATTCGACATCCAACAGCTTGCTGATCACGAGAAGCTGCAAATTGCTGAGAATCTTCAGCTGACGTGCCCAAGCTGCGACTATTCCCGTTGGAATTTCTAGTTACGTCAACTGCGACTTGTTGAAAAGCTGCGTTAACGTTGGAGGCACTTCCTTGAATTTGCGTTGGAAGCTGTTGATGAAGGCTACTGAGACTTGCGGAGTGGTTCAACCGTCCATCAAAGCCAGACGCAGCACCCTGTCCATAAAAGGTGGGTCCTGTCATCAGGCGTTGAAAGCCAAAACCTGAATGCAATCCACTTTGGCCACTATAGTTTCCAATAAACGACCCACCAAATGCGCCACCTCTTGCTTGAGAAAGGCCACCTAAGATCCCAACGGATGGCAGAAAGAGCTGGTCACTGCGGTAAGAACTTCCCGTCTGCAGAAATCCACTGCCCCTTGAACTGTCAAAGCCACTCAGTGTCCTTCCACGTAAAAACGATGATGAACGGGATGGAAGAATTTCCTGACGACCCAATGTTATGGACGAAGAGCCCCCAGAACCATAACCTCGACTATTTAGGAACTGATCATCTCTTGCCCAAGCGCCCTGCACAACTGATCGAATATCACTTTGAGACTGGCTTAAGAAGGACTTAGTCTCTCTGGCCTCTCGGTTTAGTCGTCCAGTACTTTGTGAACCAAGGGCAGTTCTAGATTTTTCGAACAGTCCACCACGAACAGGACCACTGGAGGTTAGGTTCATCATTGATGATGACAGTCTGCTTGTAAGACGATTTTGATCAAGAACTCTTTCTAGGTTTGAAGAAAACTGAACATTTGTGTTCTGAAAGAGAATAAAGTGCAAAGAGGTTTAGAGTTGTACCTTTGCCACATACTGTAGTATAAATATTCAACAGGAGAACGTTCAATGTTGTTTTGTTTTACACGCGTATTAGGATCTTAAGTTTGACCTTCAAGAAAAATTCTTCAAGTTGTTATTATTTCAATTTCCACCCGCTGTTATAATTTGATAAGAGATACCATGAAACTCGAATGATGGCTTTTTGTTTTTCACCGGAGCTACAGGCTGTAAAAGTTGGCTATCAGTGGGGGTTGATTCGTTTTTAACTGTTTGAAGTCTTACAGTCTACAGTTTCAACACAAGTCGCCATGTTCACATAACAGCTCAATCGTAACGGCATTGTGCTTCAGTTATAACTGGAAAATTAAAAGCAGCCAATTTTATGGTGAAATTTCTGCAATAGCAAACTGACGCTAAATGAAAAGTAAGATTACGTTGAATAATTCTTATTTGATGACAGATATCCTTGAATCTAATGTGATCGTGCCTTCAGTCTTTTGAAAACATCCAAATTTCCCGACCGACTGACAGACCGTATTTTGCAGATATAAAAGTACCAACCCTCCTGGCTTTTGATTCCAAGGACCGCTTTTGGCGTTCTTCAATGTCGTCCATTCTATCCTTTAGTATGCTCATCTGGCCTTCTAATGCATTGCTTCTTGCTTCAACGGTAAAATTCATGTCGTGTACAAGCTCAGTCGCCTCAGAGGAGTACCTCGATGTGCGAGGCGAGCGATCCTGTGACAATATGAAACGAATACTTAAAACACCGTGGCTATATATGAAATCGTATTAGTCTAACACCCAAATACGTGAAATGAGGGTGTTAACGTTTTTTTTTGATTTACGACCTTAGAGGTACGACGTACGTTACAATTATAGTAAAATGGAGAGTCACAATGCGGGCACCGTTGCGGAGGCCACCTTGTCAATGGAAACCAATTACAATGGAGAGAGAAAAAAGCGGTGAACGTAAAACTAATTCCCAGTTATGGGAGGTATGGTGTTTCATTGCTGAACAATGCAGGCCATAAATATCTAAACTGGTTTATTTTTGTTCCACAAAGCTGCTGGTTTCAGTATATACCGGTAGATGGGCCCGGTTATTTCGTATTCAACAACCAACCAAAAACAAATTTTTATTTAACACTATGAGTTCAAAAGTCAAAATTTTAACCATCCTTGGTGATTGCCAAATATTTATTTAATATTAGCTGTGAGTATTAGACGATTCAACAAGATTGGTGTTTCAACTTTCTGATTTCCCTTCTTTTAATAATTTACCAGCTGCTAAGCAATGTATTGATATTACCACGACAGAAAAGATGTTCATCATTTATGGAAATTGACTCTAGTGCAGAACAATAAATGTTGAACGAATGTTGTGTATTGTCAGAAACTCATAAGGAGTTGAAACGTGTAACTCGCGTTCGATGCTCGTAAATATTCATTTTTCCAAGTACCATATTTGGAAACCCCTCGCTCCAGTCCACGCACGAGTTTAAGGCGCCAAAACCTTGCGAAGTGTTGGTTCCTTCTGTGAGTACCGGAGAACGAATGACGTAAAACAAAAGAAACAAAAGACAGAAAACAATTCAACTCCAAAATAGAAGCAAATTACAATGTCTTACAAACAAAAGAAGGACAATGTGCTCCGGTACCTGAAGAAAGACCCGAAGTGTTGCAGTGTTTCTTTGCAAACCTGAATGGATCAATGAGACTGCTCCGAAGTGAACGTCCGGGAATAAGTTTTTTCGCAAAAGTCGTACAATTGTTGGCTCTAAAATGTGGTACAGGTTTGATGTTTCCTGAAAAAAACTGTTGTATTCATCGCCCAAAGCGGATTGAAGCTGTCTGATTTTAACATTGTAGATGGAGAGTTGAAACGAACACAAAACGTAGTGGTTCCAGGTTCAGAGGCCACGGACGGGATGTGTTAAAAAAAAAAAAAACATGTTAACAATGAATCAAACAACTGGGAAAGCGATCATTCAACTTATTTTGCATTATGTTCTCTTTATTTGAACATTTGGAGCTGCTTGAACTCAGAGCTACATCGACTGCAGGTAAAACGATGTTATTTTTGTGGTATATAGCCGAAGAAAAAGTCGTCCTTTCTCAGTATTCAGCTTATTTAGCTTGATTTTGGTAGCGAATCACTGAAAACGTATGACACTTCAATATTATTAAACGGTTCTCTTCAATTTTATTGTGTTTTATTTTTGTGTCATGTCTTGATATTTCGGTGTCAAAAGTTTTCCGTAAAAAATCTACCTTTTGTGAACATTTGTTGATAGTGCGACGGTGAAAGAAGCCGGACTGAAATCATAAAAACAACGCTAGACTATTTTGGTTTGGTTTTACAGTCTGATTTAGTTCTTAACCCAGCGCTTTGCTCCATGTTGTTTCAATTACTAATTTTTTTGCCTCAAAAATTTCCTGCTCGGTCTTCGAAACCGGTATTTCCTTTCGCTCTGTCGTTCCTACGTTTGAGAGTTTTTCTGCTTCATTTTCCCTAGTTTGTCGGCCATTAATCTATAAAAAGTGCGCGAACTTGGTGTAAAATTAAGTCACGTCGTTCACAAAGATTGATTGGTCAGTTCTCTCTCTCTCTTCATGTTCCAAATATGGTACTTGCGAAAATGAATAATTACGAGCATCGTTCAAAACCTACATAGGCGAGTTACACGTTTCAAGTCCTTATGAGTTTCTGGTATCTTTCAATGATTGTTGACACCGTGTTGATGTAACATTGCATGAGACACTGTTCAAAGTTTGTGGAAGGGCAGTTGCGACATTTGGTGACCAACAAATGTTGAACCGCGTCAAGAGAGGATAAAGGGTTTATCCTCCCTTGACCGCGTACAAATGGCTTGATTAAGAAATTGGTTTCAAAACTCACCCATTTCTTTGTCACCAGCAGAGTTGAGTGCGTTTGGGCAGTTGCTGTCTGCAGCCTCCTTTTCAGCTCTTCAATTTGCCTTCTGTATTTCTCTTCCATTCGATCTCTTTCCCGATCAAACTCCGCTTGAACTTGCACTTTCTCTTGCCTGTAACTGGCCTTGATGCCAGCCTTCTCTTTTTTCAAAACCTCTACTTCGCGCTCTAGATCATGTATTTTACTTTCCATCTGTTTCCCTTCACGTGAAACCCTAAATTCCATATCTGCTTCATATTTGTAAAACGACTCTTTCTTTGAGGAGATGCTTTTGTCCATAAGAAGGCTGTAAGTACTCTGTGTACTCTGGCTAGTAAGCTTCAACTGGATCTGCTTCCGCTGTTCTTGCAGAGAGGTGATTTCTTTCCTCAGGACCCGCATCGTTTCCTCGTATTTCTGTCTTTCTTTGCTCAGGGAAGCCTGATACTCACGTTGCAGACTTTCCCTTAGCCGATTCTCTATGCTTGATGTAACTTGCTCCAGCTCCGTTTTCTTGTACTCAAATTTAACCTCCAGCTGGTGTATTTCGCGTCGATGCTTTTCCTCTTTTCCCCGAATTCTGCTTTCGGTAGCAGTGAGTTTTTTCGTCAGGTCATTGACTAATTTTTGAGCACCCTCTTTCTCTCTTCGAAGTCGCTCGCACTCGTCTCTAACTTTTGTGACAGCATCGGACATCTCCGTGATTCGACTGTTGCTGTTTCCTCTTTCCTTTTTCAGCTTGAACAGGAGAGTTTCCTTGTCGTGCTTTAACTTTTTCACCTCCTCTGTTAGCTTGTGAATCGTGCTGTGAAGCAATCTACTCTCGCCCTTTTTGTCTCGCGTCGCGTTTTGTCTCTCTTCCTGTAGTTCTCTTTTGAGGTTTTGCTTTTCATTCTCAAAAGAGTCCATCTGAAGCTTTATCTGCCTTCTTAGCTCGTCCATCTGTTCGTTATGCTCTCTAACCAGGTAAGACAAGTGTTCCGATACTGCCGGATTTTCAGCACTTGTAATATTTTCTTGTGAGTATGTGTTCTCTTTTGTAGTTGACCTCTTTAATTTCTCGACTTGTCTTTCACAGTCATAAATTTTTCGTCTGAACTCTTCTTCAATCTCGACTTTCACCTTCTTGCTCTTTTGTTCGTTGTCATATTCTAGATCATCAATTTCTCGGCGGTGCTTTCTCTCTGTGTCGCGAAGCAACTCTTGTAGTTCTTTGTTCTCGCTTCGTAGAGTGTCTATCTGCCCCTTCAGATTTGATATTGTTTGACTGGATGAACTCAGACCGGGTTGATTTATGATGCCAATTGTAGAACTTTCATCATTAGGCAAAGTACATGTAACCTGACTTGTTACAACGTCGCTATCAGACGCGTTTTGCTGCCGAAGTTTGTCCTCTATTTCGTTTATTCGTCTTTCCAGCGATTGTCTTTCCTCTTCAAAGCGTTGTCTATACGTCTCCTTTTCGGTTTCCAGATCGTTTCGGATTCGTTGCTTCTCTTCTTCCAATACTTTGATTTCCTCGTCGTATTTTCTCTTCCGTTCGTATAAACTTGTCTCAAGGTGCTCTGTTTGCTTCTTGAAAACCTCAACGCTCTTGTCGAGTTCATCTTTAATGGTTTTGGTTCGGCTCCTCTCAAAGTTAAGCTCCTCCGTTAAATGGGTCGTTATTTCACCCTTTGATCTTTCCAGGCGTTCTTTGGCTCTTTCCAAGTCAAAAATCCTCGTTTCAAAGGAGCTTATCTCAGCCTCCATGCTTCTATTAATTTTCACCTGCTCACTGTATTTTCGTTCAATGGATTCCTTTTCGCTCAAGAGTTCGTTGATTTGCAATGTCTTGTCTCTGGTGTAATTTCTCACCCAGTCTTCTTTTTCACTTTTGAAGTTGTCCTCCATTTGTCGGATTTTCCTTGAGAGATTCTCAACTTCTTCAGCGAGTCTCCTGTTTTTGTCTTCGACCTGTTGTACAGATGACAACGAATTATCCAACTCCTTCACAAGTTCCTTTTGTTTACGGATCATTTCATCTTTCTTGACCGTGAGGTCTTCAATTTCCTCAGACAACTCTATGTTTTTGCTCTCCAACTCCTTCTTTTTCCTAGCATCTTTTTCAAGTACTCGGCATTTTTCTTTTAACTCATGCATTTCGGCTTCCAGGTCTTTCAATTTTTGATTATTTCCCGAATGTGATGTCGTGTTGACGACGTAATCCAAACTGTGCTTTATGTTCGTTGTGTTGGTTGCCCCGCCTCCGACATTCTGCTCGAGTAAGTCGTTAATCTGGTACAAAAGTTTCTTATTTTCTTCCTCGAGTCTCTCTTTCTTTCGTACTTCTTCACCGAGTTTCAATTTCCAATCTTCCTCTTTTGTTAGAATTTGAGTGCCATTGGAAACAAATTGCATTCCTGGCTGAGTTTGCTGAGAAACGTTTGTCTGCAACATCATCTGATTAACAGCGGCGCCATTAAGATACAAATAAATTTCTTCTCTTTCTTTATCGAGCTGTAATTTCAATTCTTGTGCCTCACGAAAGAATGTGGCCTCCATTTCTTTCTTTTCTTTGTCTGATTCCATTAATTCACCCATGAGGCGTTCGATTTCAATCGTCAATTCTGCTTTCTTCTGGATTTCCTCTTCCAAATTATGTCGCAACTCGATGACATCCCGCGAATAACTATCTTCCAGGGCTGTTCTCTCTTCGACAACTTCATTTTCTGCTTTGTAGGCTTCCTCGATCTTGACTAGTAGTTCCTTTCTTTCTTCCTCTAGCTTACGAATGTTCTTTTCCAGTAAATGAATTTGTTCTTGAAGTTGTTTGTTGTTGGTGACTTCCATCTCAATCTTCACGTCCAGCTGGTTAATTTCCTCTTCGTAAGATTGCCTTATCTGTATTAGTTGAACCTCGTAATCTTCAACAACCGTTGACTGGGAATACAATTCATTTTCTAACACCTTACTCTCCCTCTTGCACGCTCTTAGATTGTCTTCGGCCTTGTTTTGAACATCTTCGAGAATCCTTTCTTGCTCCCGATTAGATCTTTCCAATTCCTTTATGCGTTCCTCAAGTTGAGCTTTTTCCCTTTCTAACCTTATGACATCTTCACTTTCAAGCCACCTTTGTCGCTCGTTACTATGTAAGGATGCTTTTTCTTCCAGCAGACTTTTGCTCTGTTCCTGTTGGTCTATCACATCAATGATCTGCTTGAAAAGTTCATTTTCTTGCGCCAGAAGGACCACCTCATGCTTGTACATCTCGGTATTCCCCGTGACTGAAGAACCGTCGCTGGTGGAGTTGGCGATGAAGACACCGCTGCTGCCCAGAGATGCACCTGTTATTCCAACCTGTGCCGTCCCAACGGAACTTACCCTTGTCTGTATAGCAGACCTCAGCTGTCCAAACTGAGCTTTAAGGTGGCTGTTCTCAAGCCTAAGTGCATGTAGCTCTTCCTCGTAGCTCGAGATATTCCGCGAGAGCTCCGACAACTTTTCCTCAAAATGCAGTTTTTGGTCGAATTCTTGATGGAGTTTAATCTCCAGTGATTCTCTCTCCCTTTTCTCTCGCTCGTATCTTTGCCGGAGATCATCTCGATCTCTAACCAGCTGTTGGTAGGTGGTTTCATAGTACACCACCCCAAGGTCAAGCTGTGGATCCGCTTCGAAGTCCAAGGCACCGTCGGTAGGCATCTGGCTGGGGAATTCATGCTCTTGTTCGTCGGGGTCCATTCTTAACCTCTGTTGAATCAAGACAAGAGAAGATTATCTTCTCTTGACTGCAAAACGTTCCATATAAACAAATAGCCATGAGTGGAATACTATTTCCAAAAGTATCAATGAAAAAACTAACAAGTATAAACAGGTTAACATAGCTATATATAATTGGCACTTTATTTGTTTCCTCAAAGGTATTACATAGGAATATAGCTTCTTAAGTGTATAAATGTTGTCTCTGCTTGATACGACGCTTGCGGCAAAGCTGAAATTAGATCGTCTGCGAGAGGAAATTTTGGGGTAACAGCTTCAAATTAGAAAAAAAATCGAAAACGTTTTGAGGGAACCCAGGAATTATTATAGATCAAACCGTTTAAGAGGAAAGGTTTGTCTAAGCTCATGTATCCTTTTAAGCTGTTCATAATTCTACCTGACAACTGAGTGTTTACTACGACAAGAGGCAAATTCAACAGGTTTGTCTTCAACTGAGAGCTGGGGGTATGGAGCACTCTAACATAGACTTGACTACATCAAGCCCTCGTAAAAAACATTTCAGTAATGGTGGACATATTTCAGTGAGATAAATAAAGCAGTGGAACAAAGAAACACAATGCTAACAGAAAACTTAACTAAACATTTTAGATGGTGATGAATAGTGGTTCAAACCGTAGTAATCCACGTCAGATTTCGATATAATAACTAAACAACTTATTGGCGCCAAATTTTTAATTGCGAAGTTTATTTCTAAACCGTCTTTCTTGAAGCGAATGACAACGGAAGGCCAGTGTGAACAATCTCATGGCGACACCGCACTGTCAGTTTTGATTATTGACTGGTTGCTCAACTGGTGTTTGCATTCAGTGAGAAAAATCTTAATGAAGTTACAACAGGTTGTCACGATTCTAAGCCTAAAAAATCAAACTTTACCTTAAGAGGCTTTTGGCTACATTTTTGTCTTTTGCTGAGAATGAAATTAACAACGCAGATTTCATAAGGCAGACGTCCCCGATTGCTTAAAAAAGTTTTCTTTTCTTTTTTTTTTTTAATATTTTGCGCGAGAATCATTTATATCCTGTTAAACATACTGCGATTTCCAACTGAGGAAAACATTGCAGTCGGATATGGAGAAAAGTCTCAGAGGTAGCAAAAGATAACTTCATTACATACCTCATGTGTGAAGTCAGTGTAAAGGTAGTTATATATCATTTTTTATTTCTGGTGGACTAACAGCACATGGAATACCCAGGAATTGCAATCCACGATTTTCTTAGTTTTTCTTGGCTTTAAGTACTTGTCAAATATCCATAACAACAATCCAACCTGACTAGCACCTACTTATGTTGCTGCAATTGATCGGTGCTCACAGCAAGAGGGTAGCCACGGTGTCAAATTAACCAGATTCGTTTTTACCCTCAGTGTTTCGATTTTTGACAACATCGTATTTACCTGTCACAATAATAACCCTGTCAGGTCCCTGATATCGAACACTGAGTCAAGTTATGTGACTCTCACATTGATGTCCGTGGATGAAATCCACAGTGTGATCGTTCTAGCGCATACTATTAAGCAGTTATTTTCCACATAGATACCGGTTATTTTGCTCATAGATAAAAGTTCAGAAAATACGCGGAATTATTCCTTCCGCACTAGCCACGCTGGTATTAGTAGCTCTAAGCTTGGTCTGGAAGAGCTTTCCTCAATGATTTTGATGTTAGACAAATACTGGGAGCAGAAAGATAACAATATGCAATTTTTACTCACCTGTGCGACGCAGAATGTTTACCAGCTCTTGAATACCTGATTCAAGTGCCGAGTTCCACTTGATTTCCAGCGAATGCTCCACGCTGCTGAGGCAAATGAATTGCCGCAACTGACGCCGAGCTCCAAAGAGACAAGAAATATATTGAGAAGGACGCCAATTTAAACTCGCTGAAGGAAATAATCCAGACTTGAGTAGGAATACTGGTTGTGGGCAAAAGAGAGAGCTCTCATTGGCCACTTGTGATAATGAATCAAAACATCCTTACGTATAAGGAATCTGCTTTAGACTTCGGTTACCGCTGTTTATGTCTGGCGTGAGGTTAAGACTTTTGGGGTTTTAAATCTATGGCATGATTCCATTGCGCCTGTTCGCATGATGCCAAAGAAACTTCAACATTTGTACTGAAGAGATAGTGATTCGCAATGTGTTTCTCTGACATCATTTTTCCCTCGAGACATAATTTAGTCATTGTTTTGTGGAAATGACTCAAATATCACAAAATGTTGACTGCAATATCATTATGATTATAAAAGTTGAAATTAATCGACGCTATATTGGATTAAGTAGGACATAATGAATATGTTTATCTTGATCTTTTAACATATGTTCGAAAAATTCTTTAAACTAAATTATAGCGCCTCTCCTTGGAGAAGACATTCAGATACAGTTGAAAAAAATCGCAAAAATGCAACAAGCACTCGCCAGTGCTTAGTAAAATAAAATCATCAACCTCTAATGTAAAATAAAACTACTTACGCCATATAACAAGCACGTGGTGGTTTCTTTCACACCAAAAATAAGATCACTGCCGTCCCTAATGAAGGCATTAAGGAAATCCAGAGTGGTCTACTTTCACTAGCAATACAAGTTTGAAAAGCTGCAGAGTAAATTCCGGGTTTTGATTTGTGTTAATCCCTCTATCTTAATTTCAAACATTCCTTAAAAGGAGTGGCTTCTAGGCCCCGAGCGTTCCATAATTCGAGTCTTTTCTACGTTCGAGAGAGTGTCATTTATGGTGTACAGTTTTGCAATGCTCTTCTGTGGATCGAAATGCCGTAGCATCGCAGAAAATATTAAATATTAAATTGTTCTTTGCATCTCCACTACATTAGACATATAGACCGCAAGAGATTACGAGAATTAACGTTTCAACGTGGAAGCAATGAGGCCATTTTCAAGGATTATAACCACAATCTGGAGCTATGCCCGAGCCGAACTCCTCCTTTCGTTCTTTATTGTTTCCCAGTGTTGGTCTCTCTTCATTTGTTACTTTCATTTGGGGGTGAAGCTTGTGGAGGCTCTGTTACTTTCAGATTAATCAAACCCCTCTGAAATCATTTAAGACGGATTAGGCTCAAGCAATAAGTGTCAAAAGTATTTACTAACAAACTACTCAAAGCAAGGTAACATTTTGAACACTATTTTCTTTTTACATTTCTAAAATCAGAAGGTCGCTTGCTCAACAAAAGGAGACTGATTTCACTTAAGAATGTTCGTTGCTTTGTTGCATGTTGTTTAGTTATTTTAAAAGTTCGTTCGAAGACATTAGCACTGTATCCATGCTACTCTTAAATTCGAGTCTAAATAAAGTTTATGTAAATATGTATGGTATGTATGTATGTGCGACGAGATTCCGTTTTCGTATACTTTAGCGAAGGGGTAATGCTTCTTGTGCATTAATTCCAAAACAAATCAAATTACGGAAAAGTGCAATTTCAGTTGAATTATGGTGAATAAGAAACTTGAAGACACTCCTTGTGAGTGATAGTGATCCGGCTTGAACGGGATTTGAACCCATGACCATTTCCAACATTAACGCAAACGCTGCATAACTCACCTATCTCCGAGTGAAGGGGGACTCCGATGTATAAGTGATGGGTTGCACGTAGGAAAAAGTTACCCTTTAAAGTTACTGGAATCTCGTTTTGTGGGCGTGGCTCGTATTTATTCTAGTTCTTCAGGAGTATTAACGCTTTCCTGACTCCCAGCGTCAGTCTAACTTTTGAGTCTGTGGAGACATTTCTTGTAGTTCTAACTTTTGAGTCTGTAGATGAAATCCTATGGTGTGACTATTCAAATGAAAGCTCGTCAGCAGCACTTTCAAATAGTACTATTTTCATTTAAGTATTTTACAGAGTGAAATTTGGGATTTGTCATGTCTTTTGATTTGGACACTCTTGAGAGTGAAAGGGTTGATTCTGACAGTTACCGTATTTCGTCTACTAAGCAAACCGGAGGCTCATTGAGTTTTGGTCTCACAAGACTGGGGTTTGGGGGGGGGGGGGAACTTAATAGAGAGAGGGGGCTCATAACAATTGTCCAAGTCGAAGCTCTCTGTTAACCGTAAATGGAGAACATTACTGATTGAGATTCACTGTTAGCACAACTTTTCATGTATTAGGTAGCAGACACTGTTTCAACATACTGCGTGACGACTGACAAAAATCGGAAGCTTGAGAATTCAGCTATAACTTGAGTAACAGAAAAGGGTGGATTACAGAAAACCAGTGACAAAGTCTTGGTGAATGTCTCAGCCAACATACTAAATGCAAAATTTTAAAAGAATATTGTTGTGGGGGGGGGGGAGGGGAGGGGAATGGGAGGGTGTTATTAATGGTTTTAGACGTAATAGAAAGGGGACGGAAGGGGCTAGATAAAGGATTATTTTGCCCGTCAATTTTTCCGGGTTTTACCATAAAAGTTACCAGGGTATTTAAAAATGGGTAATTCTAATACGTTGAGCGATGGGAAACCAGGAGTTTTTGCCATTAAGGCGTGACCAGCACCCCGTCATTTTTAAAAGGGAGCTTCCTAATTATTGGCAACGTATACTGTAATTCAAAAGTTGTACGAGCTTGAGCGAATTTTCACACCTACGACAATGGTGCCTCAAAAAGGAGAATGAGAAATAGGATAACTTTAAGCAAGCTCACTATAAGCAATATCAGAACTGAAACAGATTTTGATCGGCTGATCAAAAAGAAAATCTATCCGGTGTGGAATATAGTTAGCAAAGGAAGAAGCGAAATTTGAGTGCAAAACGATTGTTGGCTTTGCTGATAAAGCAGAAAGCTCAAAATAGCTAGTATTAAGGAATATTTTGGCAACACAGTAAACGTCTCCATGTTTGTTCAGCCGCGTGATAGAATCAACCACACGTTCGTCATTCTTGGAGAATAAAACACGTTAGGTACACTGAAAAGATGAACATGTCTATCATTCGTGACAATGTATGCGCGAGAAACCAAAACTAAGACAATATTGGCTCAGCTAACACAAATAAGAAATCCAAGGTCTTTAATTTCTCAGTTTAATTCTATATTGTGACTTGTATCCGATCGTCCTTAGTTTGTCTTGTAGGTTTTTGTAGCTTAGTTAAACGGCAACCAATAAGTCAGTCAATATTGGCTCAACTAACACAATAAGAAATCCAAGGTCTTTAATTTTTCAGTTTTATTCTGTTTTATGACGTAAGTATCCTATTGCCCTCAGTTTGTCTTGTGAGGGTTTTGAAGCTTAGTTAAACGGGACAGCATTCGTCAATCATTTTCTATTCATTTTTCATACTGCTTCTCAAGGATTAAGTTTTAGTTTAAGCTGCATATACAGGTTAACAAAACCTGACAAACACAAAGCGATCTTTTACAAAAGATTTAATCTCTTTGACAACTACTCGATATTTTCTTTTTTTATTATTTCATTTTTCAGTATTGTAAAGAGAGCAAGCCTTTCGCCTTTGTTGTTTTATTTTATTTGCTTCACATTACCTTACAATAAATCAATGGCGAAAATGCAAAAAATACTATGAATGAAATATTTACTAACCCAATGCAAAACAGAAAAGTAGACACAAGATCCCAAAAATTGAAACATTAGCTGTGCTTGAACAAATATTGCATACTTTGTCACTTTTTTCTGTTGAATTTGAAAATGTAAGGCTAAAAATTTTTATTTTTTTGCCTGGTATTTCAGAATTCAAAGCATCGTGACAAAGAGAACGATGTGAAGCTCGGCATATAATAAGTAATCTGTTTTCAGTTTACACCATTAGGTTAAGAAACAACGAAAAAATCTGAGTCCCAGACAGAAGTCGAACCCTTGGTGTTTCTGCCCATTTGTCGAATGCTCTAACCACTGAGCTACTGGTCTCGTAGTGAGATATTGTAAGTCATTACAGTGACATGAGTCGTCCCCGTCGGCACTCAAAAGAAGATTTTGATTCATTTTTGACAACTTTTTCTCAACTTGTTATTTGATGGCTTCCGTAAGCGACCACCTTGGGATTTCAGAAAAGTGGTTACATAAAGGTTTTACTTTCTTTCTCGGTGTTTACTTTGGTGATTTAAGGCTCGAAAAGTGATGTTTTCAAAATAACAAAAGAAAGAGGATGGCAAGCCTGTGATTAGAGACAGACGTCTTGCATACTGCTCGAAACAGCAATACCGAAAGCGACTAGTGCATCAAATTTGGCGGTGTGTGCAAGGTCATTCCGTCGGCGACCCAGATTCTTCTTTGTAGTCAAATGCTATAGAAAGCAGGTTACCTACTATTCTCTTGCTCTACAAACCAGAAAAATGGGTCGGAGAAATATTGGGCGAAAATTGTTCGAACACACAGAAATTTTGCAGGTAAGCTTTAAGTCATAACTGTTACTTTTCTTAGTAAACGTTAAGGAAGCCGCTGGCCTGTTTATTTAATAATCCTTTTCAGAGATGACTTTTACCATTTGAATCACAGTGTAATCGAGCATGGACTTGGCGCAATTTTGGCCGGAAACTACAAATTTGCCGTAACTGCCTTGCGTCCGCGTTCGAAAAATATTAGAAGGTATCTGTGAAAAGATTTATTTTTGGCGACGAAATTCCAAATAAAAATGGACATATTGTCATGACTATTGATTTCGAAACTGTCTACCGTTTTGTTTTTAAAAGTCAGAGACCGAGGAATCGTAAGGATCGTTTCTGCAAACTTGCAAACCCGAGATATGCTACAATTAATCCTGAAAGATGCTGCAATCATGCACAATCATTCGATTTGCAATTAACACAAAATTATTGAATACACTGATTAGCTGTTGGACAATTCAAATTCAAATAAAATTTTGGAAAGTCACTTGAAGGACACAAATACCGGCTAACAAAAAAGCAAGTATACAGTGAAGGCCGGATTGCCTTTAGCATCATTTTCATGAAAACTTTGCACACCAGGCCTCACCTTGAAAAGGAGGCTAAAGGCAACCCAAAATGGCTTATTGGTTACTTTACTGTATGTCTACATAATATTGGAGAAATTGAGCCGAAAGACACATCGAGCAAAAAAGGCTTTAGAACTACAGTTGCTACTCCCGCTATCAAAAACACTCGAGGAAAATAATAATACAAGATGGACGAGGAAACAAGAGTGAGTTTTACATAGCCGGTAGTAAATTACTGCAGAGGAATATTCAGAAATTTTTTTCCTGTTCTAACGACGTACCGGGAGACAACACACTCTGTTACAAAATAAAAATAGCGTTAGCTGGTTAAACTTGCCAAATGCCAAAGTTGAACATCAAATTAACATATTAGTTTCGATGTTTTGGCGCCCTCCCAATTCACAATTAATTAGAGAATAATTTATTGCACAAACACGGCACAAGGCTTCAAGACTAGAAAGCTGAACGTGTTTTATAAGGGGAGTTTTTAACTTTTCCATATTTCTGTGGTTTAACCTTGAGGACTCAACCTCTCAAGATGCTAAGAGAAAGTTCCCGTTTTTTGCGAACGCTGTTTAGGACGCTGTGGTTTTTACAAACACAAGCCGCAACTAAATTATAGATGAAGAAACCAACAGGTGTTAAAACTTGTACAACAACAGAGCTAACCCTTGCATGCAAAATGCGATAGCTTTAGGGTCGATGTAAATTATTTCCATAAGTAATTTTGGCAGGCTTACTTACGTTCAAGCGATGTTTTCATATGGCTTTTAAACCATCAACGATCTATTCTACTGCTTACACTTAGTTACATTGTCACAAAGTTCATACATTTTCCCCACAAAAGAAATATTGAAGGAATATTCAAAAGGTCTTTAAGGCAGACATCTCTGTAATTCAAGGGGGTTTTGAAGCGCCACTAAAAACTAGTTAGATTACATGAGTGTTCTGCAAGCAAAAACTCTGCAAAAACTAACTACAAAAATACAGTAGTCATTTTAGATCACGCTTCATAGTCAAAATATCAACTCTCTCCAAGAAAGCCATACAATTCTTTAAACATTAGTTGAGAGAATTTTGTAATACATCAGTGCCCCACATGCTGGTTGACCGTGGTTTCTGTGTATTCTCAGAACCAGTTTTCTTGGCAATGTATAGGAAATGTAAGGGGGAAATGAATGCCGATCTACCCAGCCAATTAAAGATATGCAATTTGCGGGTACAATTAACTGTTAATCCGAGGCAGTGTGCCATTAAAATGTCCATGCTTGGCTTTATGCATGTATGTTCTTAGCTTGTTATTACTTCATTATTTATTACATGGTAACTTCGCTCTTGGGGAGAAGACGCCTACGTACTTAAGGCCCAAAATCTAGCGACAGTGCTATCAAATTGCCCGCGCATCGTTATCTATTACACAGAGCGGAGACCTTTGACTGTAAGAAATACAAGGTGAGTCTATTACACATATACCGTGTACCATGAACTTTGGCTTTTCTGAAAAACCTAAAACTTCTTTTCTGTTTCATCACATGAGCAATTTTGCAATGTTCTGCCGTTGGAATAATCTAGCAAACATTTTCGAACAAATGTAGCAGTAATTACATGTACGACAAATCGAAAGGATAACAAACACAACATAGATGTCATAAAATATTTCGATGGTGAAGCATTTGCAAGAAAGCAATACAATGATAAAACAAAAAACAAAAAAAAATACAGAAAATACAATCAAGACTTTATTTCGCAAACATGTCTCTGCAACATTTTTCCTTAGAAAGCGTCAAGTAGTAGTTGTCGCTTAAAATATTGCTTGTTTAACTTAGCACGCATTAGGTCGCATCAAGGGCAGCTATGTTATGTTATGTACTTGTTTTTGCGAACTATAGGAATGATTTCGAATTTTCCGAATTTTTGGCTGATTTATTAGTTTTCAGATTCGTATTGTTTATTTAATACTTTTAAACGCGACACTGAAAATTGGTTTAAAATCTACGCCTCGAGACGTTTACAAATATTTCGATTGCTCGATAGTCATTGTTTCAAATCCAATTTTCAATGGCAGCAATATAACAAAAGTCCAGACCTAAAAACACCCTGAACCAAGGTGTATTTAGGGCCCGTAGAAGTTTTGCATGCTAACAGCAGTTCTTTTTCAAATTTAGAAAACGATGGCGGAGGACTTGCAAAAGAGCGTAGATGAACTTGCCGCAGAGAACGCAGATCTGAAAGCACAGAACGCAGACCTGACAGCAAAGGTAGCGGATTTGACAGAAAAACTACAACAACTCGGGGGGAACGCGCAAGGCTTGCTGAAGGCAGCAGGTGGTGCCGGGGCTGCGAAGGACGCCGCACAGGAGAAGGCCGCTGAACATCTGGAGGAGGCGACAGAACAAGCCCAGGAGAAAAAACAGCAGGCTCAGGAAGCAGCTGAGAACGCAGCCAATAGTGCGTTGGCTTCAGCCAACAGTGCGTTGGGTTCAGCCAAGAGCGCGCTGGGTTCGTTCGGCTTTTAACACCGTTAAGTGTGTGGAATAGTAATTATTCGCTATAATTGTTCGCTTAACCATTTTTTAGTTGATTTTAAAATCAAAAAGAACTGTCAGTGCTGCTAAACGTAGGATTTACGAGTTAATTTGTTGACAGCATTTTTGAGCTGGCTTTTTATTTTTGTCTTTCTTGTAAGGTTGTTTGTCGGATTTGTCAGGTGGCATTTTGAAAGGGAAGATAAATTCTTGTTTATGATGGTTGATAAGATTTCAAATTTAGTTGGATGTGCTTTAAAAGAATTAATAAAACAAAAAAACTGTGCCAGTAATGGCATGTCAGTGAGTTTTCTGTAGCGTCATAATAAAGAAGTTTTGCTTCCTGCTTTATCCAAAAGTCACTCTCACACCAACAGAATGCGGCCCGGCCACGCGCGGTGTAAACGGTTTTCTTTCGTTGATCGCGTTGTTGTCGCTTTACAATAGCAATCTCTGGTGTTTGGGAGTTATTCCATCGAGCAATATTTGATTTTTTCGAAAATATTTTAAGCTGGAATTAATTCCAAAGACACCTAGTGATATTAGCCAGCTAGTAAATCACACGATTTGTTTACAGCTCTTTGGATTTATCGCGAGTCGATCCAATTTATTTTGCGAAAGGTGGAACCGCACACTTATTTTTTTTGCCATACTTATTATTTTGCTTTAACTAAGAAAAATTGAAATTTGTCAAGTTCATGCTCCATCGAAATGATGCTATCTTTCTTTGTGCTAACTACATATGAAAACAAGAGAGGATAAAGGGTTAAGAGAGCTACTCCCCCATCGTAATCCCTCTTAAGTTATTTTTAAAGTTATATCTTTTGAGTGGATAAACATATTTCATTTTTTTTTTTCAGTTTTGAGATCCTTGTAGCAAGATCTTTCAAAAACCATCATAAGATTTCCCATAACACTAAAAGCAATATTTAGTGCCAACTTTGCGACGTCATTTTGTCGGCGAAAAATGTCAACATTGGAAAAAATAAATGACACGTTTTTACAGAATGACGAGTTCTATATTGCTGCTAAATTTCAGGGTAATCGCTTTAAGACTCAATACGTTATTTGAAATTTGAATTTCCCGCCATTTGCTACCAAAAATAACTTAAGAGGAATTACGATGGGGATAGGGCCTAATTGGGGAAGTAGCTCTCTCACCCCTTCTCAGTCCTCTCTTGATGGAAACTAGAGTTGTATAGTACACCACCGTTGAATTAAAAACCACCTTGGAGGGTTTGTTGTTCATCGGTTACGCGATAAGAGGTCTATACATGAAATTTCTGAGCTGAATTGTAAACGTAGAATCTTTCGATCAACACATTAGAGTTAAAATACGAACACGCAAAGTTTCAGTACAGCTGTTTGTTTAATTAAGGCCGGCTTCAGGTTATGGTCAAATGAAAGTCACTGAAATGAAAAAGGCACTCTGATTGGCTATCAATTTGGCGGGGATTACATATGAAACCAACGGACCAAGAATCAGCATGGATTGTAAAAAGGCAGTTGGCATACCGTCGGAAACGACAATTTCTCTTTGCTGTTTCCATTTATTTAGTACGGCTCCACTTGGAAGAAATGAGGCTTTAGTCTCGACATTTTAAGCACACCTGCTTATCTCCTTCTGTCACATGACCTGCCATATCGAATTTCGTATAAACAAACGTTATAAATTAACATTCAACCACTGCTGAGAATACAGCGATGAAGATATTAAGCCGAATACAAAGAGCCTAGCTTCGTTGTTGATGGCAAGAAACCCTGAGTAAATAAAATGCAATCAATATTTGGATTTGAAGGTCTTAATGGGGATGTGGCTTAAACCGTTGACTGTACAAAGAAGTGACACCGCTGAATTTCTAATTCTTGGATCGCTGTAGGTTAATCCAATTCACAACAAACGTTCACAAACGTTCACAGCATACAGGCAATTACCCTCACTTGTCGGTTGATGCGTAAAACTTCAATTTCGCAATTTGTCGCTGGGAGCTTTGCCCTTCGCTGGCGTTTAGCAAACACAAAAGAAAAAGCTTTCCTTATTTGTCGCTTTACGGATAAAATTTAAGCCATTGGTCGATTGGCGTATAGCGTACTGAGAACCTGAAAATTCCGTCTCCATCAGAGGTCTCAGAGCGTCAACATCACCAAAATTGAAATTCTATCTAATTCTTCAACGGTTAGACCAGCTTGTGACTTAAGTTCCCATGCATCTTTTCTTCTATACGTAAAGCTTTGACTATCAATAACCTACATACAAAATAAATTCAAATAAGAAGCTAGACTTTTCGCCACAGGTGCTTGTAGCTCGCGCCTTATGGTTCTAACGCAACAAACGCGAGTTATACGTGCGAGGAAACGCTTTCAGATCTTTGTTTGTGTTGTCGTCCACTGAAATTCTCCTTTTATTTCTTATGGATTATAAGTCCTTTCAATGATGAAAAATCCAACGAGAAAACACCTTTAACCTTTCAGAAAGTGTAACACAAGAAAGAAAAACAGACGTGAAGGGTAACGCACTTCTGTTGTCAACTGTACAATATATTTCTCACTATGCATGACGCCAGTTTAAATTTCAACAAGGCAACATTTGACCTAGTCCCCTAATACGGATAAAAATTATATCATCTTTAACGGTTAAATTATAAGATTTTAGTCCACACACATCGATATGCACGCGGGCGATTCGATGAAAAATTTTAACTGTGCTCTTCATCACTTTTCGGAAAGCATCTATCAGTGACTTAAATGTTTGATCCATTTTCTACTGTGTAGCAAAATGTCAAACTGTACTAACACTGATTTGAAATTTCTGCTAACAACGATGGGCGAATCATAGATAAAAATGAAAGTAAGTCAATTGCCATTAATCCGATTTAATAACAAGATAAAAAGACCCAAAAAGGACAAATATTTCTAAAGCGAATAAAACTCGTGTTTTCATGAGCTCTGAGGAAATAGAAACATTTTCATAAAGAAAACTGTGAAATTAAATAAGCAGTGGACAAAAATTATTGTTGGAGATTTTAATCAGGGGAGATTGGTTATCTTATCGGCCATGGGGCAATACATTCGTTACCACAGAAATTTCAGGCAACCTTTTTAATTTAATTGAAGATGTCTTTCTTTACACACTGACATGTTTTGTGCAAACATTTCCTTCATTAATAAGCATTAGCGTCAAGTAAAATCCCTTCTTTCATCACCTTTCGTCGCCTGATGACATTTTTTGCAAAATATGGCGACCAACGATCAAATTACTGTTGAAAATTAATGTGTGATGGATGTGGTGTTGCGGACAAGTGAGCATGCTGATGAAAGAACAAACTACGTCGAACATTCCTCGCCGAAACAAAACGAAGAGAATATTACAACAGGACGTGTCAGATCGCTATCTAAGACGTTTTTTCGTTGTTGTATCAAAGCAAACGATTTTTTAGAAAAAGAATTAGCATAAACAAAACACAGGTAATTTCTAAGAAAAAAAATCAACCATTCCACCTGCAGATTTTCAAACACAAGTTGATACAAGATTTGTAGGAAGGAAATGTTTCAAAACGTTTCGATAATTTATCCCGAAATCTCGAGTAAAACGGAAAGCTCTCTCAACATCCAAACTAAATACATACAGTGACTGACAACTGCCACATTTTGAAGCAACGCAAAAAGATTAATTTTTACTATGATCTTCGTACTTTAGGACTTCTTTAAATACGCGATACTTTAAACCTTCAACGATCATTGAATGTCGGTAGCAACAAAATTTATAAATAGGTTCAGTGAAAATAAATAAAACAATTTATTCTCCTCTCGTCAAACACGACAATTTTTTGCTCAGTGCGGAGTAGTAAGTCCCCGACTATGGGATTAAACTATGATTTACGCCGAGGTTCCAACAGCAGTAGACATCGATCAGTCTCTCAGACGTTAAATTCACTTTTCTTTACTAAGATTAAAAACTAAACTTCATCGTTTCTCATATTATCCATTTGAACTGAAGATTGTATTCTTAATAGAATTACGGCTAATGAGGATTTTCCCACCAATCTGCTTCGCCTGGAGTAAAAGTAATTGAAAATCTGACTGGATCCTTGCAAGGCCGTGTTGCTCAACTGATTACTTTCGGCTAAGTATTTAAGTTCGAAAACTAAAGGACCAGTCTTACGAAAATTTGAAACAAGAGATATGGCTCCTTCTCGCAGTTTCTTTTATTCTCTGATTCTGAGTAAGCTAAGGGTTAGATTCAGATTTTTTGCGGCATCATCATTGCTTCACTACAAACACTGTACGGAGATGAATTTATCCCAGGCTCGACGAGTTAGACTCGAAAACTATCCGCAGGAAAATGCCCCAGGAATCTTGACTAAGGAAAAAACAAATTCAATTCAAGTCTTTCTCTATGTTCTTTCTGTTTCTTACTGTTCATTAATTTTGGTGTAAAGAACATTTGGATTAACAGTTTTTACAGTGTCACGCTTCACACAGGCATGAAAACATTCGCAGATTGGTTCAATTTCAATCATTCTGGAAAAGTAGGGCCTGGTTCCAGATATCTTGGATAAAGAAACAATTTTTTCTCGCCCTCTTTGACTATTGTTGTCTCTGTTCCTTGCTCTTGACGTATGTCAGATTTAGATTTGGAAATGGCCGCGTTGGACCAACTTCCTCTTGAGCTCGGCCTTCTGACAGAAAACGAACCTTGCCTTTCCGTCCTACTTCTAAACTCGTTCTCCATGCTTCCTGATCCAGGCGTCACGCCATCTCCGACATGAACTTGCACAATTGAAGAAATACCGAATACGCCCCGAACCGCTCGGCGAATTTCCCTCATTCTCCAGTAGTACATGAGTGGATTTGCCGAAGCGTTTATGAGGGCCACAGTCTTAGCCACTTCCCATAAAATGGTCTGCTCCGTACTCGACCTCGTGCTTCCGGCGCCCAAATAGTGAATCATGGCGTAAAACGTCGGTGCGTAGAATATGAAGAACAACACAACAACGTAAAGCATAGTAGCCGAGGATTTTCTATGTTTTCTTATATTCACCGAGGGTGGGTGCAACTTGGCTTGGGTTTCAATAAGAGCTCTGTGCCGTCGCAGTATCAGGAATATTTTAATGTAAGTGAAAACCAGCAGAAGTGCAGCTATGGCAATCACGGATAACCCCAACGACGTGAAAATATACATGTCTAGGCCTAACGGCCAGGCAATGATAGACATTACAGACCAAAACCATGTGCCTCCGATCGCCATGAGAGTACGAGGCACGGTGACGATTTGGCGATATCTGAGATGATAATGGAGGGCCAGCCAGCGCTCCGTGCTGATCATGACCAGAGTCGAGATCGAGACGTACATGAAAAGCAGCAGGAGGCTTTCTTTAGCCATCCATAATTCGCAAGAAAATGGTTTTCCGTCGAGCAGCAAAGCGTTGTGCGCGATGTAAAGCGGTTGAATGATGCATCCCACAAGAAAATCCGTCGATGCCAACGAACACAGAAGAATGTTAGGAGGGCTGTGCAAGGTTGGCGTTCTGATGATCGCGTAAATCACCGGTATGTTTTGAAGCGTGGCTGTTAACGCAAAGACGGAGTTCAAAACGATAACAGCGATGTTTGTAGAAAACAGTGATTTACGCCGTTCGGGGTTGTCAACCATGAAGAAACAATTAATTGTACCGTTGTCGCTTTCAGTCATATTGAGGGCTGAATATAGCCTGGAGGAACAAGTTGTCCTTTATCTGTTACGAAAAACGCCGGACGTTTGTTATCTGTCCACTGTTGAAATGCGCTCTGAAAGAAATAACCACAAGACTTGAAATCTGTTATCAGTTGTGTTGTTTCCACGCTAATTAAAAAATATAAAGTCGCATTCTACTTTGCAGCGCCTTTCACGAGTTGATGGTAATTTCCATTCCGGTGTTTTTGGGTATTAAGCAAATTTGAAACATGATCCTCTTAAGTAGAACAACCTTAATCGTTCACAAAACAGAAATACAACACAATTCTTGCATGATTAACGCACCGAGCAACAATGATTTGCACTAGCAATGTCTCGCGTTTTCTTGAATAAACACATGGCGAACCAAACGTCTTAAAACAATTTCATTTCAACAAATAGTTGTGCGCAGGTGCAAATTGCCAATAACAAGAAAGAAAAAGAACGTTGTTGACAACACGTTTAAAAAAGAAAAAAAAAGGACAAAAAGAAAAAGAAAGGGAGAAAGAAAAGTAAGTCAGTAAGGAAATCAGACTGCCCTGCCTGGCGCATTTAATTTGAAACAAAATAATTAACAAAATCGTTTTTCATAGTTAACCCACTCAGTGTGCGTTTGGTAAGCCTGGTGAACCGAATTCGAATCGTAGATGTTTTATTTTGTAAACGCGAATAATGTCTGCTGTAAGCTGTCCGGGTATTGTCACAGCTCATTCGAAGAAGTAAGAGGAAAAATTAACTGAAATAAAGCTAAATGTTTTATGCGGTCGATGTAAATAATAAAAATCCTCTGTAAGTTGTCTCAGTAAGGAAACATTGTCGAAGTCGGAGTCTGCAGGGGAACGCGGTACAATACGTTTGCAAACGAGGAACAAAGAGAGACGTCAGAAATAAAATGAATGTTTTGAAGATCGAGAGCGTCTCAATCGAAAAAGAAATTTGTAGCTTGTTAATAGCCCATGAAGGACCAATGAGTATTGCCCGTCATGAGAGCTCTGGTAAACACCAATTTCCTGACCCTTGAGATCGTGTTAATATAGCATCCGACACGAAAGACCGTCGCACCTGCGCTAAATACTCAAAAGAAAACAAGACACTGAAGGAAAAAATTAGAAAATACTATTGATCTCCAGCAGCGCAAAATTTAATTTGGGAAAAGTACTTAAAACAGAAAGAATAGTTCCATGATTTCTGCAGTGTCTTCAGGATTTAACCTGCAAAATAAAAACGTAGAGACTCCTTGTACAGAATAATAAAGAATACAACAGGAAAGTACTGCGCAGTAGTTTTCACTTCACTGTGACGTTAATGGATTTAATCCGCAACCAACTTGTGAAGCATAATGAACAGCACCACAAGAAATTACAGCACGGTATCTTTCATTTGCTCTTCGAACTTTAAGATTTCACCACAACACTCAAAAGCACGACCAATCAAATTAATGCTGTTTAGCGGCATTTCCTTACTTTGTCACTGTTCTTTGTTCAAAGGTCGTTCTAAGAGGCAAAGGTTTTGGGTGATCAAAACATTAATAACGCTTTCCGTTGCGCATAAACACTACCAGTATGTTATGAAAGCAAGGCCTGCTAAATTTACTCAGTTTGTACCTTGACTACCTTAGAGAGCCACAAATATAAAATTCTACATATTTCTTACGAAAAAAAAATGTGAAACGAACAGCTTTCATTTGAATGGAGTACTGTAGGAGTTTTTCCTTGGACTCAAAAACGCAAACCCGGTAGACAGATCACAACAAGAAAGTACTGCTTAGCAGCTATTATTTGAATGGTAACATTTGGTATCTCATCAGCAGACTAAAAAGTGAAAAACACCTTTCTTATGCAGCATAATATCGTGATCACAAGAAGAAAGTTCTTCTTAGTAGCTTTTGTTTGAAAGGCAAGATGTTAGTATTTCATCCAGACTCGGAAAAGCAAAACATGTTATACAGCATGACGAACATAACAACAGTAAACTGAGAACTGCCTCTAGTCAGTAGTTTTCGTTTGAATGGTCACAATGTCAGCTGTCATCCACCAATTCGAAGATAAGAACTTCCCCTTTTTCATTATTGTAATTCTGTGCTGAAAAGCGCCTTGAGTAGTACAAATAAAGTATGTGTGTATAAGACAAAGGTCACTGACTCAACGTTCAATTCGTATGCTGAAATGAGGTGTTAAGGTTATGTAAAACGAAAGGATCATGTTTGAAAGCACAAAGCCGTTTGTCACAACAAATACCTGAATGTCCTGAGTTAATACTGGGAAAATGTTTCAAACACCTTCCAAAGAGCTGGCAGATGATTCTGTATCTGATGCGAAGAAGTGTATTTACAGAAAAATGTTTCATATAACATAACTTACTTATTTAAGACACCCAACATTGCGCACAGTTTTACCCTTTTTATACTACAGTTTCCAGAAGTCCGACATGCCCCCTTTAATTACGAGACAAGGAAAGGCTGGGCTTTCAATTGAACAGTGTTATTTGCCTTCCTTCAATAATTCTTTCGCCAAAAAATTTACATATGTCGTTTTGGAGAGAGTAGTTTAGTAACTTAATATCTTGTTATGTTGCACAAAGCACTTACCTAAATTGACGAATGGAATAATGCCCACTTGAACGTGTTTGCACTAAGAATCACGAAAGTGACTGGTCGTGCATTGGTTTCCTCCATGGATTTGAAGATTTTCTTTTTTCAACTGTATTTCCTAAATAGCCTTTTCACAGATATTCACAGATAACCTTTCTCTTTTGCATTACAATGCTGTCAAACGTGGATGTGAGGCAATTTCAGGCAGAATCTACAAAACTGCCCACCGTTGCCTCGAGTCCACGTTCAAATGTAATGCAAATGTAAAGTTATCTGTTAAAAGGGTTATTGAGAAAATTCAGAGAAGCATGAGATCTACACTGGGAACCAACTACAGTCTGTATGTCCCTAAGAAACGCAGTTCATGGGTTTGTCAGTGGTTCTGAAACATTTTTTATTCGGAGATGAAAATTACCGCAAAAAATGCACTTCCCTAGAACATCTCGTGTTTCAGTGTTAATTAACAGTTTCTTGTGCCCTTCAAGTGTCTTATACAGTTTGAAATTTGCATAAAAAAATACGACCACGCGATGACTCAGACCTTTCAAATGTTGCTTGAATCTCACAGATCGCTTGACATGATTTCGTAGCGAGCGAGTTTTCCTTTATAATATCACGCTACAATAGGGCGTTATTGGAAAATAGTACCGTTATTTTAGATGATCTATCCTAGCCTTTAAAGATTTCACATTTTGTAACCGTATTATGGAGTTCAAGGGTAAGCCTGGAGGCTTAAGTGAACCTTTCAGAATCCATTGATATTAGAACATCTTCCAGCCGATGGCAAAATAGGTTTACAAGGAATCCGTATATTCAGTGAGATATAAGCAACTAAAGGCTTCAAGAAAATTTAGCGAGAAGTTACCGCACCACAACAGTTTGTTATGACTGCGATTTAACTGGAACGTTTCGCTGCGCTTTGATTTACACGAACGTAAATCGAAAGTCAACAATTTTTGCTGTCCAGTTTCGACTGATAACCGCAGATATTGTAGGTAAGAAAATGATGTAAAGAGTAGTCGAATCGACTTCAAATCCAAATAAAAATTAACAGCAGGCCCACGGTAAGAGTCACGTACAGGAGAATGTACCAGCGACAGAATCACGTTCATTAAACACGCGGAGGCATATTATACTGTTGAATGACGGAGACTTACAAGGGTAAAATTACAACACCTACAAACAGGAGATTTTAGCGAGGAATTGCTCGTGGCACGTAGCAGCAACTGATACTCTTGTTCAGGTCAGGGTGCCTGTTGTTACTGTGTTTTCTAACTTCAGCTTGATCAGCAATGCAAACATTGGCGTCGGCTCCCCGAATACTGGTGGATTGCAGCGACGTAATATTAATAAAAGTTTTATCTGGCTGGCAAATAAAAATAAATAAAAAAGAGCCAAAAAAAAAGAGAGAACAAACAAACAAACAAACAAACAAAAAAGAGAAAAAATAAAATAACACAAAACCAAAGATAAACAAAGCCAAGGTGTCTATCGACGTTTTTAAAATTATTATTGAATTTTAAACAAGAGATTGTCGAAATGTTTCAAATACAAAAAGCAAAACTTCACGTATGCTCACACCCTTTGTGTTGAGGAGCATCGGATTGTAATCAGAATTCTTTTTTTTAATCAAAAACAAAAATGGAGGATGTAAGTTTATTTTATTTTCGGATAATTTCGACATGGGGAATGACAAGGAAAATTTTCTTCTCTTTTCGTGTGGCTGTTTCAATTTTCATCAGGGAGTTCTACTTTTAGTTAACTATGTTAGCTATGAAGCTTAGGTAAGAGTGAAAAATGCTCCTGATCCTGTTGGAGCTGTTGAAAGGGGCAAGGGTCGAACACAAATTTGAATTCAGAAATTACATTTGAAAGACATTTAAAAAAATACTGCAATATACAAAAACTGACTTTTCAGAATACACGTCGGCTAAGGTTCTTTTGCAAGAACAAATTTACTAGTTTATTTTTGCAGAATAAACTAATTTCATCCACAGTAAAGTTGTCTAATTGTGTTCTTCGCGGCTGCTCTCATCCGCCAATGCAGACATCAGTTTGTTCAACTGATCTGTGTCTCCGATACAGAAATCAGTTGTACCAATACAGAGATCAGTTGAAGCTACCAAAACAGGAGTTTGAACGGCGGACAAGGTAAAGACACCTCGTGGAGGGCAACTAGGGTCAGAGTATTCCCCAGAAAGGCAGTGAAAGAAAGAAAAATGTTAATAGCACTAAAAGACAAGTCAGTTGGTTGTGTGTACCTTTAGTTAATTCCGCTGATCTCCGTATGTTTTCTGGTTTTCATCGCCAGTAGTACTTTTTGTTACTGCTGAGTTTGCTTGCTCGTCTGCACTTCAAATGCATCTCGTTCGTAAGGACATTTATTTCAATATGTCGAACATGCTGGTTAACAGTGTGTGCTCGTATGTTTATTCAGTTATGAATTTTTAAAGAGTAGCTAGTTTAAGAAAACAAAGGAGAACTTAAAAATTTCGTAACACGTTCTGTTTATTTCCTTGTGGATGTTTTTGTTGTCGAAAACAGATAAAAAAGAAATACCTCATACGACTGACGAGCAACATGCCAATTTATACAGTTAAACGTTCGTGTTGAAATATTGTTTTCAGTATGTTAGAACAAAGACAGATGTGCAGCTTAAATCGCAACTATTAAAGGGATCTTCCCAGAAAATGACACAACAGAAAGTTGTTGATGAGCTTAATTATTACTTCATAACTGGAGAGAAAGGTCATATATGTAGATAAGGCAATAATATTTCATTTTCAAGCCATCATTCTCTTACGCGCATCAAGTTCATAGTCGAAATTCAAATTCAAATTATCTATCTACGTACACGTCTCTGTGGGGTAATTTTCGTTTGAATGAAAAATAGCAGTATGGGATAGCCGATAGCTTCACCCGGATCTTAAATTATAATCAAACGGAGGATTCGAGAAGATAGCTAGAAGTTAAGAAACGTGCTCCAGCTGGAAAGAAAATATTGATAATAGAAAATGCTTTTGACATTCGTTTTATTTTGTACGCCTGATTAGCGGTGAAAATTAAAAGTCACATAGTGAGCAAATTATAGATGACGTTCTCTCAATTACCTTTCAAATAACTTTCTCATAGATCTCATTCAAATTGAAACAGCTGCCATAGTTTTATTGTTTGGCTCGGTTGTCAAATGGAAAGACTGTTTAAAATATGGTACCCTGAAAAGTCTGAGTAGCTGAGCTTTTGAAGTAAATGAATAGTACGAATAAAGAGTACAATTTTAAGAGATTTGTATACACATTCGAAAATTGCACTCATTATGAACTTCAATTTCCTATAATGAATTTCAAGTGTGTAAAAATTTACCCAAAGGAAAGGAAACAAACCTTAAGTAGCTATGTTAAGTTTCCCCTTCATGTTTTGTGTATCAGTTTTGTGGTATAAAATGAAGGTCAAATTTCCTTCCCATCTTTTTTAACAAATGTCTGCGTAATAAAAGATGGCGTTCTCGCTCAACAGTTGATTTAATGGATTCATTTCTCTCCACGAAATTAGAAAATAATGCAGACCGGATATTAAAAACGAATTCAAAGACATCAGTGAACGTCTTTCATAATTTTCAGGTTTTCTTCATAAAACCATCTACGTCATCGACGTTTACGAAAGTAGTCATTGAATTAGAAATGTTTGAAAAACGATGCACATGCTCACAGCCTTTGTGTTTACTTTTCAGCGTTCTTTTAATCCAACATTTTGGAGGTCGTGAGGCCGGATAATCTCGAATAATGGTGGATTGCATTGACATAATGTCAACATAAGTTTCATCTGCCTAGCCAAAAAACAAACAAACAAACAAACAAAAACACACACAGACATTGTAGGTGAGGAGTTGTAGACACTGCCATTTTTGAAATTATTATTGAATATGAAATGAGCCTTAGTTACCTATGTTTGAAAACCGAAAAAGAAAACCTCACACATGCTCACAGCCTTTGAGTCTAACACATTTTACCTGGAGACTTTCAGAATTAACTTTTTTATCGAATTTTGGAGGCCGTAAGTTTATTTCATTTTCGGATAATCTCGACGTGGGGAATGGCAAGGAAAAAATGTCTTTTTTCGTCGATGTGTCAGTTTTATCATCTTCAACCTTATCGCAGCTTTTCACCTGTAGTTTTTTGGGATGTATAGCACCATAATAACGTTCGCATAAACCGAACTACCGCTTTAAACGGCATAAAACAAACATTTGATAGGAACTAACTCGATGAACAAACACGCAAACAAAGAAAAAAGTCTGGTTGCGTCATTCACTGCTTGTCTTGCGGCAGTAAATAATTGACTTCTGACTGACCTTGCGGCAGTAAATAATTGAGGTTATTGACGAATTGAAGTAAAACAAGAAAAGCCCCAGGGGCATTGGACCCCGCCATTGTTCTCCCCCCCCGGGGGTGTAAAATATGCTACGGTCACTCAAGATAAAAGCCCTTGCCTGTGTAGCCAAAGACACGACGAGTATTTGTTTGGCCGAGCGAAAACCGGAGGTCTGGGGCAAGTGACCACCAAAAAAAAAAAAAACACCACGAAAAAACAAGAAACGCCCCACGGGCATTGGACCCCGCTGTTTTTCTCCTCCTCCCAGGGGGCAAAATATGTTACGGTCACTCAACATACGAGCCCAAGGCGTGTAAATTTTAAAGTTGGTGATTTATCGTACCTTTGACGTGTTTGCTGCCATTCCCCCTTACGTCTTCTCCGCACCATTCTCCCTGTGATAACATGAATCCCTGATAGTATGAACCCCATCCCTCATTCCTTGGTCCTCTCTTTGTCCTAGCTTTCGCGAAGAAGAACGTGACGAAATATTTTGACTGTAGCGTGACTCAGTTACGTCACGTTTTTTAAATAAACGAACTGACATGCCAGCGTAATTCTAAATAGCAAGGGCACGGAAATTTAAATAGATTTCTTGATAAAGAAACTTATTCTAAAATCCAAAGGAAACTGGTAGCTATGGGAAAAAAACGTAAAAGTCTATTTTAGGCCGTGATTTGATGAGTGATTTGGTGCAAGCAAGTTACTTCTCCGAATCGGCTTCGGTCTTTCAATGACGTAATGTTTATGTGCTACGGCACGTAGCTTGAATCATTGGCTTTCAAGGCTCGCTAGCACCTTCGTCCTTGCTCTCATTGAAGAGAAGTCAACTCCATTGAATTTCTTGTACTTTTCTACACAACGTTCCCTAAAGATTTTGGCGAAGCAAAGCAAAACTGCCCAGAAACTGCTTGCATTTCACTGTTGAATTATTCAACTTGGCGAAAGCAAGGGACTTCCCCGAATCGGCTTCTGTGTTTCAGTGATGTAATGTTTACGTGCCAGGGAAAGTTATTAGAATTCATGCCAGCTTCAAAGCTCGCTAGCACCTTCGTTCTTGCTTTCAGCGAAGCGGTTTTTATGCCATTAAATCGCCAGTAGTTTTCTACACCAACTTTCATGAAAATTCTGGCGAATAAACGCTAAACGAACGCACATTACCGGCAAGTATTGTTTTGACCGAGCTGAGGTCTGGGGCAAGTGACCACGACGACAAAAAAAAACCAAAAAAGCCCCAGGGGGCATTAACCCCGCCGTTGTTCTCTCTGCCCTTGGGGTCCAAAATATATTACGGCCAGGTAAAAGTTGGTGATTTATCGTATCTTTAACGTGCTTGCGATGATAATATAAATCAAGACACGACTTGCCTAATCACTCTGTTTTAGCGTGCGTGACGAAGAGCGTGATGAAATTATTATTTTGATCACAGCGTGACTCAGCCTGGCCTCGTAGCTCAGTTGGCTGAGCGACGGTGTTCTAATCCGGAGGTCGTTGGTTCGAATCCCGCCGGGGTCAAAGGTTTTTCTTTTATCTTGGTTCTCATTTCTAATTTCTTACTTTTAAGGCCTGTGGTCGGGGGGAAATTATGGAGGGCAGTATTACTCACTTCTTGGCACTCATACATACATACTTTACATCATAATTACTAAGTTCATAGCGATCGCGAGTTCATGCCAGCTTTCAAACTTAAGCTCCCTAGTACATTCGTCCTTGCTCTCGTCGAAGAAATGTTAACTCCTTTGAATTCCTTGTACTTTTCTACACAACTTTCCCTAAAGATTTTGGCGAAGCAAAGCAAAACTGCCAAAAAATGCTTGCATTTGACTGTTGAATTATTCAACTTGGCGAAAGCAAGGGACTTCCCCGAATTGGCTTCTGTGTTTCATTGATGTAATGTTTACGTGCCACGGCAAGTTAGGCGAATTCATTCCAGCTTCAAAGCTCGCTAGCACCTTCGTTCCTACTTTCATTGGACCCCGCCGTTTTTCTCCTCCTCCCAGGGAGCAAAATATATTACGGTCACTCAAGATACGAGCTCAAGTGGTGTAAATTTTAAAGTTGATGATTTATCGTACCTGTGTTTCCTGCCATTTCCCCTTATGCGTCTGCTCCGCACCCTTCTCCCTGTGTTAACATGAATCCCTGATAGTATGAACCCCATCCCTCATTCCTTGGTCATCCACTTGTCCTAGCTTTCGCGAAGAAGAACGTGACGTAATATTTTGACCATAGCGTGACTCAGTTAAGGCACGTTTTTTTGAAATAAACGAACTGACATGTCAGCGTAATTCTAAATAGCAAGGGCACGGAAATTTAAATAGATTTCTTGATAAAAAACTCATTCTAAAATCGAAAGGAAACTGGTAGCTATGAAAAACCGTAAAAGTCTATTTTAGGCCGTGATTCGATGAGTGATTTGGTGCAAGCAAGTTTACTTCTCCGAATCGGCTTCTGTGTTTCAGTGACGTAATGTTTATGTGCTACGGCACGTAGCATGAATTATTGATTTTCAAAGCTCGCTAGCACCTTCGTCCTTGCTCTCATTTAAGAGAAGTCAACTCCATTGAATTTCTTGTACTTTTCTACACAACTTTCCCTAAAGATTTTGGCGAAGCAAAGCAAAACTGCTATAAATATGCTTGCATTTCACTGTTGAATTTTTCAACTTGGCGAAAGCAAGGGACTTCTCCGAATCGCCTTTTGTGTTTCAGTGATGTAATGTTTACGTGCCAGGGCAGGTTTGGCCAATTCATGCCAGCTTCAAAGCTCGCTAGCCCCTGCGTTCTTGCTTTCATCGAAGGAATTTTCATGCCATTAAATCGCCGGTAATTTTCTACACCAACTTTCATGAAAATTCTGGCAAATAAACGATAAACGAACAAAGTTTACCACCAAGTATTGTTTTGACCGAGCGAAGGTCTGGGGCAACTGACCACGACAAAAAAAAAAAAACAAGAAAAGCCCCAGGGGCATTAGACCCCGCCGTTGTTCCCCCCCCGGGGGGTGTGTAAAATATGTTACGGTCACTTAAGATAAAAGCCCTTGGCTGTGTAGCAAAAGACACGACGAGTATTTCTTTGGCCGAGCGAAAACCGGAGGTCTGGGGCAAGTGACCACCAAAAAAAAAAACACAAGAAACGCCCCAGGGGCATTGGACTCCGCCATTTTTCTCCTCCTCCCAGGGGGCAAAATATGTTACGGTCACTCAACATACGAGCCCAAGGCGTGTAAATTTTAAAGTTGGTGATTTATCGTACCTTTGACGTGTTTGCTGCCATTCCCCCTTACGTCTTCTCCACACCCTTCTCCCTGTGATAACATGAATCCCTGATAGTATGAACCCCATCTCCCATTCCTTGGTCATCCCTTTGTCCTAGCTTTCGCGAAGAAGAACGTGACGAAATATTTTGACCGTAGCGTGACTCAGTTACGTCACGTTTTTTAAATAAACGAACTGACATGCCAGCGTAATTCTAAATAGCAAGGGCACGGAAATTTAAATAGATTTCTTGATAAAGAAACTTATTCTAAAATCTAAAGGAAACTGGTAGCTATGGGAAAAAAACGTAAAAGTCTATTTTAGGCCGTGATTCGATGAGTGATTTGGTGCAAGCAAGTTACTTCTCCGAATCGGCTTCTATCTTTCAATGACGTAATGTTTATGTGCTACGGCACGTAGCATGAATCATTGGCTTTCAAGGCTCGCTAGCACCTTCGTCCTTGCTCTCATCGAAGAGAAGTCAACTCCATTGAATTTCTTGTACTTTTCTACACAACTTTCCCTAAAGATTTTGGCGAAGCAAAGCAAAACTGCCCAGAAACTGCTTGCATTTCACTGTTGAATTATTCAACTTGGCGAAAGCAAGGGACTTCCCCGAATCGGCTTCTGTGTTTCAGTGATGTAATGTTTACGTGCCAGGGCAAGTTATTAGAATTCATGCCAGCTTCAAAGCTCGCTAGCACCTTCGTTCTTGCTTTCAGCGAAGCGGTTTTTATGCCATTAAATCGCCAGTAGTTTTCTACACCAACTTTCATGAAAATACGCTAAACGAGCGCACATTACCGGCAAGTATTGTTTTGACCGAGCGCAGGGCTGGGGCAAGTGACCACGACAAAAAAAAAAAAAAAAAAAAAAAAAAAACGGGTATTACTAGACCCCGTCCTGACGGCGGGGTAATTACTTTGCGGAAAAAAGTCGAGATACAAACATGAAGACAGTCTACCAAGAATTCAAAGCCCCCCCACCCCCCCCCCCAAAAAAATAACATTAAAAAATAAATACAAATAAACGGTTGATTCTTAGGACTGACCGCTTAAGACAGCATGACGGTTCAACGGACGATGAATTTGACGTAGGGGAAGACCTACACTGGATGAATTGGCCATAAAGCCTTTTATGCCTTTCTTTACAATTAGCGCGAAAAAGAATCCAGCCATATTGAATGCATATCGCTATGATTTCTTGTCATGTAGTGAAGATTAAATACAGAAAAAGGTTATAAAGACACTTCTTGGGACTTCCTAAATGGTGACTGCAGAGGTCACGTTGACGGTGAGCAAGAGGAACAGTTTTCGTGACTTCACTGAGAACTTACCGCTTAACAAAGCGTGTTTGCTTAACACAGGGCAGCTTAATACCTACTTTCTTGTGGTCTGATTAAGCTGAATGAATCTAAATCTAAATCCAAATAACAATAGGCCGAACTTGGAGTCACGCACATGTAACAGAGACAGAATCACGTTTGTTAAACACGCAGAGGCTTAACTGTTTCGTTAATGAACAATCCAGTGTCGAGTTCACCAAGACCGCTGGATAAACAAAAGCAACAACAACCAAAAACAAAAAGACGCGTTTTTACTAATTTAGTCTCAACATGAAGTAATTTGCAAAATATTCACAAAAACCAGTGAGAGGATAAACTATTCACAACTCTGTGTATTGTTTTATTTTAGAATTCAGCACTTTCCTGCTGGTTTTGCGGTCTTGATGAGTGCAATTCATAATTGATTTCAGAACAACCGAAATAAGGTTTGGCTTCGATAGGAATGCTAAAAAGCGTATATCTCAACTATATATGGTAGACATTTCACCCGATGTACGAGTTACGTTGTTAGGTTAATAACAAACTTCATAAAGAACGAGATAAACTTTTGGAATAACAAAAAAGATCCAAAATAGTTCTGCATTCCTTCTTCGCGCTTACCTTTCTTTTATCTAAGAATCATGCTGCTTTGTTCAATTTCACTAGGCAAAAGGTGCAAAAATCCAACAACAGAACAACAGGGCTTTACTCTTCCTAAAAAACAACAAAACATAAAACGTCAGGTGTCGTTAAGGTAACTTTGTTTTCATTAGTTATTCCCAGAAGAACTTTTTAACTTTTCCCAAAGTGTTGGAAATTGGTCTCACCTTTCACAAGTGAATACCGGTAGCCGTAATTAATGCAACGAAGAACGAGGTGATATGTATGTAGACTTTGTAATAGTTTGCTTTTTAGGTTCGAGAGAATTATCTGCAGTAAATGGAGTACTTGTAATCTGCAAAACGGTAGAGTTCACTTGAATTTCAGTCTTTCCAAGACGAATTGGAAGCGCACTGTTTGTAATAAAAACACCACAGTTCGAGCTATCTCGGGTACTGTACGAAACCTGGTGTCTACAAAGACGACTACCTGATAAAGGAGACAAAACAGGTGTTCGTAACGTTATCTTCGACTGCATTATGTCACTAGCTAAATAAACACAGACGCCTGTTGTCACTAGTTAAATAAGCACGGACGCTTTTGACCCACGAAAACGCTAATCGGAAGTTGAACGCTATCATGTTCATAACGGCAAGCACGTTCATACGATGGCAAGCGAGTTGACACCACCTCGCTAACCTTTAGCGAGGAGGAAAAAAAAATATAGATATATGTAAAAAAAATTGAAAACAATTTTTATTACAAAATTGCTGACTATTAACAAAATCTAACGAAACACCTTATGTACATTTAACATTAAAAATGGTATAAAGTTAAAAATTTCTCAACTTATAAGCTACTCGTGTTTAAAAATAGAATAGGCAGAATAGGCACTCTGTAATGAAAAGCTTATTTACCTTCTGGTCGGCACCCACGGCTCACGAACGTTTGCCATTACATCGTGAATATTAAATTGTGAAAATCGTTAACAAAGAGATTCCATCTTGAACGGATGAAAACGCCGAAAATTTGAGTTGACACTAAAGCAGCAAAGATTCGTAGTCAACTTCGTATGGGGACGTTGGTGCTGCTCTTAACAAATTTCTATTGGAAATAAAAAAAAAAACGAACAGCAGCACAGGAAAGAAACGTCACGGTAGAAGTGAATTCATGTTCACGGCTTTCACTAAGCTGCTTCGCGATTATCCCAATTTGTCAATTTGTCTAACGTGACAATTATAAAGGGTCTATTGTCTGACATAAGCAAAGATCTATTGCTACGTAAACTAAAAACCGGATGAACGTTACTAACAGACAGGATGAACTCAAGTACACTATCAGGATGTTTGAGATACAGTAAAGTAATGCTCGCTAGGTTTCATTTAAGGGAGCTCAATTTAGGCTTTCAAACACATACAGGGTCGAAAGAGAGTTTCGCATAAAAGCATTATTTAAATTGCCACACATTCATCCACGGACTTAAAAGCTACTAAACTACTTTACCTAAAGGTTTGACTCTAAGTGCAATACTTTTAGACCACTTTGAATCTTTTTATTTCATATTAGGAATAACATCATAGGCGAAATACCAGTTTCCAAAATAACGCTATTTCGCCCAAAACCAAAAACTTTCCCAAAAGAACACAGTTCGATCGCCTATTCCGAGTAAACCGTATTCTGATCAAGCTATTCGTTATCGGGAGCAGAATGACTCAACCAAGGAGGATATTCTTCGCTTTGTTCCAAAAACGATCCCGACGACCGCGACCTACTCACTGTCTGAAGTATTCAGGGCCTAACCCGAAACAGTCCTATACAACGCACCCTTTACCTCAAAACAAAAGTCTAATATAGAGCTAAAAAAGGGTCTTCGTGTCGATTCTATTAGCGGCGCCAATTTGTGCAAGACGCCGAATGGGTTTAGGTTTAAAATGGCAAAAGGAATTTTAGTGGCTACCTGTCGCGTATACTAATATATTTCAGTAGTAAAGAAATGAAATTACCTCTTGTAGTTTTCTTGATGCCGCAGAATACGATGACGACGATTAAGTCCATCTCCTACAATTCAATTTCAGTGACACTGAAAACCAGGTTTAAAATGGGATATCAAATAAAATAGACACCCACGAACTGTCAAGTGTAGGAAGACTGCAACTGCTTTCACAGCACAAAGCATGTTAGTAATTAACAGTTATGTCTGGAAACTAATTTTCGCCATTCCTAACACATCCTTCCCTTCAATATGTTCTCTCAACACAGGCATTTTGTTATCGGGTGGGAAGTTATATATAAAAATTAACAAAATTAATGCGGCTCCTTGTGAGATCAATATGCACCCAAACACCTGCCTAGTGTTATTTATAAGTCGTGGGCGCACCGTTTACGAACTGCCGATCACAAAACAAAAAAAATAGGATAATATTTACGTTCTTCCCATTCAGGTGACGTCTGAAACCAAGACGAGGAAATACAAGTTTTCATAAGAATTTTCACAGCCGGCTCTATAGCCTGGGAGTCACTATACTGGCAATCGTGTAACTCGAATTTAACAGACTTAACGTGTCCAGATAAAAAACCAAATCCTCCAAAGCCCCACGGGGAAAAGGAAAATGAAGGAGATGGTCATGCTGTCATTAACCGACATGGTCTGAATATTATAACCGTAATTAGTTAAGTTTGTTGCGTTTGTTGCGCTCGTCGATCGGCCACGACTGCTCTGCGAAAGCACACGAGAGAAACCTCTGGTCCCTAGGGTATCTGTCCACTTGTTCTCTGAAATTTTTTTTGTTTGCTCAAATTTAACATATGAACTCTTGAATTTCGTTTTTGGATCAAATGTTATCAAAAACGTCAGTTTCGTCTGAAATTGTCACTGAGCCGACAATTCATCGACGGGAGCACTCAACTGCTGTAGTGTATGCTTTTGCTAAAAGTACAAATAGCCCAGCTTCGAGTTGACCAAGACCGCTGAATAAAGTTCTTAAGACGCAGTTGGTTACAGCTTGGTCTCAATCTAGAGTAAAATATGAACGAATACCAGCAGGAAGATGCTGAATTATAAAACAAAACAATACAGAGAGTCGTGAATATCTGGTATTGGTAAAAAAAAACTTAACAGATTGAGACTAACCCTGTAGAAATGCGTCTTTCGTCTTTTTATCCAGCGGTTCTTGTGAACTTGAAAATGGACTATTGCAAAAGTCACGAATTTCAAATTAGACCCTGTCCACACACACCAAACCATTTTTTGTTTGAAAGCGCATGGTTCTTGACACATTTTTAAGGGGGAAGACCACTTAACTACAGATCTGGCGTTCCCATGGGATTTTTCTGGACGGTATTTATCATACGCTAATTTGCAACGTTTTGTGCCGCTAGATTGGTGAAATACACGAGGATGGATATCTAAATTTTAAAAATCGACATTGCGCGTGCGTACCTAGTGCCAGTCCCCAACCGAGCATAAAAAAATCCTTAAAACTCTGTGGAAAGGAGTTAGAGTTCCGACTTTTTTCACGTCGGAAACGATCCAGGCTTCTTTACAACCCGACGTAAAAAAATTACAGTTATTACAAAGAATACAGCAACTACAATACAAAATGTATAAATTGCGACGATAGGTTTTTCCACTCAAAAGCTTCGCAGGGAAAACCATTATCTTCTGGGCGACAATTGGCGGGAAAATGAAGCCTTTTCTCGGGGAACTTAGCTCTGCGGCTCGCTTAGCTAGCAGGAACGGAATCTCGTCACAAATTCCTGGTACGTACGGGAACTACAACAACTGAACCTCGGACAGCACAGGGAGACTGACTTCAAACACTCTTTAATCTTCGAGACTTCTGAATCAATGTATAATTACAAGAACGCTCAATTTATACCATCGGTAGCTAGAACACTCAATAGGATAGGCTGAACAAAGCCAGCTTAGCTAACATAACAATAAAAGAAACAATTCAAAATTACAAAAGTTTACATTTTAGTAAAGCAAGATCTATATCCAAAGAAATCATACTCTATTGTAAAACTGGACTCTATTCAAGAAGTAAAGAAAAGGAATAGCAGCTAAAAATACAAGTAAAACTTCTGGCCTTTTATGAAATGGAACGCTATTCAGCGAATACAGAACAACGGCTACAGCTAAAACTACATCGAGTGTAAAAGAAACCTTTCGTCCTTTTAAGCAAGTACAAATACAGGAACTCTATTTTAATTTAAGGCTTTTAATCCATTGAAAGTTTTGTATTTCCAGTTGCTAGACCTGAACAAAAGGACAAAATTAAAAGGACAAGCAGCCTACACGGCATTTACATTCCGAGCAAGCGTATTTGTATAGCTACTTTCAAGTTACAGAAATGATTTACACAGGACTGATATCCGCTTTTATTATTCAACCGAGAGTCACTATGCCCATATATGGTAAGGAAGCCCTCAATATCTGTCATCCGTACATGACTTATATTCAGCGATATAGGTAAATGACCATATTTGGAAGTGCACTGCAGGCTTGTTAGGGCGCCATTTTAAAAAGCCAGGCAGTTTTAGCAGTGTTTTCCAGAAATTTAAAAACACCCTCAAAGACATTTTCCAAGATTTAATGCTCAGAGAAAGTCGACGAGTATTTGCTTCAGATTACGAGGATTTCCAGCGGTTGATTTGGAATTTTTAAAGTGAGAACACAACCAAGAAAATACTAGAAGAATCTTTAAACTGACACTTGCTCACGGAAAGTTGTAAAGTTAAAAAGTTTTAATTCACAAGGAGAGGATTATTCTCGGTAAGGTATCAATATTTTTTCCTACCTTTACCTTGTCATTACCAAAGATGAGTTTGTAAATGAGTCTACTTGAGGTGAACGATAGTAAAGTTTGATTTCTTGAGATTTTGATTTTGTGTTTATTAAATTTGTTGCAAGCTTAGGCGTTTTATCGTACATCTGATGTTTTTCTTGTTGTGAAAATGGAAGTCGTTAAGGATTTGTTGAATAATAAAACAATTACCCAGCAATCTACTTAACAATTATCCTGTTCAATCTTGCGGAATACTCCCTGATTTAGCCAACGAGGCCGTAGGCCGAGTTGGCTAAGTATCAGGTGATATTTAGCAGGATAATTGTTAGGTGGACTGCTGGACTGAAAATGCAATACTGCTCCAAAAATGTTTGAAATCAAAGTTTTATATTATTTTAGCCCCCAAACTTGCAAATACTGAATTTTATGTCCCTACACCATAAAACAAGATAAAGCACAACCCAAATAATCCGAAACCAAACATAAGCGAAAATAGACCAAAAGCAAACATAAGCGAAAATGATTGAATAGAAGATCGGTAAACAAAAGCAAAACTGCTTGAATCAAATGTTTTTTGGTTTTAACCCCCAATTATTGAATTTTATTTCGTAACAAAATATACGCACTTATGACGTCATAATTTCTATAATAATACGAATTTAAAGAAATCGATATGTCACGTTTTGCATCTTGATGTTCGTTAAACATTGGAACTGTTTTCAATAACCAAAACTGTATGCCGTTTGAATTTAGGCTTTTTTCTGTTCAAGTCACGTGGCCTGTATGGTTGTTACTCGAAAACTTGAAGACCTTTCCCATGAAACAAATGTGGTCAAGAAGCTTATCTGTGGCAGTTAGGGTTTCCAAGATATGATGATTAGGAATATCCCATAGCAACAATAGAGTCCCCCCCCTTTCACAATTATCCACGCTTTACAGATTAGCTTAAATGTTAAACAAAATCTGCACTATTAGAAATCAGTTTCAAATATACTAGTACTTCACCCATGTCAATTGTATGATATCTTAAAGATGCGGTCTTCATTTGCGACAATGCAGTACCTCCATATTCTTGATTCCCAATAGAGCCATGTTATCTTCTTCAGGTTAGTTCAGTGCTACCCTCTTCAAAAAATAAAAATAATTATTTTTTAATGATACCAGGAAGGAAATCTCTATCTGAAAAGACTGATTAACGGTCATCAGCAGACAGTATGCTGTTGGAACATCAAAAAGAAGCAGCAAGTATACTACGGGTTTCTATTGTTTTTCACCCAAAATGCCAGTGGGTAAAACCACTCTATTTTCGGTTTTTGCAAAGATGACTATAATGGGGCGTTTGGAACTATGATATGAAATTGAAATCAGGTGTCAAGGAAATTTTAAACAAATAACACAGTCTGAAGCTATACGTAGACTCCACTATAATTGTAGTCAGAGAAAAACCTTTAGAGCTTTGAATATGCTACCAGCAACATGCTATGCTAACAGAAACCTAAGAAATATATTTGTAAAGTTTGCATTCATCCATCTGTTTACATTACATGTGGTACGGTGTTCACCAGCAACAAGGAACGGTTTGTGGCCTATGTAAACAACCATTTTGCTATCAACAAGTGGTCTGACTGGTGCCGAGTTTAGAGCAGTGTAAAGCAATAAACAGCTAAAACAAAATATCTAGGAAATTCATACTGGGTTGTAATTGATTTTTTAGGATAGAAACAGCAAAGCAGGTAGTTTTGTACTGCTGTGCAATGCCAATTCACAAATACATATTTATCGATTTTTGTTCGAGGTGAAGACCTTGCACACAGACAGCAGGTTGTGCTGTCACGTTTCTGTATGCAAACTAGAAACGGTGGTTTTGAGGTTTTTACGAAGTTGGCTCAAGTCAAACAACGAAAATGTGCAAATAAGGAGATCTAATTCTGTTGTTTAGATAAAATAATCGGTTTAAGTTAAACAGCAGGCAGGTAACTACCGAGTTTGAATTGAGTTAAGGCGCATTTGGGAGAGTTATAAGAGACGGTTAGAAGACTCTCGATGTTGTGACACTTGAGATGTTTGCCAGAAAAGGTGTTTATCCTCCTGGTGGCCGCTTTCACTCATTCACTGCTTGCATACTTTGTATTAATGAAGCACAATTTCTGGATATCACCCCGTAGATGGGATAATTACGCCTCGTTTAATGTCATTTCGTGGATTATTTGGAGCTAACAAACAAGAATATCTTATTGGAATTATTGTCAAGTACCTGGCGCAGAACCAACGAGACGAAAAAAAAGTATTTTTGCCTAAATGAAAGAGCGAAATCTTGCCAGACTACAATGGACTATTCTGGAAGAAAGAGACGATTTTGCATTTCAACTTTTCGCTGCTGTAGACTTCAACGATTGTGCATAAACAACCTGCGTCTTATAAGCCGTATGGATTGATTTGAAAAGCCGTTGTATCTTCTCTATTTTTATAAAATTTTTTGGTCGAGTCGCCTGATTTGAGCTGAATGGAGGAACAAAAGACCAAAGAAGCACTCAAGGAAGACGAAAACGCCGAAACTTCAGACTTAAGTCTAACTGAAAAATGCAAAACAACACCAATCGGAGAAGATGATAACTCGTTAGGCGAAGAAATTGATGAACCTTCGTTGGTAGGAAACGAAAACGAATCGGAAACAAATGAAGAGGAAGGTCCGTCTTCGGACATAGGACCCAAATTGGAAGAGTTCACAGCTGACAATGACGAACTAGAAAATACAGACGGGGACGAGGGAGTGGGATCGTTCATAGAAGAGATGTCAGCTAGCACTGATCACGAGAAAACCGCAAGTCTGGAAGACGATATGCTGGGGTTCACGGAAGATGATGCTGACTTTGCAGCCAATATCGCCGCTGGGGGTTCCGGCATAAACAAAAACAAAGCGTCAGTAGAGGAGGACGAGGACCATAGAAGCGAGGAAACAGAGGAAGTTGGGTTGACAATGGAAGATGAATTAACTGGTTCCGTCCACGAGGGACCAAAGGAGGTCGAAAATGAGTCCTCTTTCTCGAAGGTGAAGGATGATTTGCAATTTAATGCTGAAACAAATACAGAAGACACCTTGGCTGAGCAGACTGAGGGAGACGGTATAGGAGATAATGACGATAGAAATGTCGGTGACAAAGGCGAAAATGATTTTGGCAACGAAATGGGACAAGAAGACATTTCAGACACAGACGGTGGCAATGGAGAAATTATGGATGGACATTCTCAAGTATCTGACAGTGAAACACTGACACCCAGAGAAGACAACAACTTCGAAATGGAAGGTCTCTCTCTTTACGACGAAATGAAAGAGGACGAAGTGGAAGACGAAGAAATCTTGCCTGAAGGCAACAACGGTTATTTACAAGAATGCGAGAAAGTTTTCCCTGGAATTAGCGAGGAAAACCCCATATCAGACCCAGAATTGGAAAGTGTTGCTTCATACGTTGAAAGGAACAAAGATGATGAATACACAGGGCAAAACGAAGGACCGGAAGATGACAGAGGACAGGAAGGTGATCATTTGGAGAGGGGAAACGAAACTCACGGACTCGAAAACCCAGATGAACAATCACAAATTGACGATTCCTTATTGTACTCTCAAGGAGATAACAATGGAGACGTTATTGGGTCAGATGATGAAGTACCAGGTACTGGACCAAATGATGAAGAAATGGGATCACATTTCGATGGGGACGAAGAAATGTCTGGAGGAGCCAGTGATGGTGGCGGTTTTTATGCTGATGATGACTTATTTTCAATATTTTCTGATGACGGTCGAGATATGTCTACCATTGTTCAACAAAACAGCATTTTGAGAGAGGCTATGATGCAGCTCAGAAACGATAATCCCGAAGGTTTTACCGACACGGTCAGCGAAACATCAGACGAGCTTGACGATTTGTATCCCTACCCATATGGACAAGGAGACGGTAAATTTTCCCCAAGCAAGCTGATGGCAGATAAAGATATAAACGATGCAAGATTGGATGAGCTTATGCGTGAAAAGAGAGAATCGCAGGCCAAAATGCGACAGTTAGAGAGGGAAAAGGCAGCGACTGACCGGAGGTATAAACAAGACAAAATGGAAAGAGATTTCCTGGAGGAAAGATTCAAATTAAAGGCCTCTCAGCTAGAGGACGAAATACGCAATTTAAAGCAGGAAAATCAGCGCCTAAAACGCGGAAATCCACAAGGAAAAGGAACAACTCCAGAAAAGAAGAATTTCGGTAAACATAAAGAACATGATAAAGATTTACACAGTGATGGTGAAGATGGTAGTCTTCCAGGGAAAAATGGCTTAACTAGTGACATTGCCTTGTTGGCAAAGGAAAACGAAAAATTAAGCGAAATAATAGACCACCTGCAAGACAGCCCAACAAGTGATTCTTTTGACGAATTCGTTGACTCTTTAGACAAATACGTTCCTAAAGAAGAATACATTAGGCTTGAAAATGAAAGGCTCAAACTGGAGACAGCACTAAGGGAAAAAGAAAGAATGTTAAAGGAACAGGAACGATTACTGGAAGAAACTAAATTTGACTTGGAAGAAGAAATTGAAATTCTAAAGGACAGCCTGCAAAAGGCCGAAAACAAAAATAAAGAGAAAGGAAAAATTTTGAGCCAATATGACATAAAACTGATGGATGTCAAAGCGAAATATACTGAAAAGGTCAGCAAGCTCGAAAGCAGACTAGACCAGGAGGTTTCCAAGAAAACGAAACTGGAATCTGTTATCATAAATCTAAAGAAATGCAATGAAAATTTTGATAAAGAAATCCAAGCTATGAAAAATCGAATAAAAAAGCTTCAGAATCAAGAGGCGGAGACAGAAGGGAAGAATCAACGTGAAAAAGCCGAGATTGAGGGACGTTTACGCAAGGAAGTCGATGAGAAAACGAAGCTCGGGCAAAACGTGGAAGCACTTCTACAAGATGTAATGCAGCTGAAAAGTAAAATGCTTGAAGAGGCGGAAAAGCATCGCAGAGAGACAGAACAATTAAGGTCAGAGTTTGAGGACGAGAAGGGTAAAATTATGGCGGCACAAGCAAATGACTATCGGCGACTGATGTCTGAACTGGAGGAAGAAAGGAAACAAAACAAACAGCTGAAAAGGAGAATGGTTGAGATCCCCGGAGAAACGATCGTCGCAGTTATGGAAAACACAACGGAAAGCGGGATATTTGAAAGCCCGATCAATGACATTGAGCCAGGTCTGCTGGAAAGGGCACTCCAAGATGAGCCATTCAAAGATTCAGAGGAGAATAATGTGGTTATGACCATGAACGATTTACGACCCAGAAGTGAGCCATCGAATGATACTAAACCAATGGAGGACAAAATAGGCGATGTAAACAGATTACAGAAGAAACTGATGGAAGTGACGAGGCTCAACAGCGTCGTGCAACGAAGGAACAAAGAAATAGAGGAAGAAAACATTAATTTGAAGGAAAAGATGGAACGTGTTGGAAGAGACGTGAGCAGGCTGAGAGAACTTGAAGACAAAAATGAAGAGCTACAGGAGGAGATTGCACGAAATTCGAAAAAGCGAAACGAAATGCAAAGGAAGCAGGAAGATATGATGGAAGAAATTGAGGATATCTCGAAAAAGTTGAGCAAGGTGGAGGGAAATAATTGCGATCTCTCAGACGAAGTGGATCGGCTGACAAAAAAGATCAAAACTATGGAACAAGAATTTGCGGATGAAAAGTCAAGACTGACATCTTCGTTGGAACAGGAGAAGACAAGTGCAGTCGAAGACACAGAGAAGCGATTGAACGAACAAAAGGCAAGGAATAAGAAACTGGAAGGTGAGATAGATGATTTGAACTCGGACATTAAAACTGTTAAGGACGCCAAGCGGGCTGCAGAAGAAAAGTTTGTTACTGACACTAGCGAACTTGTAGAAAGACATAATGCGGAGGTTGCGAACGAGCGAGAAAGGTATCGCCAACTACAAGATGAATTGAACAGCAACGCGGGAACTGTAAGAAGGGTAACGGAGGAGTGGGAGCAGATGCTGCGAAATGCTGTGACTCGATATGAAGAGGACCTGCAAAAACACGAAGACGAACGAAGAAAAATGGCAGATGACTTTCAGCGCCAGAAGGAGGAAATGAAGTCCAAATTCAACAAAGAAAAAAGCAAGTTCGAACAACGGATTCGAGAGATCGAGAGAATCGGTAGATCACCACTCGAGACACCATTCGAGTTCGAAGCAATACAAGAAAGCGCGGCAGTAAGTTATCAAAAGCCTCAGAGCGACTTTTTGGAGGACGGCAGTGGAGGTTTGGATGAGGAGAGGAGCCATATTAGTAACATTATTGCAGAGAAACACGAGAAGATACGAGCCCTTGCAGCACAAAAGCAGACGCTTGAGCAAAGGCTAGAGCAAATGCAGAAAAGCCATGACGATGAGAAGAATGATCTGTGTAGGGAACACAAGAAAGAAAAAGAGAAGCTGGAAGAGACGTTGACAGACGACTACAAAAGGAGACTGGAAGAATCCAAGAGATATTATGAAGGCCTTCTTGAAGGCCAAAGGAGAAAGCACGAAAAAGAACAAGAAGAAATGGAAAATAAGTTCAAGCGGGAGAAACAAGTGTTGGAAGACAAAATTAGGCAAGACTTTTCAAGTAACTTGTCTTCAAGGAGCGCTGGGCTCGAGAACAAGATTCAAGATCTCGTTTCGCAAAAAGTGCAAGAGCAGAAAGAGCTAACAAAGAAGGTGGAATTGCAAATGAGAAACAGGATGAAAGAGATGCAGAACGAAAAGAATGAGAGTAAAAGAAAATTCGAACGGGAAAAGAAGGTATTAGAAGCGACGATTCAAGCTCTAACCACAGAGTTATCAAAGGTGAAACAGGAGAAGAAAGATCTTAAAAAGAAGCAGAAAAAAGAAAAGGTGGATATGGAAGAAGCTTTTGAGAATGAAAAGAAGGAACTGAAACAAATGTGGGAGAAGTGCAAACTTGACACGATCAGTCAAATCGAAGAGGAGTGGTCGGAAAAGATGAAAAATGAGCAGGCAAAATATAAGCTCTCCAAAGAAGAACTACAAGGAAATTACGAGGCTAAAATCAAGCAAATGAAACTCAAGTTTAGAGCAGAGAAGGTAGAGTTGGAAAGTCGTTTGGCTGATGCCTCCTCCGAAACAAACTCTCTCGCTGAAGCGAAAAAGGAAATACAAGCCTCTTTGGAAGACGAGTACAGACGAAAACTACAAAAAGAAAAAGAAAATATAGAAAGCACGCTACAAGGTCTGCGCCAAGAGATAGGGAGACTACAAGAGCACAGAAAGCAACTCCAAAATCAAATGGCCCAAAGAGACAGTCAGTCAAAGGCGAATGCCACACCAGTGCCAGACGCAAACTCGCAGGTACGGTTTGACACTTTTTGACGCAAACTATAAGCATAATACTCCCGGCATAGCAGTGCTTAATACGAACCTAGTTAGCTGGAGGAATTGAAGGTAAACTAGTGCATTTACATGCATGTTATTCGAATGACATTTCTGAGTGGTTTCAAAGAATGACGACAATGTTGTCTCTCTGTATGTTTTTTTGTGTTTGCTGTTTTTGAGGGACCGACAACATGAGAAAATACGGGCTTCTTAGATAATTTAAGTTGTGGCAAACATTAGTCAAACGCTTTTAAAGGGCATGCAGCAAATGCGAAAAAACTTATAAAGAGTATTCTGCAGTTTCGCTTCATGCCATGAAAGCCAGAGAACACCACCGACGCCCCGTGCCTCTGGACTCGCATATGGTAGCTCACGGTTATAATGAATGGAAATCTAATTCACAGGTTTTAGCAAAGTTGGACAATGAATACCAGGAGCAGTTGAAAAGAGAAAAGGAACAGCACGAAAACAAAATGAAAGACATGCAAACAGAGCTTGAAAGGCTTCATGAAGATCTTTCCGAGATGAAATCCAAGGCTCGTCAAGAAAAAAGCCGAATTAAGGCAGAATTTGAAAGAGAAAGAGAAGAAATCGAGGAGCAATTTGAAAAGGAGAGGACGGAGTGGCGCACGAGAATGAACATGATAACGGCGATGAAACCAAGAGATCTACAAAGAGTGAGTGTTGAATCATATCATATCATATCATATCATATCATATCATATCATATCATATCATTTCACATCATTTCATATCATATATAATATTAAAAAGGGTGTGTTTGACTAGCCGTAGTTTGAGACAAGAATTAAGGTAAAAGTCTTAAAATTTTTAGACATGAAATTGCAGTGGATGATCTGCCACCTTTGAGGAAATGTCCTTCGCTGAAATTTGTATTGGAGAGGAAACAACGTTTTTACGCCTTTTCTACACCAGAAAAGACAAGAACATGTAAAAGGAGGAGGCAGAGGAAGAAACAATTGCAAGTTGTCAATCTCTCTCTCTCTCTCTTTTCTGGAACATGAGGCAATTCAACGAAAAGAAAGTTACATGTTCCCTTCTGTAGGGTATCGTTATCACATATACCGAAAAGATTGTACACTTATAATCTATTAAACTTGTCACCACAGTTATTTTGGCTAACAATTTTTTTTTACCTTTGATCTGCTTTTCTCAGAGGTCGGCCCACCCTGAACGACAATCACGTGACCTGAGACAGAGAGACTTCCGTTAGAGCCTGAGAGGCAGTTCCGGAATGCACCAGGGTGAACGCATGCACTAGACATCTATTGCAAATCAAACGAAACTTATAATATTAGTGAAGGAAATATTTTTTCCCCTCTATTTTTGTGGGAAAATAGAGGTTTATAATAAGTGTTGTTTTAGTCGGGAGGGATTGCCACCGGTTAAGGCGGTACATTTAAGATCGAGATAAGGTGTAACGTTTAGTATGAACATTTTGAGGCAGTTCACTTTGCCATTTGGAGATTTTTGGTGGTTTGCGGGATCAACCTTGTGCGATTTACAATTAGCGAAATAAGCGTTTGGTTGGGTTTTAAATTTTGTGATTTCAGTTAGGTGATCGGTTTTTAACAGCAATAAGAACATGAACTTGAAAGAACTGTGAGAGGCGGAGTCGTCAGGTTTCATGTTGGCGCTCGCGACTCATCTCTTCATAGTTTTTCATTCGATTGGTCAACTGAAACGCAAGCCATCAAAAAGAAACAACAACTGGATTTTACTATGTACAACTGTTCCATAAGTCGGTAAAGTACGATCGTCCGGAAGAGTGTAGTCCTGAGAAGGACTGTTTGTGATGACATTGACTGACGTTTCAAAGCGGAAGCCATCTTGATCCTGATGATGACTTCCGCTCAGGTTGTCGAAACGTCAGTCAATGTCATAACAGACAGTCCTTCTCAGGACTTAACAGTCGCCCGAACGATCACACTTTACAGACGTATGATATGACCTCTTGGTTCAAACCATTTACAGTGTACAACTGTTTATTTGCAGGATCAAAAATTTGTTATTTCGAAAGTTAGGAATGAAACATGGGAAGACACGGGAAAAGTCGGATTAATTACGACAACACTCCGCTTTGATTCCTTTGATGTCCTTACGTAACACATAACCGGGAGTAAACACCAAAGGACATTTGTTAGAATTGTTGTTCCCCGCTTGACCTTCACATGAGCTTTTTTATTATAAATTGTAGTCACCATCTGTCTTTTCATTGGCTAAGAGCCTACAGTTAATTCTGGGAATCAGCGCAACCTACAGATTATTCACTAATCTGCTAGTAGATTAGTGGTTGTGCGCGCAATGCATGATTTCCAAGAGCAATGTGGGAGGCATCTGAAAGCGAAGTAAATTCATGGCTCGTCGATTCGGTTCTTCAACCGAGCAAGAAATTGAAAAATTGCTGAAACAAAAAGACTCGGAAAACAAAAGAAGGCTGACAGAAATTGCGAAGGAACTGTTCCACGAATACCATAGGAAAAAAGCGTTCAGAAGCCGGAAGACAAGAAGGACACAAATGTTGAAATTGTTTGCCGTTATTCTGTTTACCTGTAAAACAACGTATAATAAAACAATTATTAGATTCGGTTTTTGCGATAACCGGAATAATCAAGGTCTCGGTAAGTGTTATCAGCCTCAGCCTCCGACTTCGGCTGATAACAGTTACCTCGACCTTGATTATTCCGGATATCGCAAAAACGTCATCCAATAATTGTTTAAAATTCTCCCGAATTCCTATCGTGTTAGATCGGGTTATGGAAGCAGGCGACACGCCATTTTCCATGTTTTAAATCAGAAGACATTTATACCAAACAACCAGTTAGTTTTTATAGTTACCGGAAATTATAGTACAACGCAAAATTTTGGTGTGCTCCCATTGGTCGAAATCGAGCACGTGACGCGATAGTGTCTCTCCTCAGCTGGCGCCCATCAGCGCATAGTGCCCGTTTAGGCAATTTTCGCTCAAAATTTAGCGTTGCACGATGAAAACAATAGAGTCCATCTGCCTCAGGCCCTATGTGTGATAGGTTCCCTCGGAAATTTGATGTTCAAACTTCATATAAGCCCTCGAACGTAATATTTGTTGTGAACATCAAATTTCCTCGGGCAACCTATCACACGATAGTGCATTCGACAGAAGAACTCTATTGTTTAAATAGCGCCCCTAAAGCATGTATATTGCGTACTATGTGTTGAACAAGTATATCGGAAAATTATTCCTATGCACAGTACAGTTCTTTTATACTGCATCGCATGGATAGCACGCACGATATTCGTTTACTAAAAAAGTTGATTCTTGTGGAATCTTCACCTTTTACTATTTCATTGGTTATTTATTCATTTTCTTTGGCGAATTCTAGAATTCACGAAAAATGGATGTGCATCTTGATTTGTTCGCACCTAAACAGGTCAAAAAACATTTTAGACGTACGGCAGGTAAAACGGTCAATTTAGTTTTAATTATAGTATTTTAGGAGGAATAAAATATGGATGACATAATGGCTGTCTTCATTTATTCTCTTTATGAATCACTAGCTTTTGCATCACCTATTCCGGAATTTAAAGAGAATACAGAAGCCAGTGGAAATATGACATTTCTACAATAGGAGCACTTCATAATTTAAGAGCCCCCATGCACCCAACCCCGTTTTATTCATAAGCAAAATATGTGTGTATGCGACCCTAAAAGAGCATATTTTTTCAGCTGTTAGGTATCCTCATTTTGGCTATCTGGGTCTGAAAAGGGTATTCTTTCCTCACTGATCTGGCGGAAATTCTTTGAAATGGGAAAAATTTTGGAGGTTAAATGTCTGAGATACAAAGTTTATTCACATTCAAATCTCGGACAAAAAAACAAACAAACAAACGTGGAAACATTTGTAACGGATACTTTTCGCAGTACGAGTTATTAAAACATGGAACATTAAATCAACAAAACGACTGAAAGTACAGATCCACATCCGGTACGGTGTCATGCCCTGAGACTGGAAACATTTTCATTTGAATGGCTGCATGCAGAATGGTTCGGCGGCAGTTAGTTTTATTGCAGTGTGGGTAAAACAACTATTGTTATAATCAATCGAAATCAATAAATCGCTCATTTTCTGATTTGCTGTCTTTGAAGAGAGTAAATCAAAGAGAGTAAATTAGTCATTTGCTCTGTCCGAAGTGTACCGAAAAAGAAACGTCCGAAAGTTTTTGTTTCCTACGTTTAATGCCCGGAAGAAAAAATGGGAAATTTAGAAAGATAGAGTGGAACAATGATATATCTTAAGTCGCACACCCCCACCCAAAACCATCCCAACCAACAAAGGAAAGTACTACTCAATAAGTTTTCATCTGAATTGTCCACTTTTAGGATTTTATCAAGTTACAGCCATCTTGTAGAGCATAATAAACAGCGCAGACCGGAGTCAACCAAAACCTGAGCCACTTTATACAGCATAATAAACAGCACTATTGAAAAGGAAGTACTACTCTATGTACCTTTCACTTGAATGTCCACTGTTAACGATACCTACAGACTTAAAGTCACAATCGCATCAATTGCTTCAGTTTGACGCTGAATAAAGGCGTTATTTAGTCATCTCCCTTCCACATAGAAAATGATCAAGCTAATGGCCTACGTTCGTTTTATACAGTTATCCGTTATCCAAAGTCCATTACATCCTGGTACACTTCTAGGTTCCCAATGATCTCAATAGTTCTTTCGTCGACCGTTCCATTTCTCTATACAGACATATCAATGTGGAACATATTAATCAAGACGAGTTCTTTCTAAATACCGTCTCCATGGCGTAGCAGGTTACTGGTTGAATTGATAACACTGCTTACTGTAAAATGGGAGCAATTTTTCTTTTACTTTACTCCACCCTCTTTGAACATAAAGACCGCTGGCAGTGTACGAAAAGTGTAATCGCAGAAAAAACGTTGTCATCAATTTCAACATTACAGTTGAGTCTCTCGACAGCAGACACCCTCGCATCACAGTTACATAGACGGTTGCATAGAGGTGGGCGTCGTGGGGAGACTGACTGAGCTCAATATGACAATACACAGTTATTTAATTTTAGCAATATACACAAAAATCGGGAAGGTTCCTATGAAGAGATACACGCGGAGTTCCATGTCATGCAGAAAACTAAAACAATGTATGTCATATAAATTTTGGCGAGATTATCGACATTTTGTTTGCAAAATTTAAGGCCCGACTAAGCCCCTATTTTTTTCTGAAACCACTAACATAAAGCCTTGCAAAATACTGCTCCGAGAAAATTAACAAGAAAAAGATCAATGTTACTGTTAAAAAGAAGTAATTTTGCACGCATCACTTTGCGAACGGACTAGCGATTATGAATAAAACAGTCTATTTTTCGGCAGCTGTTATGGGAGATGACTTGCTTTGCTGGCTGCTAGTGGATATATCACAGCATTTTTGGATGTCTTCCGAGATCGTTTATCACTTAAATCCTGAACCCTATCCAAGGCTGTTTGTTCGATGACGCCGATGAGAAATATTCATGAGGTACTTCAGGTTTTTGACAAACCAATGAGAGTTCTCCAAAACTAGCCACCTGCCAGTATACAGACACTTACCTACCTGTAGGTCAAAAAGGAAAATATCTTACGAAAATTGCAAGAAAATCGTGCTCAGAATTATCTTCGAAAAGGGCTCGTAAAAGCTATTGAGGAAACGCCATCTGGAGAAGGATGAATTCCAGGTTAGTAAGAAAAACAATGAAATTTGTAAGCATTGGCATTTAAATGAAAGCCGCTTTATGGCTTTCACTAACCTTGTTGCTTGTCAATTCGATTTAACTGTAGCTGAATACCTTCAGTTAGAGTTTGACTAGGGTAGGTTAAAAGAGAGAAAGAGAGTTGGTTTTCTGTAAAAATGTTAGTTTTGATGCGATTTCAAGGAACTCTTTGTGCCAAAGTATTGTGGAGCCGGCTTACTACCGAAACTTAATCCCCATGCAGAAAAGATGCACGAACAAGGTTTATATACACCGAACTCGTTTTGAGACTTTTCTTCTGCGAAATTCAGTTTAGGTACTCAACAAAGAATATTTTCGGAAACAAGAAACCTTTTAACAAAAACAGTGGCCCACACAGAGAGATGTGCGCCTTGCACAACACATTCATCTCGATTTTACTCTTTTGGTTTTGGTCATGGAATAGACGCAGAACTCACGCTCTTGTTATTGCAGTGAAATTTACTTTCTAACCGAATGAAGCATTTCTCGAGGGAGCCAGTCGTAGGTAATACATTTTACTTAGAACAACATGCTGGCCGCTAAAGCCATAAACAGACGCTGTGGTTGGTTTAGACGCTAATATTCAGCGTATCGTCTCTCTAAATTAGACTGCACAGGCAGACCATTTTCAGTTCGTCGAAAAGTAAAGCAGGCTTTCGGTCAATTACCCTCACAGAGTCAAACATTTCGTTGTGTTTACGGGTTTCTAACTTTTGAGTCAACGAATGAGCGTGACCATTCAGCAGCATTTTGCATAGAGTTCAGATTGCCCGTTACGTTCGTTCAGATTTGTTCAAATCGAATTAATTCAGGCATTCCTGAAAGGCTCAAGTTGGTATTTGTTTTTTCGTAGTTTGTTTTAGTTGGAAGCGCTTTGAACTGACTGGATTTACCGCTATATAAGTCTCATCGTCATCATTATTCTTATTATCATTTTGGCCGTGCTTCCCTGAGCGATGAAAACGCAAGCGTTCACGGTACGTTGCTAAGGAACCTAGCTGATTTAGAAAGACGACCGCGGGCTCAAAAATAAGGTTGGCTGCGCACTCGCTTACTTTGTTCGGCACTTCAGTTTTCAAATTTTTCGGAACTGAAAACAAATAAAAAATAAGTATTATAATTTTCACAACAGTGGCAAGGATGCTGAGGGTAATGAAACATGTTACCTCTACATTGGAAGTATCATCTACAAATCTTTGTTTTCTCAATTTTATTTTTGGCCCTACTCTCGCCATACAATATAAAATTTTGATTTCGTGTGACACTATCAAGTTGACATGTGCCAAAATAAAGAAAATTGCGAGCTACAGAACAGGTCTCAATGAAACACTTGCTGCTAAACAATAACGTTAAAAATGAAATATATAGCATTCGGTGAGAAGTCATATTTTAAGACTGGGCGTCAATAATATGCTTATTAAGACAAGCTTATTGACTAGTGGCGTTTTGGTAGTACACTTATAATAAGCGTTTTCATAAAGTATTTAATTTTCATTTAAATTCAAGACAAAGATACATTTTGAAATCAATGTCTCGTTTAACAGTAGTCACATGGCAAGTTGGCCAGTGGAAACTGTAGAATTAGGAGGTAAATTTTACAATTCGACATTAAGTAACCACGGAAGTATGAGATTTGACGCAACGAAGGAGAAAAATGATGCAAATTTTACAATTAAGGAAATGATTATGAGAAAATAGCAAGTCAATGCAAGTAAATATTAATAGCACTATGAACGCAAAATAGCTCGATTTGAGACATAACATCAAAATAATTATTTTTCACCACATTTATAACATGTAGATCTTAAATGCTGGAGAAAGTAAATTTACGAGTGAAAAAAAAGGCAAACAATTTTCCCTTTGTGGCGGTAAGAAAATGGTTATTTCAAAGCAGATAATGCCGTTGTCACAGCAACCGCACAGCTCCTTATTAACTATGCTTAAACGTCAAAAACGTGAAAGAAATTTCCATAGCTTTTAAGATGTGCGAGTTCTTGAATTAAGCGGTAAAGGACAGTACACACACGTCGTTTAAACAGAATAATCTCCTTCCAAATATGGTGTTCACTCGTTTAAACAGCTGACTTAATTAGATTTAACATTCCCGGCGAATCACACATTTAAAATGGCGGTTTTGTCATTGCAACTGCATATTTCAAGTTTATTCATTGTTTCGCTTGATGCAATGGGGAAAAGCGGGATGTAATATGGAGATAAAATTCAAGTGCAAACAACAAAGAACGACAGCAAAATGTGAAGGCCGAGAGCCAGAAATATTGCAACCCTCACACGAAAAACGCTTTAAGTGTATCGCTGCTACTCGATGTTATAAAACCCCTTTTTATTTTGGTAGATGCTGTGGGGTAGAAGTGGACTAGAATGGAGAACTCAAGCACAGAAAACGGAGAAACGCAACTAAATGAAAACGCTAACGGCCAAGAAAAGAACACGGAGGAAAATTATCGGCAAGAAATCGAGGATATAGTGCGAGGATTTATTATCGAGAAAGATATTTTGGCCCAGAGCCACGAAGAGGAGATTAGCCGCATGAAACGACGCTTCGACTTCGAAAGAAAAGAGCTTCTGAAGCAACTGGAAATAGACAAGGAGCAAATGATGGAAGCTTCTAGAATAACCGAGTCCGCAGCTACAGCGAACGAGGTAAATTTTGCTGTGTCGGATACGTTTGTTTCCGATGCTGGACGAGTGCAATCGTTTTCCGAAAGCTCCGCCGATGGATATCGATTTCTGAGCGGATTTCATCGAAGATCGAACGGCAGTTACGATGTCGATGAAGTTGATTCGAATTTGATACGAGAAATTGCAGAGGTGTACCTTAGAATAAACAACGGTGCTTTGACGAGGCAAATGCGTCCGGAATTGGACCTTGAGGATAAATACGAGAGGGAAAGAGAGGCGTTAGAAAGGTCGTTTCAGTTAGAAAAACGAGAGTTAAAACGAAAACACGAGGAAGATTGTCATCGAAGACTGGAACAAGAGAGGGCAAAGTATGAGGCAAATATATCTGACTTGAAGACAACGATTTCTGAGCTTCAGTGGCAAAAACGAGAAGCGGAAAATCGATTAAGGCATGAAAAGGAAAAATGGGAGATGAATATGGAAAGGGACAAAAATGAAACGGAGAAACGCCACACACAGTTAATTCATGATGCAAGAAGGAAGATAGAGGAAAAACACAGCAGCGAGCTTGAAAAACAAAGGGAAAGATACGAGGAGAACATTTCAGACCTGCAGACCGATATTTCGAAGTTAACAACGCAGTTGAAGGAGTTAAATGAAAATCTAAACCAAGAAAAAGAAATTATAATGAGCAAGTTCGAGAGAGAGGTGAAGGAGATGGAGCAAGCTTTCTTGGAACAAAGGAATTCGTTGAAAGCAAACTTGGAGACGGAATTTATGATACGACTCGAAAACGAAACTTCACTTCTAAAAAGCCTCAATGTTAAGTTAAAGGAGGATTTGGAAATCATGGAAAAAGAAAAGAAAGATATGGAGAAGCGGGGAAAGGAAGAAAGGAGAAAACTAGAGGAGAGGTTCGAAGAGGAGATTGCAGAAATGGAGCAAAGGCAGTCTGAGGAAAAACGCGCTATAAAAATAAAACTTGAAGAGAGATATCAGCTTGGACTTGTAAGAGAAAAAGGAGGACTTGAGGAAACTATTCAAGAACTAAGCGAGGAAATAGCTCTTCTCAAGCAAGAGAACGCACAGATGGAAATAACGTTTGCTGAAAGAAGGGACGAACTTCAGAGGCAGTTAGACATCGAGAGAGAAGACATGCGAAGAAAGCTCGCCAGCGAAAGAGAAGAGATTCGAGTGCGTGTTGAAAACGAGCTTTCGCAAAAGTTTATGCTGGAGAAAGCGAGTCAAGACGACGCTTTCCGACACCACGAACGAGATGCGTTGATACTCCAGGCTAAGTACGATGACCTTGAGATGCACCTGACTGCATTGCGTCAGGAGCGAGAGATGCTACTCAGGGAAAAAGTGAATTTGGAAGAGAATCTTAAGAGCAAGGAGAAACGTTTTATGGAAATTAACGATGGTAGCATCTCGAATGAAAGCGCGAAACTAAAGGAAACGATCAGAGAGAAAGACAACGAATTAGCAAGCGTTAAGTTCGAGAACCAGCAACTGGAATTAAGTCTTTCGAAGATGAGGCGCGAAAAAGGTGACATGGAAGACGAGGTAGCGAATCTTAAGCGACGATTGTCTAACTCAACAGAGCGGTTCGGCAGCTTCGGACGCAATGAGGGCGAATTTACATCTGTTCAAGACAGTATGAGACGAAAGGAAGGCGAGGTGAGCTCCTTGCAGCGGGAAAAACACGACCTCGAAAGCCGGCTGTCCTCGTTACAGCGTAAAAATGAGGAGTTGGAGGATGAACTTGCAAGTTTGAGACGCAAAAAGCTGGAGGTCGAGGACGAAATATCTGCTTTGAAACGCGACAAAACTGATTCCGACAACCAAGTAGCATCGCTAAAGAAAGACAATGTAGAACTCGAAGATCTCATAGCGAATCTAAAACGAAAGCAAAGTGATTTGGAAGACTCCATGTCCGCTATGAAAAGAGAAAAGGTTGAACTTGAACACGAGATTTCCATCTTGAAAAGGGATAACTCTATAATGGAGATAGAAGTGCACAGGCAGTACAACAATCAGCCAGAAAATACCCGGACTGTTCATCACAGACATGAACACGAGCACGTTACGCGCGAGAACAATTCTCTGCACGTTACGCGTGAGAATATCGCTCCATGCGTTATGGAAATCCAGTATGAATCACAAGATAATTCTGTTTTTGATCCTGACCTAAAGAGGGATACCAGTGAATTACAAAAGAAAGTTTTAGACTTAACAAAACAACGTGATGATTTAGAGAGCGCTGTAAAAAGATTGAACGACGAGAGGGCAGACTTGGAGAGGGATTTACGCATGAAACTGGAATCCCGACAGAAGGTGCTGCGACAAAGTACAGAAAGCGTTGAAGACAAAGAGGAAGGCGAGGCCAGTTGGGCACTCCAGAGACAAAAAGATGAAGTGGAGAAGAAAATAGCTGGGCTTAAGGAAGAACAGATCGATTTAGAGAGCAAAGTATCCCAACAACACAGGGAAGTGACTAGTTTGGAAGAGAAACTGGGAGAATTAAAAGACCAAAGGAGAAGCCTAGAGCAGGAGGTCAAGACATTGAACTTTGAAAAGCATAACGTTGAAAAAGCAATTGAAAATATCAAGAAAGGGAAGGCACAAGGAGAGAAAGATAGCGAAAGGCAAGTGCAATCAGGCGGCCTTCGATATAAGGCCGATAGAGCCAAGGCAGACAACAGCGCAGCTCAGCAAATTGATGGTTTGCTCCGAGAGAGAGACGTACTTCGAACGGAACTAACAAACTTGAAGAAGCAATTCGCGCTCCTTCAAACAGAGCTCTCTGCGAAGACTGTTCACTTCTCCAAAGAATCCATCGACATGGACGAGAAGGAGATATCGGAGTTGAAGATGATCCGTGTAGAGCTTGAGAGGGAGATTGCGGTTCTCAGAAGGAACAAAACTGAGTTGGAATCTGAGATAACTATGGTGCAAGAAGTTACAAGACGTGAAGACAGCGAGTTGAACAATCTGCGAAAAGAGAGAATGGCTCTTGAGTTGCAGATCACAGCCTTACAGAGCCAAAACACTAGGCTAAAAGCTGAAGGATCTGTTTTAAAAAATGAACGACATAAAGACGAGAATGAAGTGGATAGACTAAGGAGGGAAAAAGCTGATTTGGAGAAAGATGTGTTCAGTTTGCAGATCAAAGCATTGCAAAGCCAAAAGACGACATTAGAAGCTGAAGGACCTGTGTCGAAAGACGAACGAGAAAGATATGACAACGAAGGACTAACAACGGAGAATAATTTATTCGGTTTGCAGGGGGAGGCACGCAGACTTGAAGCTGAAAAAGCTGGTTTGGAGAGTGACGTGTTCGGTTTGCAAAGTAAGAAGAGCACACTTGAAGATGAAACGTCTGTATTGAAAGATCAGCGATACAGAGACGAAAATGAAGTAGACAGACTAAGGAGGGAGAAAGCTGAGTTGGAGAGAGACGTGCTCGGATTGCAAAGTGAAAAACGGAGACTTGAAGCCGACACTTCGGCGAGTGATGATGCCTGGGGAACAGAGACCAGCGTGGTATCTGGTTTACATGCAAACGTCCACGAAATGACCGAACATCTGGAAAACATGAAGAGGAAGAAAGAAGATTTACAGTTGGAGATAGCGAGGATCCAAGCGATTAAGGAACACGAAGAAAAAGAGGTCCAAGAGCTTCGACGAGAAAAGTCAGAAATAGAGATCCACTTGACCGAATTACGGATGGAACACAACAGAAAGGACCAGGATCGCAAACCGGACAAAGGAGAAACCGACGGTCAAGATAGCTGGCGATTCACAACTGACGACACGTCACTTACAAAGGTAATTAATTTGTAAACAAATCTGCAAATCAGATTGGTCCCTCATCATGACGTATTCGCTAATAATACTCGCCCTACGTTTGTTCTGCATCGTTGAGTAGTCAAACGGTGAAAAATTTGCACACGAATTTGACCTCAAATATACGCAAGCTGGGCCAAGGCGGGGTCACAAATGGCCTCCAGTTGCCAAAGTTGACTTACGACTGGGTTTGGCAAAGGCTTAATAGTCGGACCAAAAACAATATAAGGAAATAAGGAAGATAGGCTCAAATAGACCAATACCTTAGCTTAGTTCAAAAACAAAATGACAACCATAACCATAATTTTTTGGATTTTACTTTTTTCACGGAACAGCTGGAAAAGATAAAGGAAGACCTGCAGGCCGAGATAACAAGGATGCAATCACTCAGGAATCACGAAGAAGAAGAGTTACAAAACCTCCAACAGGAAAAATCAAAAATCGAGATCTACATCCATGATTTAGAAAGTAAAAGAGGACGACTTGAAATGGAAGAGCAGTATTCTCAACCAGAACCGCAAGAAATAAGGAATGGGCGAGAGCATATACATTTGACAGACGATCATAAGAAATTGGCAGATCTAGGGTTTCCCGAATATGATAGAAGCCAAGAGAAAGTTGATGCTCCTCAGAGCCACGATTCTTTCTCATACTATAACCGTAATCTCACTTGTTACAATTCTGAAACTTCAATCAGTAACTCTTTCTCTTATCACCCTCACATTGTTTCCTCTCAAACACTCTCAACGACCCCGTTGAGTAGCCCAGCCTTGCACGATGATGTTTATAAGCAGGATAACGATGTCAGTTCCTTGAAAAGAGAGAGAAGCGAGTTAGAGAGCCAAATCAGTGTCATGCGGATACAGCTGACAAGGTTACAGACAGAAGTAACAGGTCTGGAGAACAGAAAAACCATTCTGGAGACGATGAATCGAAACTTCTCCGTCGATGAGTTGAGAGCAGGAGAGATGAATGGATATGGTGTTGGTGTTGACACTGATGTGGATTTTAGCATCACAGGAGCTATCACAGAGGTGATGAAGTAATTTATTTTCCTTACACTTGATTTTTAAAACACAGTGCGATTTGCACACTGCAATAGAAACAATACACGAGAAAGTCACTTTGGCAAATGTAAAGCAACAGGCAAAGAAAGCCTTAAAAATGGGCGAAAGACTCCACCACTGTTTTGCAATCTGTATGTGTTGATACGATGAAAATTACACGTACGGTAATCATTTATTAGGATTTCAATTAACTGGATTCGTTACCTATTTTATCGTTTTGGCTGCCATCTTTATCCACCATGGCAAAAAACTTTTCTGTATGTACTAGATAAACTAACTGGACCAATCATTATCGAATTACAGGACAAGAAAGATATTTTAATTCAGGAATATGAGGAGCAGATTCGAGAACTGCGACAGAAAAAGCTTGAACTAGAACATAAAGTGAGTGTTCTGGAGTGGCAACTTGAAAACATGAAACAGAAACTGGAGCTCCAAGAAATCAGCCACAGACGAGAAATTAGCACTTTAAATGAACAGGTAGCGTGACCAATATATGAAATTAATTCTCTTTACAGTAACAGTACACTTCATTATGAATGACACTCCTTAAATAAATTCAGTCTCCTAATGTAGATCTCTCTGCATCTCAAATATGCCCTCTGTCGTTATCTTTTTAAGTCAGTTGAACCTGTATAAAGTGGTCAACCTGTTTTCGGTGATTAGTTATCCATTCCCCAAGGATGGCCAGTTTGACTGCCCATAGCTTCCCAAACTCTATTTCAGACAGAAATCGTCAACAACTACCTGCAGTGTACCTAGCTATTTCATACTAGAAGCAAAACACACACATTACCCCATTTCAGGCCCAAATGGTCAACAGCTCCACCTCTTTTGACACACAGCCCCAAAACCACACCCTCTTGGGTCTTTCGTATCTCTATAGTGTATACAAGGGAATACTACACCACCCACCCCAGACACTGGGTGATTATCACTTTGGATTAACTCTATGTCTTTTCTTCTTTTTGAGTTCAAATTCAATAATAATCTCACCTTTTAGAAATGCCTTTCTTGCTTCAGAATCAGTCATTCCATGGTTACCATAGCAACAGCCAAGGTGACACCCTTCGAGTACTTTACCAGAAGCTGTCTTACTTCCTTATGAGTGGTGAGCACAGCAACAAGGAAATCATGGAAGAAATTGAACGGCAAATTTCAAATTTACAACAGAAGGTACCATGTTTTCTCACTACCAAAATTAATCCCTGGGCATTTATTATATGCTGAAGGGCCATTCACAAAAAAAAAAAAGAGAGAGTGACAAAGGGTGTGTAAAACCCGTAGATTGTCAAAACATGACAGTTCATAAACAGGTAATTAAACACTCCCTGGTTACACACTGCCAGGGCAAGTGCATTTTTAAAAGGACTTTCTGACAGTCAAACTCTCAAGCAATGTTCGGACCGACAAAGTGTCTGTTTTGACATGGTGACCCTAATAAGTGGGTTAATTTCAGAGAAGGCATATGAGCCAGGACTGATAAAAAAGCAGTGCATGTTTGTATCAAAGTGTCTGTAAAAGAGGGTTCAGTTGCAATGGAATTAATTTCAATATTATTCTTCTCACCACTACCAATTTATAACATAATGTCATGACACTACTGACATGTAGTACCTCTGATTGGTTCTTAATGTACCTGGTCTTGGTGTTGTTACCAATTCAGGCAAAACCAGACTTCACTATAAGGTGAGAACCAAGAGTGAATGGGAGTGAGAGGGAGGCATCAGAAAAAATGTTTCAAAATGAATAAAAAAATGGGCCTTATCTTCGAGTAAAAAGGGAAATCCTCTGCCCTTCGCCTAGATCCTTCAGTGCTAACAAACCTTGCTGTCTAAGTTTACTTTTCTTTCCTTGCCTTTTTCCCTTTCTCCCTGGAAATGAGATGGTGTTTCATCGTCTGCAGTAAAGACTTTCCCAGTGGGCTAATTTCTTTTATTATTATTATTATTATTATTATTATTATTATTGTTATTATTATATAATAATAATAATAATCATAATAATAATAATAGTAATAATAATGAAGCTGTTATGTTCATTTAGATTATTTCTTTCATTGTCCCGAAAAGCCCCTCATGAGGAGTGGTCAATTTTAATTGATTACTTAAAAGTTATTAATTGAGGGGGGAGGCAGACCAGTTGGCTATTTACAAACGTGGCCAAGGAGTTAAACTCGGGTCTACCGAGAACAACTCCAGTTAGCGCTCATGGCGGGACTTGAACCCGGGATCTCCGGATTTCAAGTCCGGTATCCTAACCACTCGACCATGCTGGCTTTTCAGTAATTTCATCAGAAGGCAGCTTTGGTTAGCTTTGACATGTCCTTCAAAAGTCATTGAAACCCCTGCCTTTCACAAAGGAATGCAGTAGAACCCTAGCCTGATTCTGTTAGACAGTAGTCACTTACTCTCACTCCCTCACATTCCAAGTGTCCTGGCACAGTCTGAGAGTCAGCCTATTAGCACTCATGCCTCAGCAACTATTATAGCATATGGAAACTTATTATGCCACTGTATGGCCATGCTGATGCAATTCAATAGAAAACACATTGGTAAGCGGACGTGTGTACACGTAGGGCTGGATGGGTTAATGCAAGGTGGTCTGGTAAAAACCGTACCGCCCTACACACGTCATATGTTCATTAGCATGCAAACATGTTAAATTCATGGAGTATTTCAAGCATAGTTTCGACCGCGACACCACAGATTTCATGTGGTATATCATTAGCCTTCAATCAAGCAGGCATACATCACAAGCTATGACACAAGGACAAGGAACATTTAAGCTTATCATCAACCAAAAATGCATGAACACATTGGGGTATTTGGACACTGAAGCTTCTAAGGGTAAAAGGAGAAACGAATAAGGAGATTGCATATAGTGTTACCTAAAATAAAACTGCAGTGAGAGATTTTCATTTTCCATGTTTCACCCTGTCCATATGCATCTTTTGATCTTCCCATGCTGTGTTGATGCCTGTTGCTTCCCCTCTTTCTTGACGTTTCAGTTGTAAGAAGCGGCTTTAGTTTAGTTGTTGGTTTAGTCTTGCGATCCACTTCTTGCTTGCCACAGACTAAATCTACCTTGACAAGGGAAATCTTGTCAAAACATGAGTCGAACAAAATGTCTGCTATGTTGTTCTTATCCAAACATTTCTATTTCTAAACGTTCCCGGGCTAGAGACGGCCGCGTAGGCCTGGTAAGGAAACACGTAATGCGCGCATAGTGAGAGTATCGTGAGCGTGACAGTAAGCGTCGACTAGACTGAAAATACCGGTAGTCTCTCTTTCCGCTCTGGGATAGTCGAGCGAAATGTACACGCGAGCTAGCGTGAAAATCACCTGCCAAGGGGAAATGCCGAGTTTCCACGCGGCAGGTGATTTTCGCGCTGGCTCGTGTGTTCTTTCATGAGCGAATTATTGAGGAGATAGACTGCCCGTAGTCTACAGTTAGCGTGACCGCGGCGTGACTCGTTTTTAACAGTTGTCACGCTGCCCATGCTACACGTGGCCATTCTTTTAAAGAAGAATGGTTGCGTGTAAATTGAATTTTATGATTTATGTCGTTTTATTTGTTTTGTTTTTGCTTGTGTTTGCAGACGGATTTCGATTATAAAAACACAAAAGAGTCTTTGACTTCCCCCTCAGTGAAGTTGGAAAAAGACAGGGTAGCATCAGAAAGAGAAGCAACGCTAGCTCGAGAATATGCAAACCAGTTAAGAGCACAGGTAAGACACTTTTTAAAGAGCCTTTAATTTTGCAGGTGATATTCATCTGCCCTTCGCGTTCGATTCACACCGAAAATTGAATTTCATTTGGGCGCGGCGTGAGTGAACAAAAGAGTGGCCACTTTAATCAATCCGGATCCGGATCCTCTTGTGAGATCAAATATGCAGTCAGAATTCAAGAATAGCTCTCAGGCAGCTAACTCAGAAAAGGTGAACTTGAGTTGTTTTCGGTGAAATGTTGTCAAATTGTGATTGGTTGGTTGAAAGCACAAAACAGTAGGAAGTTTAAACGTGGGATTTCGCAATTTTGTGTGTGTTCCTCTATAAGCTCTGACCCAGAGACTAGACCCTTACCCTGTCAAATGATATTTATTTGTTTATGTTTTTTTTTAATCTAGTCGATGGGTTTTTGCGTTTCAGATGGAAACTGCTGACGATCAGCTGAAAACGTGTGAGAAGATAATCCACCGTCTGTACGGTGAAAACACCGATCTTACAGAACAGAACCTGAATCTGGAAGGGAAACTGAAGTCGGCCTCTCGTTCTCAGGAGAAGCTCCAACGCAAAAAGATCCTTTTACAGAAACTTGTGGATAAAGTTAGTGGTCACATAGGAAAGGATGCCCTGCAGCAGTCCTACTTGCTGCTTGAGCTTGATAAAGATGTCTCAATATGAGAAACGTTAGCTGTTTGTGAATAAACATAGTTCTTTATATGAATAAGGGGTTTAGCTCTGGAGCGTAGCCAGGGGGGTCCTAGGGTGCCCGTGACCCACCCTTCCTTCCTTGGGGATGAAATAATAATATCAGCTATCTCGTGAAAACCCAGTCACGTTTTTTGGATTTTGTAAGTTCAGTGATTCATTGACGTACAAAATAATAGGCTTTCAAATTGGCACAGTGCTTATTGCACAGCCACATATAGCACACTTTTATTAGTGACTCTTCATGCGGATCGCCCGGTGAGAAAACCTGGCTACGCCCCTGTAGCTTGAACATCATTTGCCAGGCACATGTTCAGGCTTTGCCAGCCGGGGTGGTCCATTATAGAAGAGCCCTATATTAGAATTTTCGCTTTATATGAACGCGAGAAGCACGGAAGGCGCTGGACGTTTTTAAAAAGTGTAAAAGGTGCGAGGAGTCCACTTTTTAGCCAGCTTTGTTTTTCTTTTGGATATTTCAGCGACATTACACAAATTGCACGATGTGGAAAAATCGCATAGTATAGTCTTTCAGAAGACGTTTTGTTGTTGGTACTACCGTCGTGGTTGCTTAAGCATTTGTTAAGGTTTCTATTCAAACCACTTGTATAGGAAAGGTTTTGCACCAAACTCAGTCATAATGAAGCAGAGGCCAAAGTCGTCAGTTCAGCCGCTTGGCCTAACGACTGAAAAAGTTTATGTTAAAATTTTTTGTTGTTGCAAACTAAAAGATGGTGTCATTATAGCTATCTTGTTAACAAAAGCGCTTTAATCAAGAGCACAACTCTTATCTCAAAAAGTATACAGCTAATTCTGTTTACATCATGAAAACGCTGATGGGTTGTGCCTACGTTGCTGCCATTTTGGGTTTCCAATAACACTTTTCACCGTATCGGGAATTTGTATCAGAGCAACTTTTTAAAGTTTTTTTAGTATACTTCATATCTGGAACTTGTTTTAAACTGTATTGATACCATGATTTTGACATGTTGATTTAATATTGTATACTGTGCTCTATTAATTAATAATCAATTGATTGAATAATCAAATAATTGGGTTTTTGTATGACCATAACCATTTTATTAAAGGCTTATAGCTTAGCAACACACATGTCAAGTGAACTGTGAATCGTCAGTAGATGTTGTAAGTCTCTGGTCGTTGTCCTGATTGGTCGACGATCTCGTGATGTTATTGGTCGTCTACACTCACCCGGACGATCACAATTTACCGAATTATGATATGACTCCTGGGTTCAAACCATTTATCCATTTACAGGATAGGATTCTGTTTCCTAAAATTATCTGTCGCCTAAATTTTCATCTAAAAACTCCAAACAGATCAACCTGTACTAGCTTACACAAATTTGCCGTTCAAAATCTCTGAAACAATCGAGCCTGAACTACTGATCTTGTGACGCTCTGAGGAATGTTTTTATGCAGTCTGGTTGTATCACATAGATATTTGCGTAAACGAAATTTCGATGCCGGCTGGACAGGAACCCGTTTTAAAAATTGCGCTTAACGTGTGGGCATTCAGTTGCTAGCATTGATTGCGTGGGCAAGCTCGTTTTTCCTTGTTCCTTGCGAGAAATAGAATGTCATTGGTTAGTGAGTTTTTTAACCATTTATAGAGTCAGAAACGGCCAAAACCAAACTAAACAAGCACGCCACTTCAGACAGGGGCGATTAAAAAAAAAATTGTAATGTAAGAATGGAGAGTAAAAACTGAAGTTATTGATTGCTTGGCATCTCGCTTTCAAGTCCAGCTTTCACGCCGTAGACTAAAACGCTGCTGTGAAGTATCGCAATAAAGTGGGCTTTTCTTTCTTGTTGGAGTTATTTGGTCGCCTTCTCTATCACTTGAATAGTCTCCTGTCGGCCTTTTTCATACAGGATCCTCTCAGTGTGCGACGAACGCCGAGGCAAAAGCTTTCCGCTGAAACAAAAGTCTGAGTTTTGATGTCGAGTTTCGTCTTTTGGCCTTTGTGAACTTGCCAGAGTCAATACTGTGTATTTTTTTCCCTATTTCTACCGATTCCCGCCCTCTCTTGTCTGGCTACCCGTACATTTTTTGCCCTTTTTTCTCCCGGGTTCCCGGCCCCCACGATGTTATTGAGATAGATAGATAGATAGATAGATAGTTTATTAAAATTAAAATTGCAGCCAGAGGCTGAATTATATTAATTTTTACAAGAAAGAATAAAATCTATTAATTATAAGAATAAAAACTATAATATCGTCTAATTACAATTACTATATATAAAAGTGTTCATGAGTCTCTTAGTCTTGGCCATGGGAATATTAAAATTTCTTTTATGTCTCAAGTTAAAATGACATTTATTTCGCGAGGGTAAAAGCTTATATAATCTGTGGTTTTCATTACTGCTAATAGATTCGAATAATTTAGATGTGATTAATTCTCTGCGCGCAGAAAGCGTTTCTAAGCGTGCTTGCTGTAGTGCGTCGCGGTACGATGTAAATGGAAAAATGATACGCATCGCGCGTTTTTGCAGTTGTTCTAGCTCCGCAGATAGGTAAGCGGGCAGCGCATTATGAAATGCCGGGCACGCATATTCCGTCACAGGGCGGATGCACGTTACGTAAAAGGTCAATAGATCTTTTTGGGGAACATTAGCCCTTTTCAGTTGTTTAAGAAAATACAGTCGACTCGAAACTTTCTTACTAATTTCCTCAACATGACAATTCCACCTAAGGTCACAAGATATATTTAGACCTAGCAACTTAACAGTGGGTACTAATTCGATTGCTTTGCCATTAATGACAATGGGAGCAAAGTCCACAGTGGATCTAGCAAAAGATATTCGTAACTCCTTGCACTTTGCCTCATTTAGTTGGAACTTGTTACAGTTAGACTTAGCAATCAATTCCTCCACGTCAGATTGAATAGTGCTGTTTTTGTTCTTGTCCACACACTCTGCGATGGTTGTGTCGTCGACATACTTCCAGAGTTCCGCATTGCTTGTATCGATGTCGTCGATCATGAGAATAAACAACCATGGCCCGAGCTTGGTGCCTTGGGGAACTCCAGCCGGCACCTTTCTCCATTCAGACACACAGTCGTTTCCCAGTTTGACTCTTTGCGTACGGTCTGTGAGAAAATCGATGATCCAACAGGATACACCAACAGGCATGTCAAGGGCCAGCAGCTTTCTAACGAGAAGCGTATGATCTATCAGGTCGAAAGCCTTTCGGTAATCGAACAGAACGACCCTGACCGTAGATCCAGTTCCATCCGTATGTTTCATCCAGGAATGCACCATGCTGATTAACGCATGCGTAGTTGAGGATTCTGGGATAGCCCCGAATTGGTTGTCTCCAATTTTCTTCAGAATAGATGGACGCAAGTGTTCGGAAACAACAAAATCCTCCGCTAGCTTGGATAGAACGGGCGTCAAAGAGATGGGACGTAAGTGCTTATTTACATCCTTGATTGGTTTCTGTTTCGGAATGGGCACAGTGTCGGCAGACTTCCAAGATGGCGGTAAACGACATTCAGCGTAAGAGCTGTTGATGATATCTGTGACCGTACCCGAGAGAAGATCAGCATTTTCCTTTAGCAGCCATGCTGGGATACCATCCGGACCAGACGCTTTTCTAGGGTTAAGCGATGTCAGCTTGAGGTAGACGCTGTGTTCGGTGACAACGAAAGGAGGCGAGGATGAATCCTGCGACAACTGAAACGAGTCAGCCGATAGCGGCGTGAAGTCTTGGTATAGCGGTATTGAATTCATTAGCAAACAGTCCCGCCAGATAAGGTACATGAGTAGGGCTAGACGGGCTGACACAAAGCGGCAGGCCCCTTTGGTTATGGCGGACTGGAATCTTTTTTCGCCTTTGTTCACTTCATGAGGAACTTACGCGCGTTGACCTCGAGTCAAATAAATTTCCGCCCTGCTCTCCCATTTGGCAAAAAAGCGCAAGGAATGCACGTTTTAATCCAGCGCACACGCCTCCTCCAACTCCTCACGCACGCGCAGAAGAGGATATCCACTGAGACTAAGCTCATACACATCCTCATATGGCCGTGGAATACAGCCGCCTCTCATCGCTCCCAGCCGCTAGGGGGATTCGCATGATTGGAGACGGTCGTAAGTTGCAGGCTTAGAATTAACAGGAGCTACCATTCAACAAATGTTGTTCATTTTTTTGTAGAATTTTATTCATTATTCAAACAGTTACACTCACATCTCTCATTATTTTTTATCACACGTCACATAGAAAACTTTTCCAGATCAATATTTTGTTATCATTACAGAATATGAAAAAACATTATTTGAAGGGTACTAAAAACTTATTTACAATTGGAAAGATATGTAGTATTTCTCCAATAACGTAACTAATGCGGTTGTTATTTGAATGTTTAAAATAACTTATACCCTCCTTCATAATAAATAAACACCGTGAAAGCATAAAACCTAATTTCCTTGAAACTTTGTACACTGCATTTTGAAAAAAGCTCTTATGGAGACCAAAGTTAATCAAGTTATTCACCTGTAAATAAGTAATAGAGTTGACTTACAGTGCAACTTTCTGTGAAAAACACAATTTCAAGATAAATTTTCATTATTTTACTCAAATATATTACTATTTTTCACATTCAATCAAAGCAGAAAAGGCATCTCTGAAAGTTATAATTAGTCACAGCTAGATCCCGCTTAAAGATAACGAAATTGTGAAGAAGTCCAGCATAAATTATTAAATCTCAGCTGAGTTGGTAATAAATTTGTTGATGATAACATAGAAGACAGATTATTTTCAGTGAGAATCAAAATGTATTGACAAGTTTTGGAAAACAGATTTTCACTCCAATCAACATCCAATGCCATTTATAACCCAGCGATGGTTTCCAAGTCGCCTACGGGTTCGTGTAACACTCGCATCAATTAAGGCAGCATGGTGCTTATCTCTGGCATCCTCATCTACCCTCTTTTTGGTAAGTCTCAGAAGACCAATGTTACGTGCTGTGGCATTCAGGGATTCTTGCAGACCCTCCCCTCCCTTGACAATTTCACGACCTTCAGGTAATTGGTTGCCGGGGTGACGTTGATGGACCCGTACAGCTGGCCGATCCAGACGCTCACGTGTGGTGAGATCAGAATAAGCCACTGGACCCTGTAGATACACAGAGAAAAATATGGTTCAGCATTCAAACTTAAAATGCATGAACCTTTGATTTGGCTTGTGTGCACGCATTGCATGCCTATAAAGGTTAACTCTTTCTGTTAAGCATATGTATTGTAATAACATTTGTGCTATTTACAGCTATTAATGATTAACCACATACCAGTGTATATCCAAGAGCCATTTCTGTAGCATCAAGCCAACGTTTACTCCGGTGAATTGCCATGCGTGTTTCACCAGCTCCCACCAAAAGATGTTGCTATAAAGGAAAACAAAAAGTCACTAAACTTAAAGCCAATTTAAACTGAAATTCTTCAAAATGGTAATTGTTCAAATTGTATGGAAAGCAGAAAGGAGAAGTTTGATATTGATACAGTAATCAGCCTGATCCAACCAAATTCACCTTCATAGTGACTGTCTCAGCAACTTTCTGTGTCAGACCATCATTCACAGACTGATGTGCTGCCTTCTGGAGCTTAACTGTCTGCTCAATGGCTTCAGCAACTTCCTTGCGCAGGTTAGTGGACCTCTGCCTGGCTTCTTCAGCTGTTGAAATCACCCTTGCGCACTCAGGTGTGTAAGGACCCAGGGGTTCTACTGGTGGAGTGACAGGTTTCTCAGCCTGGCCCTCTTTGATGCCGGCACCACGGACAGAGGATACAGCATGGCAAATAAGATCCAGAACCCTCGACCTTTCTTGTAGACACCCAGTAAGCCTTTTCCTTGCACCATCAAGCACTTGAAGTTGCTTCTGAACAGAACGCAGCTGCGCTTCCAAAATTCGCTTTAACTTTAACAAATGCTGGCGCTCAGCAGCAAGGAGATCATCTGCACCATCAGGATCCTTGAAAAAAAGAGAATTTATTTAGATATTTTCAACAGTATTACACTGTGAAGAGTCACCAATTTTCACAGATTCAATTAAATTTTTCTTGACATTGAGAAATCAACAGAATTAACATTTATTATTTTCTAAGGGCCTCCAAGGCAACTTTATTCTCTCTGAAGAGATCAAGGTTAAATTACATACATGTACATGACCTTGTCCAGGCAGATGTTGGCCACTTCGACTTTTGTGAGGATTTTCTTTCGAAAATGATATGTTCTACCCGTTAGTTAAAACCCCTTATTGTTTTCTTTTTCCTTTTAAGCACTTATTGTTCATAATTTTGACAGTCAAATGTATGAGGGAGGGGCTGAACAGATGGTTCAATAACCTGCATCTACCCAACTTCTAACAGCCCCCACCACTCCAGCTAAACATTGATTGGTACAAATCTTGGGAATGTCTGTGCTAAAGTTTTAAGATCATGTTGGTTTACAAGCTGCAAAGGCTGTGTCTTTCAAGTCCTAGCCAAAGGATAACAAGAGACTCCAAGAATTCGTTTTTGCTCTTGCTGCTTGGTGTTTGATGGTTAAGATTTTTCCTTGCATTTTAGGCAACTGGCTTCCAGTTGGGGACAATTTTTGTTAGGCCGGCTACAGGTAAAAAAATTACTTTATACTCAAATGCGATGAGCGTGGTGACAAGCTAGTTTTCTGGTGATTTAAGAAGCATATGCATTGCATTATTCAGCACTATCCTCTTTGTGTGGTTTGACTTCTAACTCTGTTCGGCAACCAAGTTTCATCAATCTAAATAATTTAGACAAGCATCAGATATGTAGGTAAGGTCTTATTGCCAGAGGAATATGGTTCATGGCTCAACAGACCAGGTTCACCTGACCCAGAAATTTTTTAAAATTATTGTTATTGTCATTAAAGATGTGTTTACTGTTCATCGTGGTGTAAGATAGGTAAGATGAACGTTTATTCGTTTGTCTCACGATGGAATCGCTTAGAGTTGTTGATCGCGACGTTTCGACTGCAATACTGCTAGTCTTCATCAGGCGATGAGGTAGATTGTTTACGTGTCGCTATTTGTAGCATGATGGTTCACTGCTATTGGTGCATTTCGATCCTCATTATTATTTCGACTATTAGATGTTGTTCCCTCACAGGTCCGCTTTGTGGTTGGTCGGCTGTTGTGCTTTCTGATCGTAGGTATCCAAGCTTCAGGAATTTCGATTCCACTATCTCTATTGATGTTATTATGGATAGCCTCTTTAACCCTACGTGTGTACCAGTGGGGGTCACGATCAATAAATTTAACTTCTTTCCAAACTTCTTTCGCGATCAACAACTCTAAGCGATTCCATCGTGAGAAAAACGAATAAACATTCATCTTACCAATTATTGTTATGTTTTTTAATTGGAGATTAAGTGAATTTGGCAGCTGATTTCCATGGAATTGTTGCTTTGAATTCACACATTTCTCAAGTGTATACAGCAAAGAAAACTAGGAATTTTATCGACAGGCATGACTCAAAATTACGGGCTCGGATTAAAAAAAAAAAACTTTTGTTTCACAACAAAGTGGACAGTGCACCATGGGAGTTAAAGCTGTGTTTTAGTATGGGAATGGGACTGGGGGGAATTTAAAAAATCAACCATTTACCCTTAATAAATCTTTTCATATTTTTTTATTTAGGCAAAAAAAAAAATTACGAGAATGCTTTTTAGTTAATTATTTTTGCCTTCTAAAAAGCTTTGTTGATTCAGGTGAATTATAATTAATAATAATTTTACATCAATATACCCCAAGCTGAGATAAGAGCAAACAATGATTAAACACTCGTGTGCTATTGTCTTAATGTTTTGCATGGTTACGCGATCCAAGGCACAATATTAAATCCTCCAAATCTACCGGGAAAGGGGTCGGCTTTTTGTTAAATTATTTATTAAGTTTAGGACATCTGCTGTCGCTCTAGATTACGTGAAAGCTTATTTAAGCTTAATATTGACGAAACCTAATGATCTAAAATTTAAGAATAGTTTTTGAACTTAAAAATCTTTTTGTAATTCTACATGTACCTTGAACTAAAAAATTTAGCAGTAGACTGCAAAATTAGCTTTTGTTTCCAAATGTAGAAAGAAATCGTCACAACGATCCCATTCGCTTGCTTGCGTTAATAATAAACTTCCCTTACCACAGAACAGGATATTGGTACAAAGTCGGTAAAAAAGAAGCTAAATAAGGAATTAAATAATTTCGCCAAGGGCACATTTCAGTGCAGCCTCAATTGAGTGCTTCACATTCCTAAGTGTCCACAAAACGAAAGCTTTCAGACTAAAACAGATATCTCTAAACAAGTATGTTAAAGTAAAGTATTTAGACACCAAGATCGTGTTACCTTTTCTCGAAGGGGTCTAGTATGTCGCTGCATGGTAGATTTTGTATTCAAGACGATATCTTTCCGTATATGCTCCAAAGTCCTTTCTAGATCCTCTTTTCCTCTCAAAAGAGATTTAATCTCTTCGTTTGTGTCCAGTAAACTTTCTCTAAGTTTCACTAAAACGGCCCTGGTCGCCCGGACATAAGCGTGAATTCTCGCATTGCTCTGTTGAATGCTGGTGTCCCTTAGAGATGGCAAAGGATCTAATTGCTGTCCAAGCTCACAGGCTTTGTCGCCACGATTCACAACTGTCTGGGAGAGCTTGATGTTTCTTATACTTGCATTCTTCCAGGCATCGGAGCCTATAGTAGCTCTAGTAATTTCCATTTCTTGACCAAATCTATCGCTTTCGTCTATGACATGAAAGCGGCTCGACTTTCTGTTGTGCCTGAAAGCGCGAAGCTCAGACCGTCACCATAGCAACTAATTAGCCTCGTTTCCGCATAAATTAGCCCGGATATTTGTGACCGCGCGTGCCTTTGCTGTTTTCTTGACCAATATTGTTTAGATAAATAATTCAACAGGCAGCGAAAAAAGAAAAGCAATTAAACAAAGAGTATTGGAAGAAGAAAATAATCTTAAAGAAAGCGTGGTTTACAAGCCGCTATTTTATTTTTACGACCGTTTTCTTACGTCAAACTCTCAACTTTAATTGTTGCGTGACAAGGTATCTGACTGTCGTGACACAAAATGTGCTGTCTTGCGTGATGTATTTTTCTTTAAATGTGAATTAGTATCACCTCATTCTGAAAAACACTCGCGTTTACAGGTGTTTAAGGCCATACTTTACTTTAAAACCACAAAGTATGTCAGCAGAATTGTTGATATTGCAAACGCACGAGGGAAGAAAGCTAACATGCGCGGCATTCCATTGTTTCCTCGCAACATGTTTGACATAGAAGCCACGTGATTCACTTAATCCGACACCGTTTTGTGTGATCAGTGTCAAATCGCGCAATTAACTTATTAACATATAAATGAGGTGGGTAACACAATGCACCGCGACATCCAAGGATTATTCAGTAAATAAATCGACCAAGAAGCAGGCTTTAAAATTATTATGTTAAAGGTTTAGTCTGGCGATCAAAAATTCAAATATGACAGATATACAGCTCTATCGCGATAGATATGGAAGTCTGCCTTAGTAAGTGTTAGATGTAGGAGTCGATCGAAAGGAGACTTTCAACTGAAACGATTGCTCGTCTTTTTGTTTACAGTTTGTCTCACTGGGCTGCGAAGGAACCTGCCAAGCATAGATTTATGGCTGGAAACACGGATCACTGGGCAAAGATGAAGCATAAGGTATGTTTAGGCAAGCAAGATTATGCGAAAAGTTGTATTCATAGGTGTTACGGTAAAGTACACATAATTAACACTGTGGTTGTTAGGCAGCAGGCTGGTTTCCATGCACGATCGGTGTTTATAGATCTTAAAACAGTACTCTTATGCCGTAGTCTTGTTCTGGGACGGAATTCTTGAAAATCAGCTATCCGTTACAGAAAACGTAAGATTTAGAATGTATATATACATTTTTAATCAAACTTCCTTTCTACAGACTACAGAATAGTGAATGGTTTTTTATCAAGAAGTGATTTTAGGTGTTTGGTTGACATTTGTGCCTGAGACTGCCTTCTCTGAGCGTCACGCAAGATTAACTGAAGATTGCTCTAATCGTTGCCTAGGCAAAATAAGACCGTCAAATTCCGACAAAAAGGGCTGTGTCATGTTGTTTGTTTCTCGTATCGTAGAAGTAGTTTTGCCGATTTACTTGACCCGGTTCTTGCCGTCATACGAAGGAAAAATAAGTTAATTCAAGAGAGGAAGAAAATGTTTATTTCTTTGATCTTCTTCTTTTTGGCTAAGATACCTCGAATTTTTTTTTAAATATACTGCAGGTTCCCATCCATACCCCTATAATTTGCGCAAGGTCGTATCGTGAGTTTGGGTTAACTGTGGTCGCGGACCTTTTATTCAACCACTTTAATATATCGTTGGCCAAGAGAAAATGATCGTTGTCTCTTGTCTTTCCAAGTTTCCCTGACTACGTGAACCAAATTAAGATCCTTCAAAATTTTTACTGAACACTTTTTATTACGAGTTTATTAAAATGCATGCGAGAATAAAACCAACCTTTTTTCACTTAGGTTGCCTCGTTTTCAATTCGAGACACAACGGGACAAGTGAAGACCTTCCACGGAGATCGAATGCGACACGAGCAACATCCGGGTAAAAGTATTTCTATCTTTAAGAAATAATTCAATAGACAAATTGTTCTTGAAAGTAAAGACAGTCACGAAAACACTAGCAAAAAAAATCACAAAATTTTTTTCTAAAATATCGTAAGACAACAACCAAAGAAAACTGTCATAGGATTTCATCCACAGACTCAAAAGTTAGAACCACAACGTACAGCATAATAAACACCGCCAAAGGTACAAGCAAGCACTGCTTAACAGCTTGCATGTGAATGGTAAAGTGTCAGGCTTCATCAGCAGAATAGGACGGCCTCGGTTCGCATGGCAAACAGTACGAACCTCAGGAATTAGTCCACAAGACGCAAGAGTTTAAACCGACCTTATGCATGACTGAAAGCCTGGATTGGGAAACGTGGTGTCAAGCTGTGATAAATATCCAGAATAGAGTGATGTAATTGCCTTCTTGTTTTTTCGTTTCAGAAAAAAAATCAGAAGAAAAACTCCTTAAGTTCCGACACGAAATTGACGGGACACTGACGCGAATCGGTGGACCGAACTTCAGTGATATTCTGGTCAAAGAGCTTCACGGTAGTTTACCAGGTGATTATCACAAACCGCGCCCACTGCCACCTAAACTGCTGAGGACAGCGGTCAATGCTAGGGCCAGGGAAGGATACATATATTGGTACATGGAAAAGCCACCGCCAAAACGTAAGTTGTACTTTCAATTCAAACAAGAACTAGTTCATCCTGGAAGCCTGGAACAATGATCAGTTATAGAATTAATTCGCAGGAGAAGTTTTAAGAAAATATTGGCCCGCATGTAACTCCTCAAAATGATCTTAAAAAATCGAACCATTCTCTTTTTCAAAGAGAACTGAAATCCCGAGAGCGCACGAAGCGGTTACATTCCACTTACGCTTTAATTCGATCGTCGAAGGAATCTGAAAAATTCCATTACTTCTCTTTGCCAAAGATGTTATGGAACACTTTTATTTTATTATACGACATGTCATAGATCTAAGATTTAAAATACGCGCCAAAACGAATGCAAATACGAGTATTGGTAGAATATATCACCGACTCCTTTAAGTTTACTGAAGGTGCTCTACGGTAAGAATTATAAAAAGCCTAAATTTAGGATGAAAATGTCGTTAATAGCGAAAGTTTGTATACCGGTAATATGGCTTGGCATTTACCCACCAATATTGTATATCTTTCCACTGAACAAATGTTTTGTTCCATCCGGTGAATGAACTGATGCAGAATCTCATGTGCGGGTATCTGATTGATGGTAATATTTTTCTCATTTCAGAGGGCAAGACTACCTTTGGTTCCGACAAAACGTTCCTGGGACTGGGCAAAAGGTTTTTTCCTTGATTGATCAGCTGGCTGAAACCAAAGATCCTTTTACGTGTTATGATCATATAATATAATATTTATTTTCCCAAGTAATATTTGCATACCGTGAAATGTACGTTGTAAAAGAGTTAATTATAAAGCAGTGCATCTCAAGCTCAAACAATCTAGCTCTTTGTTAATACATGTACTAATCCTTTTTATCTTTCCCAATTGACTCTCCTTAATTTGAAAACATAAAAATGATCCTTTTGTGTTTCAGACAAATTGGATATGCATTTTCACTTCTCGTGTGCGATAATTGACCTTATAAAACGGTTAAACCAAAACGGTAGTGCGCCTGCAAAAATAAAGAAACTAGTCAGCAACAATTTTCAATGATCTTTTTCGTTTCTGTTCGTTTACTTCCCAAGCGCACAAAAAAGCCGTTAACGTTCTTTGTTCAGTACTTTCGACGACAGAAATAAACCAAGAAGTGATTTAAAACCAAACTTTAGAAACCAGCCAATTATCTTTCCACCGATAGAAAAGAAAGGAAAGGAAAAGAATATCGACTAGCCTGCTGCGGGCTTCAGCTGAACACAACGAGGCCTTTATGACGCATAAATGTCATGTGAAGATGCAGCCACCTCTAGTGGCTGCACAGTGTTTTCAATTTTATAAACAGGTGCGTTGACAAGGATAAAGGAAAGAGTCTTACTTACAGAGCGCCCTGGAGGTTAATACAGAGCCTTCATAAACAAGCCTTGTGCGCCAAGAGAAACTAAGCATGGTTGGCGAAGAGAAGTTTTTGTCAAATTGGATTAGTCTGTTTTTTTTTTAATCTGTCAACTCTAGTGTCAAACAATGTATGTTTTTTGTGACAATTGTCCTTCCAGCGGGGATTTTCAATGCCAGTTGGATATTTACAAAGCGTAAAGCTTGGTGCCAGGAAGGAAGATCTTAACCCTGGAACTCTGCCAGGTTTAACTCTGAAACTCTGGATTACAAGTTCTAATTAGCTGAACTTTTGAATCTGTGAATAAACTACTAAAGTGCGAACTTACTCAAACTGAATACTCTTCAGCAGTTCTTTTCTATGGTTCTGTTTGTTTTACAATATTTTTCAAAATAAAATAGAAATTATGTCCAGTTTCAAACTTTCGTGCTTTCATAGAGTTTTCTGGTTGATGCTTTCCAAAGAAGGCGAACCTGAAGATATTAAATGGCTCACCTTCCTCAAAAGCTATTTAACGAGCACTGATTAAGAAACCATAACACCCAAACTTATTTTGATATTCTGCCCTTCGTAATGACGTCTAATGCGCCGATCAATTCGAAAGTTCAACATCCCCCCCCGGGCAACCCCCCGGGCATTTGAACTTTTGAAGATCGGCTTGTTCAAATACCCTCCCCTCGGGGCAAAAAAACCGTTCAAATGCCCCACCAATTAGTACTGAACTACCTCTCCTCAAAGACAAATTTCGTCTTTAATCACGGCCTTTCAAAGAGAGATACTGCCTTCATGACACCTTCAAACTATATTAAAGACCCTTTCCAAAGAGGTATTCACTAAAAAAAGGTGAAACTATCTTGTAAATCCGTCAAACCCTACAAAAACTGGAAAAACTCACGGGCGTATTACGTCAGAACAAGAGATAAATCTGGTTCAAATTCCCCACCCTTCCAACGCAACGTTCAAGTTCCCGCCTCCCCGAGCACGATGCACAGTCAAATGCCCGGGGTATGCCCGGGGGGGGGGATGTTGAAGTTTCGAATTGATCGGCGCATAACCTACCACTTCCTACGGCATAATTTTTGGACTTAATCCCAAACAGTCTTTTGGGTCGCTGTTCACTTTTGATTTGCAGCCAACGTATACGTTTTGACTGGAGAATACAAATGTGGTTTGTGGCACGTTTTGTGGTAACACCACAAAGGGACCCAGTTATACCTAACAACTATTGACTTCACTACGAAAAGCCGTTGTGATGGTTACATTGTAAATTTTCTTGCTATAGGTTTTGGCGATTACCAGCTGGGCGCTCTCTTCCTTTGGCAATAGCTCTCCCGAACCTATACCTTTTTTCTTAGCCCACGTCTTCCAATTGGGGTTGGGTTTTGCCGAGGCAAATCAGACGAGGGGTTTATCCTTGTCTATTCGCTGTTGTTTTTGCAACTTAGCTCTTCTTGTAACAAGTCTTGTTAAAGGATTTAGAGTAACTTGTTAGCTGAAGGGGATTATCAGTACAGAGTCTTGTCTTTTTTGACAGTTGCTCTCCCAAGGACCACAATCGTTTGTTATCCACTTCTTCCTGTTGGGGTAAACCGCATAATAATTGGAGTTTTGCCGAAACAGTTTATTTTGGGGATTTTCCTTGTCTATTTGTTGTTGTTCTTGCTACTTAATTCTTCTTACAATAAGTCTTATTAGCGGATTAAAAGTAAACCCATAACGGGAGTGGCTAAATCCAAATGAACGTTTCCTTCCAAGTCATATCGTAAGGAGATTAGAGAGACTGCAATGCACTATACTTAAGCAGAGGAAAACTCTTCAGTCTTACTTTTGTTATTGCACATTATTACCGTTTTCATTTTGGGGAGAAAACTTTGTTAATTAACTTTATACAATACAATAATAATACAATAATCTTTTTTACCCACGGTCAATTCATCAGCCATAATGCATTATTAAGTAAACTAACAAACTACGTCTAAGGGGCCGACCATTTAACTCTTGAGGGGGGGGGGGGGGTGTGGATGATTTCGAAAAAAAATTTCCTGCAAGCCCTTGTCGGAAGAAAAACATTGTATGCAGCACAAACGAAATAGAAAAAAATTCTTGCACTGCTGCAAGCAAGAAAAAAAAAATGTTGTAAAGCTATTTCATCATTCCAGGGGGACTTTACAAAATCCCAGCAAAACTGCAACCATTCTTCCCTTGCTCCCTTTAAACTCTGGAGTAGGTTATACTTCAGAATGTGCAATGCATTCTCAGCTTTATAGGGTACGACAATCTGTGAGCCAGCGAGCCACTCCAGTTAGCCTAAAACACACTCTGGTTTAGCCAAAACAACATTCCGGTTAGCCTACCGACTTGCATATTTGCTTGTAGTGTTCTTCAAGTGCTGTTTGTTTTTATTGCTTATCAACACGAAAAAAAGTGTTCTACCAAGAATTCTTTCGAATTCTCCGATTAAAAATCACAGACATGATTGCTTAAAGTCTCCGATTAAGGTCTTGAAATAGCTGATTTTATAATAAAAAAATTCCTCTTCAATCTATGCGTCCAAAACGCCCAAATTGAACACTACTAAAAAGAGTAAATCCCCCCCCCAAAAAAACATGTTTTTGTATAGCATGATTTTGTATAGCTTACAACATTTTAAGGCTTTGTAGCTCCATATTGAACTATTACAACAATAACCACAATGTAAATGTAAATACATTCTGTAAATGTAAACACATGACACTTTTTTGAGGAAAAAAAAAATCCTGCAGAGAAATGAAGAGGAAAAAAATATTCTGCAGAGCATTTAGAAGGAAAAAAACTATCCTGCCCACCAGGTTGCTAGAAAAAAAAAGCTTGCTGACCAGAACTCATCCACCCTCCCCCCCCGTCAAGAGTTAAATGGTCGGCCCCTAATCTAAATCGATGATAAAAAACATATGGTAAAAACTATAATTAAAAGCTACTTTCCACGAATGCCGTATCTTAAAATCATTCACAAAAGATAATACCTAAGCATTGCTATAAATGTGGTAAGTAAGCTTTATTCAGTTTGTTACAGCTGACAAGGGACTAAAAAATAAAATTAAAAAACCAATGCTGAGTCCCCGAAGTTAGCTAAACTAATGACGTTTCACCCACCAATCGGATGCTCTTAATAACTGAGCCGCTACTGAGAAACTTATGGGACACCACAGCAAGCGCTGTCCTTTTTTCTTCATCCTTCGAGAGAGAACCAGATGAAGAGAAAAGGCCCTAGGAGCGAGCATGAAGAATGGATCCACGCAAAGATTTTTTCTTCCAGTTTGACCATATTGTAAACTAATCAAAATGGGAGTGCTAGGCTTGCCGGGATTCGAACCCTGATGTTTTTCAGGCTTTCTTTTCGCAACTGCATAAGTTGCGTTAATAACTGCGAGGATCTTCTTCACATTGATTTCTTCATTCCGCAGTTCAAATACATCAATTTCATATATTCATAATTTCATTTTCATCTTCATCTTCCCCGGGTATATTACGAACCAATTTAATGACCAGCTCCCAGTTGGCTTGTTAGCTCAATTGGTTAGAGCGCTGACCTCGCAGAGGTCAGGGTTAGAATCCCGGCAAGCCTGATTTTTTCAGGCTTTCTTTTCGCAACTGCATAAGTTGCGTTAATAACTGCGAGGATCTTCTTTACATTGATTTCTTCATTCCGCGGTTCAAATATATGAATTTCATATATTTATAATTTCAATAGGGAAACAATAGGATAAAAAGTAATATGCTTTAATTATATTTTTTTTCAGCGAAAGTAAAATTTACACTCTTAACAGTTTTAAATCCTTCTTAAAAAACAGCCAGTTAACGACCAAACATCTCTTTTTGCTTTGAATATAGTAAGCAGTTACATAAATATTCTATATCTGGCCAATCAAGTTGCAACTTTTCCAATAAACTTCGAACGTCATTTTACATTCAATATGACGTACGATCCTTTTTCTTCGGGAAATTCAACGTCAAAACTGCGACCTTGATTGGGTGTTCCTGCTTAATCACATGTGAAGGGTGATTTGGACGTTTCTCTCCAGTACCAATCCCGAAAAAAATTGTAAATATTGATGCACCCCTCAACGCACCCATGAACGCACCCTTCAACGCACCCTTCAAAGCACCCCTCAACGCACCCTTCAACGCACCCTTCAAAGCATCCTTCAAAGCACCCCTCAACGCACTCCTTAACGCACCCTTGAACGCACCCATGAACGCACCCTTCAACACCCCCTTCAACGCACCCATGAACGCACCCATGAACGCACCCATTAACGCACCCAGAAACGCACCAATAAACGCACCCATGAATTCATCCATAAATCACTCAGCCATAAATGCACCCCTAAAATCACCCACAAATTGAATGAGCCGTAGAGTCATCCCGTAAATTCATACATCCGTAAATTCATCCGTAAATTAATCAAGAACTCAGCCACGAACGCAAACATACATTTTTTCCCCATGAATACAACTTCACCCATCAACTCAACCAGAAATACACCCATAAACTCACCCATAAATTGACCATGAATTTACTCATGAACTCACCATTTATTCACCCATTGAGTTCAACTATTTACTCAGGATCTCATCCATAAATTAAACTCACCGATGAAATCGTACATAAATTAATTCATAAATCCTTTCACTACTGTACTATAGTGTCAACGAAATGTACGTTTCTTGTGACAACTGGGATTTTCCATCGAGGATTTCAAAACGTCAGGTAAGTTATTCACTTATTTGCCTGAAGCGTGAAGTTAGTGGCAGGGAGGGAGATTTGGGCTCGAGACTTCTGGATTACAAATCCAGTGCCTTCAAAAGTAGCCAATAAGTACGATCTGACCGGATTTTCTAAAACATACCCACAGAAATCTTTGTTGACCTCGAGTTGTTGATATTGTTTTAAGACCTAAGACATTGAGACATATACTGTAATTGTAACCGCGTTTTAAATCTGGGGATAAACTGCATGAATGCGATGGTTCTGTTTGTTTTACGAACTGTTTTGCAAATAAAATAGGAATTATGTCCAGTTTCAAACTTTCAAAAGCTATCTAGCGATCCCTGAAAGACAAGCACTAATGTGCAACCCTTGCAACACTCTGTGCAAGTGAGCTTCCCTATCTCCTTTTCAATGTTGTTTCTGACACCTAATAAAATACATGCAAAAATTTGAGCGTGCTGATTGGCTGAGAGCACGTCAATTAATCCCAAACAGTGCAGAAAGTTGAAATTGAGTGCAAAAAGGTGAAATTGAGTGCAGAAAGTTGAAATTAAATTGATTGACAGGAAAGTCGCGAAACCGTAACAAAACAAAATGGCGGACAGGTTTGGGGAAAGTATTAAACAACATTTTAATTCAGAGTTTAATTCAAAGAACAAAAACACTCAACAAAGCACAAACAACTGGGTAAAAGTCTGGAAGTCTTGGGCTGCTCAAAAGGGCTATGACGACAGTATTGAAAAGTACGAACCAGAGGGCCTGAACAAAATTCTCGAGGAGTTTTACACAACAGTTCGTAAGAAAGACGGGGAAGATTACGAGCCTGAAAGCCTTCGTGTAATGGTTACTGCTATTTACCGATATCTAACAGAAAAAGAGTACAAACACTCCATAATTCGCGACAAAGAGTTTAAAAGCTCCAAGCAAGTTCTTGAGGGAAAAGCCCGGCTTCTCCGGCAACAAGGCAAAGGCAAGCGGCCGAACAAGTCACGAAGTCTGACAACAACCGAGGAAAATGAGCTGTTGGAAAAAAAGAAGCTGGGAAAGGGAAGTCCACAAGTCCTGGTCCAAACAGTTTGGTGGATCTTGACGCAGTATTTTGGTCTTCGTGGTCGCCAGGAACACCACAGCATGAAAGTTGAAGATTTCTCCTTTGGACTGGACGAAAACAACATGGAGTACGTCGAATTCATCGAGAACCCGACCAAAACACGCCAGTCTGGATTGTCTGCAAAGCCCCGAAGCTTTCTTCCAAAAATGTTTGCCACTGGAGATGGGAGATGTCCCGTTGCAATCTTCAAAGAGCTTCTATGGCGTCGTCCTCCCGAATTACGTACAACCGGTCCACTTTATCTCTCTTGCGTGTCAAATCCGTCCTCGCAAGTTTGGTACAAGCGGCAGCCGATGGGAGAGAACAAGATCAATGGCATGATGAAATCCGTCATCGAAGGAACGTCACTGGAGGATTCATCGAAAACATTTTCCAACCACAGCGCTAGGAAAACAATTGTAAAGAAGTTTAAGACAGCAGGCCTCGAGCGAAGTTCAATTGTTAAAGTAACGGGCCACAGAAACGAGAAGTCACTGGATGACTATGACGAAGGAGATGAAAGTGAACAGCGGCAGCTTTCCCACACCATCAGCAACGCAAGAAACATCAACAGCCAGTTAGCTCGAGGAAACAGCTCAACACCGGTCAGTAGTACCACCAGCAGTTCCAGCAACTTCAACCCGTTCTCGCCCGACGTTCAGTCCCGCGGCAACAACTTCAACCAAGCAGCTTTTGCGTTTCAGATGCCCAGCTACATATCCGGCCAGAATGATCAGCGTCAGTGTTTCATGAACGTAACATAAACCATTTCCACCAATGTCAAGTCACTTTTAACATGGGAAACACAGCAGCTCCTGAAAAGCCACAACCAGCTACACCACATGGCGAGGACAGTATTTCTAAGTGATTCATATTTCGAAAAGCTTTTTGAAAATGTCGATCGATTTCGTCTTAGTTAGATTCGACTACGAACAAGAACAACTTGAGCTCTTGAAATAAGCAAGTTTTGACGTTATTTCACACTTCTTTTTTCTTTGAGGTTTCCGAAACTTTAGAACGATAGCTGCTTCCAGAGAGAATATTTTTGATCTGTAAATTTCCACAAGTGCTTGCATGTCAATCAAGGATGTCATTTTTCAACCAATAACGTGAATGTAGGCGGGACCAGTGAGCCGTGACACGAAATAAACACGATTGAAGAGAAAAACAGAGTGAAATTTTTGCATGTATATTATTAACAAGTAATCACATGATTTTTCTCGTGCAATTTGGAATAAATAAGCACTCGTAAATTTTTCAAAGACTTCAAATTGCACTCGCCCTACGGGCTCGTGCAATTTTGTTAGCCTTTGAAAAATTTACTCGTGCTTATTTATTCCAAATTGCACTCGAAATCATGCGATTACCTATACAAAATGTTTCAATCAATGAACAGCATTGAATCGGGGAGCGTGGTGTTTCAAGGAATTGTCATCCGATTGTAGCTGACAAAGCTTTTGTCATTGTTGTTTTAACGTTTTCTCTTTCGCATTGACGTCTCTTTCATAGCTGAGTGCCAAGATTTACTCGCTAATCTGCCACGTCCTACCGCATAATTTTTTGGACTTTTGCCGAAACCGTCCTTTGGATTTCCCTTGACTATTTTTGATGAGGTTTGTGGACATGTTGTGGTAACACCAAAAAGGGACCAATTACTAAGTTCTAAGAGAAACTCTCTTGACTCCACTCCGAAAAGTTGTTGTGACGGCTGACTTTGCAAATTTTCTTGCTAGCGTTTGACGGTTATCAGCTGGGCGGTCTCTCTGTTGGCGGTCGCTCACCCGAACCTACAACCTTTTTGTTCGCCCACTTCTTCCTTTATTGGGGTTGTAGTTTTGCCAACTGAAGCAATCTTGGGGGTTGTGTTAACCAATTTTTGTTGTTTTTTCTACTTAGCTGTTCTTGCAACAAGTCTTGTTAAAGGATTAAGAGTACCTTGCTAGCTGTTGACAATTATCCAGTTGGGCACTTTGTTTAGTTTGACAATCGCTTTTCTGAACCCCGTAACCCACGGCTTCCTATTAGCGTTAACTGCATAACACTTGGAGTTTTGCCGACACAGTCTTAGAGATTTTCTTTCTCTATTTGTTGTTGTTTTTGCTACTTAGTTAGTTATTAGCGGATTAAGAGCAACGTCACAACGGGTGTGGCTAAACGTTTCCTTCCAAGTCCTGTCGTTACGACTTTAGAGAGAAAGTGGAGCAAAACAAAACCAATGACGTTTCGCCCACCAGTCGGATGCTTTAACACTGACTGAGCCACTACTGGTAAAGTGGTGGCGAGGTGCAATGTCAGGACACATTCATTTAGGAGACTTTGGCCAACGCTTATTTTTAACTAACTGCTCGAAACCGTTCCCCGACCCCTCCCAGCGTTGTCTATAGCTATTCTGCTGGCAAATATTGAAACAAAAATTAAGAGGAAAAAAAATACGTTTTGAATAATTGTGGGGCAATTTTGCTGAGTTCATCTGCGAAGCACGTCCTGCACGCTGCTAGAATTAGAAATGTCGAAATCGCCAAGCGTTTTAATAAATTTCTGTTTTTATTCTCTCTTTGCTGGACACATTAATTAACCTGGCAAGCTATTCTGTAATCTTCTCTCCTTCGACGAGGCAATCACAAATGATTTGGTTTAGTTGCTGAAAATACCTTCGATGTCATGACTGTCCTATAGGTTATTTTCTGCCAGCTGTATGATGTCGAACCTTTACAGTTTAAGACATCTTTTCCATAACTCGAACTCCTTCCCATTTTAGTAACCATGTACTTATAGCCTCTGAGAGACCAAAAATTACACGACTAAAAATTACACGAGAAACAAAAGAAAAAAGAAACAAACTAACAAAAAATCATTGGCCTGTAACTTAAGATGAACACCCCCAACAAACACTTTTGCACGTCTTCTCACGTTGTTTGGCGCTTTGATAATCATCACACTTCGGTAGACCTGCACGGTTCCAAACCTCTAATTTCATTGGTCCCTATAACCTGCACCGTCTATTGTTATCAGGGTTAGGGCTATTGTTTCGTTTCACACTTTCCTCAAAACCACCTTTTCTTACAACTGGCTTTCAAGATGGCGGAAAATGACTGATACTTGCGCCAAAATGTGCTGATTGAAAACTTTAACTTTGACGTGGCGAATTTTTCATTCGCCCGTTCTGAAAGTGACTTTAAAGTTTTCTTTGGATACCCTCAATTCCAGTCATAAGCCCTTTGCGGATAATATTTGATAACTGGGCTAATATAGGTGAAGAGATTCAAAGATTCAGTGGCTTGTAAGCGAGGCAGAGGGGACTTACAACTGTTAGTAGAGGAAATAGGTTGCCAGTGATCAAAGTAATATTCACTACTTTTATAGAAGACTTTGCCTTTGGGGTCTTTGGTTGCTTTTCTTTCTCCAATTCAGTAGAAAGTTTAAAACTTTCGTACGAAGCGAAGAAGGTTATCCTGAAAGTCAAAAACTAAAAATTCTCCATTTTACTCAATTAAAAATGGATCCCCTGCCAAGGGATATGTTTTAAAAATTTTTGAATGTTTCTCTTGGCCTGAAACACACGACAATATTGTTTTGTTTACTGGGGACAATTTGCAGCTTTGCTGTTCGGCCCACTCAGTGCTTCCGATTCCCTCAATTTCAGATTCCTTAACGTCCTACTTCCTACCACAAAACAGTCCCCTTCACTATCCGAAAATCACCAATCGCCTTCGTCACCATTTCTATGTTTAATTACAGTTTTCTTCTCGGTTGCACTTTTAAAATATGAAAAGATCTGCTCTGACCTCCGGCTTCTGCAGTTTCCTGGCTGAAGTCTAATTAAGCCCCCCTTGAAAAATCCGAGAAGCCTTAATCTACACTCAACAGAAGGCCAGGGTGCGAGGTCGAGCCCCGGTAGACACTACAGCGCTTCAAAACGCAACTGAAAATTCTCGTTTGAGTGCCGTCTTGGGGTAGAAGATTCCCGTTATCTCGAACTCTTTCTTTTCCAATCTGTAGCTATTTTTAGATCATGATGTACAGAACGTTGCGCAGGTCCAACTCGAAGTCGTGCCACCTTGAAAATTTTTTGTTTCCGGTGCCGGTATCATTATACTAACTTCGTTTTAATCTAGTGCTTTCCTGCTATCATGACCTCATTGTCAACATTATCAAAAATGCGTCGCTAAATAACTTGCAAGTGGCTTAAACTCTCCAAGGTGATTATACATATGGTTTAATGATACGGTATGTAGTTTGATGGTTTCAATCTTGAAAAAAGAAAAAAATCGTGCGTAAGAAAACTAAGTGGTTAAATACCAAAGTGGTTCGAAAACGTCTTCTCATCACGTAATGTAAAGGTATGTCTGTAAGAGGATTTTATTTGTTATGACAACAATCCAATAGCTTTTCTATATTCCTTCACCTATTTAACACCCACTTCTAATCTTTTTATCCCAAAGGAAAACAAATAATGGATCTTTAGTCCAAGTGTCAGGCCCTTTTCCAGCCGCCTGCTCTGTGTACTTCAGATGAACTGAACAACGAGAGGCTTCCGCCACTGTATAATTCAACACGTCGTTTGTCCGTCGTTTGAAATTTGCTACGTAGCTATGGACCTATCCACTTCTTTCTTGAGGTTACATAATTAGCCGCGTAACACTTAGAGTTTTGCCGAAGAAGTCTCATAGAGCTTTTTCTTGTCTTTCTGATGTTATTGCTGTTAATTTTATTAAGATGTTAAGCAAAGCCCACAGGGCTGTGGCTAAATCTGAATGCACGTTCCATCCCAAATTACAGACTCTCTCTAACACTTAACGACAAAACTGTACCAAAACACAAGCGGTTTAACAGCTTTTGAGCACCACCTCGTCGTTTTAACTAGAAGGTGACATCTAGTATCTAGGTTATACTAACATTTATGCTTTTCAAGGTCTAAGCAAAAATGACGATTGCGGTGAATAAGGTTCACAAAAATAAACAAATAAACAAACAAACAAATTAAAACCAGCTCATTTCTCTCACAAGCACGGAAATTTGACGTTCATGTATATTGAGACTCCATTTCAATTGCAATGATGTTGCACACGAGTTTTCTCTCTAGTAATCACTTGCACATTGTCACAATTTATTCCCAAATTTGCAATTTTAGTTCTGTGCGATTCATGGTAACTTCACAATTATCCAAGGTAAGCCGTATTTAATAAGAATAAAACATCGACCCGCATCTAAGCCAGTAAATACCCGTGAGAAAAGCTTAAAAGCCTTCTCTTGTCAACTAGCTACAGAGTTAATTACTATTATGAAGCTGCAAACTGACTTATAATCCGCTTTTTCTTTAAAAAAGAAACCGCATAGTTCCAGATAAAATTTTTGCCGAATTTTTAGTCATTTCAGATTAATAAATGCCCGGAGTTTTTTGCTTGTTGTTTGTCTGTGTGCTCGAAATGTTTCCCTCAGTTGAAGAGGTCACCTAAAGATGAGTTACCAAGCTATTGTTTTACTCAAGGAAACAAACTCAGATGAAACCCTTTGGCCTGAAACTTGAGACATAACACCCGTAAGGAAAGATTAATAGTTATCCTTCGCTTATTAGTGTTAACCACATCGTTAATCACATTCATAAAGCTGCAAATTGCCTTCTAATCCACTTTTTCTGCCTACTGACTTTCAAGATGACGGAAAACGACTGATACGAGTAGGATTAAGGTTGACTTAACGTAGCCCCAGGTCGTTTTACACCTAAAGATTGGCAAAGGGAGTCAAAACAAAAACGTCTACGCGTGCCCTCCATTTCCTGTGGTTTTTGTTATTTTTTATCAGTCCCATCTTCACTATCTGAGAGCGTGAAACAATCCAGCGTCTGCCAGCCAGGTCATCAAAATATTCAAAACAATACCTTAGATGGTAAATTTTCCAAGGCCGCCCGCTTCTGTTTCAACTAACAATGTTTTCTGTGCAGTTGTATTACGCAAAATCGTGGTTACACTAAGCCCTGGCTGCACACAAATTCCTGACTGTTTTATGTGTCCTTTTATGTGTCCTAAAATTCATCAATCTCCTCTCCTTCTCTTTCGTCTTTACATACATTTTAAAAATCGTGAAAAACCTCTAATAGATTTATGGGACCTCGCTCTAAAAATATATGATAGATTGCTAAGACCTCGAGGATGTAAATAAGAAATTGGCTTATTAAACATTGTTAAAATATAGGTAGGTAGGTAGGTAGGTAGGTAGGTACTTAATTAAAATACTTTGCAGCTCATAGAGCTGAATTGCGTATTCTACATTATGATACAAATTTACAAAATTTAAAATTTAAAATTTATAATGTCTAAAATCTAAAAATAATAATAATAGTTATAAAATTTAATAATACTAATAATTATTTTTATAATATCTAAAAACTATATCGCTAATACTGATAGCATTAAAAACCTAGTTATTCACTTTTCACATTCACCAGAGAGCATGACGCCATAATAAAACTGTTTTTAAATCTGTTTGTCTTACACCGCGGCAAGTTAAAGGTGCGCGCGTGCCTTAAATTGTACTTACAATCATATAAGGGTGGCAAAAGTTCCTTAAGTTTGTGGCCGCTGTCGTTACAGATATTCTCAAAGGTGTGCTTGAAGGATGAATGAATGAATGAATGAATGATAAACTTTATTAATGAAAGGAACCCTGAAAGGAACGCCAGCTGGCTTGGGGTCGAACAGTGAAACAAAAACAAAAACAAAAAAAAAAACACTATGTAACTAATGAGTGTCTCTAAACGCAATAGAAAGTCCTCGTTTTGCTAACCAGTTAACGGTTTCCTCGAACTCGAACTCTTTAAGATTTCGAAACTGATCGTGAAAATGCCAAAGTGTTCCGGCTTTCGTTTCCCGTAAGTGTTTTATAACATAGGGTTTTACAATGGCTGTTTCGTGCTTCCCGCTAAGTACCATGACCTCGTAATATTTTGTCAACACTACCAAACACCCGTAGCCAAGTGACTTAAAGTTTCTAACAAAATCCTCTTTAAAAATATCACATGAGTTAATAATATCGTATATATACTTATTGGATGATTTTTAAAAAGCACCATCGATAGGAAACAACCTCTAAATAGCTCGCAAAAGCTCTTCAAAGCGGCCTTTCAAGACATCTCCTCACCACACAATTTAATGTTTAGGTATGTTTGTAAGAAGATTTTCTTTGTCGTGACAACAGAATCTCCGTTATAACGTCATTTATTTAACACTGATGACACTCGTGCCAAATAGTTTCCGATTATTTGTTATTCTATGGGATAAAAGATTCTAGCCGGCCTTATTTGTGAAATCTAAACGCCAATAGAAAAGTTATCTTTATATAAGAACTACCTCCAACACTACAAGTTAAAAATCTATGCAGATCTAGCGACACTTTCCTTTGAAAACACCACATATAATCAGAGACAATTTTCAGTAATCGAATCAGTTGCGGTGAGTACGTCAAGTTTGTGAAATCGCAAGGCAGCGAAATCGCGTAGACGCAACGAGTAATTTTCTGATGAGAAACATCACAAAACAACCCAAAACAACGCATGTCAAGCTCTAAGGCCAGCAGTGGTTCAGGGGAATATTACAGGGGAACAGCCGCTGACCGAGGAACATGAAGGCTGTGACTAACACATCCAAAAGCTCGTAGCCTATCTTGGAGTCCCGGAAAAGGTGGAAATCACGATATTTAGCTACTTTTCTGCCGACCGTAATCAGTTCCGGAGAAGGAAATTGAAATAGATTATTCCTCTTGCCGACTTAATAGCTCTTAACTTAAGTGATGAACTCTAAATCTCCAAATTTTAAATCTTTTCCTTGTATCTAAATTGCGGTCGTTTTTAAATCTCCATTACTCCCAAGAACAAAACATTTTATAATCCATCAATGAACTGCGGTACAATTATAGAACTACGGCGTCTCCTTTGTTGTCCGAGCTGATGGATAAGTTTGAAAAGACTTTAATTCCTGTTTAGATACAGGGGGTCTATTGTGGCGACATTCATTAATGAGTTTGAATGCCCACATTTAGGAGCAAGTATCAATTTTAACCCAAACGGGCAATATTGATGTTGCTCATTGTCATGCGTTGTAGACGAATAGATTAGTGGCAACAAACAAGAATGGGAAAATCGAGGGGCATCACGTTTTCGTTTTCAGTTTCTTTCGTTTGTTTAGAAGGTTGGAGAGTTCATGCACAGACCTTCACCGGGAAAGAAACGGGTCCCAACATTGATGATACAATGATGCATCAAACATCTGGCATTAAATATTATAAGTATTTAGCAAAGAGGAGACTGTGAAAGAGCCGGAGCTATATGGGGTGGTAAAATGCTTTTCAGTTCTAGAATATTCGTCCTGGAGAGAACAGCTTGAATTGAAACAAGGATCAGCAGGCAAGGAATGTAGAATGTCCGGAAATTCTCTACCATTTAATGAATCTTAACGACGCTGGGCCAAAAAAGGAATTCCGTTTTCAAAATTATCAAAGTTCTTCTCTAAATTTCACAGATGTGAAAGCCTTACACCTGTTTCAGTTTATTTCGTTCATCTGTCATCTTTCGATTTGCTTGTCTTCCAAAAATATTTCATAGACGTTTAGACTTTTTGTCAAGAAAAATGCTTGCAAACATGACAGGCGCTTTGTAAACAAAGCTATCAAAAGTTAGACGTGACATATTTTGTTTCCTTTCTTGTTTACTTGGCTAGTCTGTGAAAACACAAAAAGGCCTCGTTGTGCGTGAGAGGAAAATGGAGTCTTGCGGTCGTGTCACTTAAATTCACTGCTAATGATATTACTTTAACAACTGTTTACACTGTGGCCAAATCAAATGACAGGTTTAACCAATCTGTCATTAGGTTTCATTTGCGGATTTTAATTACTGTAATTAATAAAGATGTTGTCATTATAAAGCGCGTCTGTGGCAGCTAGCTATTCCAAACGAATAGACAAACTATCACGAAGTTGGTCTAAACAGCAAAAACGCACTCCGTGGAGAACATATATATGGCCAGCCTCCAGGCACGAAAATTTCTCAGAGTTTTTCTGCTACTTTCGATTCCTTTTCTTGGCAATTGTGCCACCAAACTCAACGTTTTCCTAGAGGCCCGAGAAGTGTCGCGTTTTCTTTACGGTAAGTGTTGTTGTTAGTTTATAAACTGTTCAGTGTGAGCAAACGCGACTTTCTTTTGTGTAATTCCCGTCGCAACTTTGGGCCATAAACACCGGAATTCAACGAGCACCTTCGACAAGATTTTCCAGCGAACAGTTTATACCGTAACTCCAATGTGGTCGATATTGAATTTAACGAGTAAAACGAAGGGAATGAACATAAACACTTCACGACCCAGGGTGCAGTTAACCACGATATTCTGATTGTTTTTCTGTGTCTTTTCGCACTAGTTGATCATAAATTCTGGAACGCTCGTCGTGGGAATTAGTATAGTAGCTTGTAATCAGTAGGTTGATTGACTCACTTATCGTCACTATCATCAATCAATTTTGAAACAATCCACAGCTTTCGTCAGCCTTTCAGAGCTATCTCCTCCTCAGAGACTCCTGTTAGTAAGTGTGTCAAGGCGCGACTGTAGGAGGCCTCTGCGGAAGAGAGAGCTTTCAGAGCAACATGAGCTCTGTTATCGCCTTTGAATGTCTCACAGTTCTGATCGTTGCAAGGCTTACAGGTGATCTGTTGGACTCTGGCTATCAATGACATCCGGCCTGGGTTGCAAATCAAATGCAGTGGCATTTGTTTACGCTTGAGCCTTTCATCCTCTAGAGAGCCCAAATTAAGAACCGATCACTTTAATTCTACAGTTCGTTAAAAAAAATAAGCATTATTACCACAAAAGGGAAGTAATGTAGCTTTGGCTTAAGTTTGAATGGTCACATTTTAGGATTCCGCCAAGTCAATAGTCTTAGCACCACCCAGTTGTAGTTCATCACGGCATCACAGGGGAGTCCTGTTCGATGGCTTTCTTCTGTGTGGTGACTTTTGAAGATGTCATCCCAAACTCAAACGATAAGTTAGAACGACACAGCACGATTTACCTCGGTCTGATCTGGGAAATAGTTGTAAGCAATTCTTTCCTCCGAAGGTTGCCTTCAAATTTACTGATCCCATCTGTTTCCGTGAAGTTTAACTAGTGCCAAATAGCTCCCTATTAAGACTTGATTCTTTTTTAAAACCACTCTGATTATCGCTCTGTACAAGACCACAAATATTTCTGCTCTTTTGCCCGCTGAGTACTGCTGTGTTTTAGGGAGACTAAATTTCTATTGCATAGTGTGATGAGTTCAGACCTCAAAGACATTTGACTCCTCCTTATTTCGTCTGGCACGCAAATAGAAGGTTAATATGGCATTATGGTGGGTCTTTACACAAAAACATGAACGCATTTGGTGTCATTTTATCAGTTCCGCTCACCAAACAGAGGAAGGATTAATTCAGTCTCAACGACTCAGATGAATGGCATTTGACTGAAGTTCACTTATACCAGACTAACATGAATCAAAAACCATACTTTGGCACCTCAAACACCTACAAACTTGATTACAGGAAAGGCGGCCTCCCCGCGCCCCTTCTCCCTTTGCCTTTAAGTCGACCAGAGACTCTAAAGTTTAGTTCTGCTTTCTTTTTACCAAACATTTCCTCAATTTAATCAATTTGGCGCTCTATCAATGTTTTCACTGAAACACTGAGAACAATTATGTTTCCCTACTGAAAAGACGTTAGCTTTTATCACTTCAAGGTATCTACGCAACGTTTAGCGGGTGTTCAGTCCTGATCAACCGTTGAAGAAATTCAAAAGTATGAGTCCGAAACTTGTGACGGCCTAGGGGGTGAAACGTACCTCATTTTGTATCAGCAATACGTTAAAAAACAAACATTTCTGGTTTGCTACATTTTAGGATGTAATGACAAAGGGGTGATTCATAGCTTCTACTGTTTACTACCGGCTTGAAGGACGTGGAAGAAAACAATAACAACAACAGCACTGAACAAATGTAGTGGTTTGAGAATTTAAACCTTTCAGTTCGTCGTTTCAGTTATCTGCTCGTGGAATCCATACCACTTGCTTTGCAAATGATACTTGGAAAATCCTAAAATCGCGACTAAAACTGTCTAAGCGAGATGTCCAGCTGTTTGATGAGTCTTACTGAGCTTTGTGTTTTTGATCCTGGTATTCTACAAGTGTTCTGTTTATTTTGTCAGACTTAAACACGGACCTGTACCTCGTGCAAGATGGCACCGTCGCCCCCATTCTGAAGACACCGATTTTGTCCAGCATGATCCCTCCTATTGAACCGTACATTAAGGACCTGAAGTTTCGATTCAACGCAACCGGCACGGTAGGAATGTTGATAAAATCTGATATTTAATGAAAATATCAAATGCTGAATGTCTTATGCGTGACCCCCTGGTTAGGGAACTTTACTGTAACCCTTGAGATACAATCTGGTTGTTTCGTTTTATCTAACATTTAGATCTACTAAGCGCTGACTATTACTGAAACTATCAAGATAAGGTTTTCTCTTGGCAATGTATTTGTCACGTCTTATTAAAGTAACATTACTCTGAGAAGATTAGACTCTAAACCATGGTATAGGGCCAAAAATGCGGGCATAAGATCACGAAGATGACGAATCAGTTAGTATTTCCGTTAAATAATAATAATAAACAAATAAACCTTCAGTTTTTGGTTGCTCAGGGTATCAGTCAGTGATATCTGACTCCCCTGAGTAATCGCTTGTGTATTTAAGATGAGATTGGCTGATGCCGATTCTCAACTGGAAGAATGCAAAATTTAGTAAGTCTAGATGACAAGTCGTCTCAACCATGTAAATGTAACTACAGCGAATGAAAAAAAAATCCTTCTTTCTCCTGGACCAGGTTGTTCGAAAGACCATTAACACTAACCCCGGGTGAAAAGTTGAGCAAGTTCTCTCTTTTTCTGATAGAAAAAAGTTTCCAGTGTTAATGCTGTGCGCCAATTTGCAAGCAGGCAAACCCAATTACAAAGCGAAAATAATTGACAGAAATCCACGTCGTTAAGCTATAAAAGTCACTTCAAAATTGCTGCTAATCCTCAGTAAGCTTAAATCTGCTTTGAACAAGGGGGCCCTGATTTGCAGGAAATCTCAATTGAGGCATTTTTTGCAAATCTTGCTTAAAAAAACACAACAAACATTTTTGGTTCCCAAAAAGCCTTAGTGCTCGAAACCTACAAACGTATTCTTCAAGAGCAAAGGACAGGAAAACATAGGCGGCTGCGTCTTTTTCACTTTGAAAACCGGCTTATTGGCTCCAAAAGACGGAAACGTTTGGCCTCGAATTCAAGCGAACCTCGGCCTCTATCTCTTCTTTAAACCCAAATGTTTACTGAAATATTATTAAAAAATCTCTGGTTTTTGTAGCTAATCATGGCTCAGTTATTCGTACAAAATACCTTAATAAATCTCGTAAGTTTAAGGGCGGTGCCTCCCAATACAGCTGTATTTCTGCAAAGGTTATGCCTATGGGGGAAAAGTACATCTTAGCAAGGGTTTTTGGGTTCCAAAAAGAAAAATGTGGGTAACCACGCATTTTTTAGAGATAATTAAGCAATCATAATTCTAAAAAAGTGTTAAAATACAAAGAAGGTATGGTAATTTCTTTCCAAATTTAAGCTCAATTATCTTTGAAAAATGCGAGGTTACGCCCAGTTTTCTTTTTGGACTTTGATAGCCCTTGCTAAGGTCTGCTTTTTTCACATAGCCATAAAACGCGCAAAATATTGTTGTATTAGTGGACAAATTCCTTAAGAAATCCGAATATCCCGAGATGCGCAGAACGTATGCGCAGTGACAAAAGGATGCAAAAGGATACGAGAAAACAAATGGCCAATACTAAGAACGTGTAAACTTGTCAGTCCCAATTATAAAATGCATTCATTCATCGTCTAAATCGGATACGGGTTTTGTCCTTATTTACATAAATTTTTCTTCGATTTACTTACCTAAAATGGTTACTATATAGTCGATTAACATGAAACTTTAGACGAATTCGTGTCTGAGTTATATCCGATTTATAAACTCCTCACTTTCCGCTCGAGTTTCTAATCAGACAAAAGAAGGCTTTTCGTTTTTTGGTTAGACAAATACATCCGTCGTTTGGGTATAAAAAAGATCAGCCGGAAGTTCCAAAATCTTTCTTTACTTCTTTCGCTTCTAATTGCGTCTTTGCATGGTAGTAAAGGTTATACAAGAAAAACAGGCGTCCACTAAGTACTGATAAGATAATATCAGCAAGCAAAGACAGTGAAAAGTGATAAATTATGTTGATGTATTGTTCTTGGCAACTTTCCTTGCGGAGACAAAATTTTAAGGATAGAATTTAAAACCTTCAAGAACTTACATTTCACGAAACGTACCCGGCACCAAGTTACTAAGTACTGATTAAAATCAGAGTAAACATAAACATCGAGAGAATTACCAATGTAAAGCATGTGTCGCATTGGTAGAAAAAGTGAATGACAAACAATACCCTGTGAACAAAGATTCTTTCGATTGCCTAAGAATCGGGGAGCGAAAGGGTACAAAGTGTGGCAAAGAGACCTCGCTCTCAAGGTACACGAATAAGGACTTTTTAGCAAAGATTTGCATTTCTCATTTACATGCAGTCACAGTGGACAGTGGGATGCCTTAAAAAAAGTCATCAACAAGAACGACAAACAACTATAAAAACAACAAGAACAACAACAGCATTAACAACAAACAACAAAAGACATCAACAGAAATTGAAAAAAACAACAACAATTTTAAAAGTTTCAACAACAACATGCACAACAACAGCAACATAAACAACACGACAAATAAAACGAACAAAATCTCCAAAAACAAACAAGCAAACAAACAAACAAACAAACAACTAGTTGCAGTGTAACCTCGATGTCAGTCAGGGTGCTAAATTTGTAATCCAGAGGTCTCGAGTTCAAATCTAAGCATTTGTTGGACAAGACTTGTAACATTGCAGTCCTGGCTTTACGGGGAGTGCCTCCTTTTGTTACTGCGCAGAACGTATCTCGGGTCTGGTCCAAGATACTCGGGTTTCATAAAGAAGGTGCCTACTAATACAAAGGTAACAGTTTATGACAATGTGAGAAAAGGAGATCTAAGCAAGGGCTATTAGACTAAAAAACGAAAATTGGGGGTAACCACGCACTTTTCAGAGATAATTGAGCTTAAATTTGGAAACTGAAAATGCCTTAACGGTCACTGGAATCCAAAAAGGGAAATGTGGGTAACCACGCATTTTTCAGAGATAATTACCCACATTTCTCTCTTTGGATTCCGGTGACCATTGCTAAAATCTGCTTTCCCCCCATAGTCATAATCTGTGCAAAAATACCTCACGGATGTATATGGCCAGATGGCCAGCTCCTGATAGTTGCGAAATGGACAAGTTTATTTTCCATTTGCAGAAAAGTGATTCTCGAAACGGCTCGTAACAAAATGTTAATTATACATGCATTTTCGTTAGACTTAGCCTGGCCTTCTGGGTTTTTCATTTCAGCTTAATGCAAGTTAAGTCAAATTATTTCAATTTCAATCTGGGGAAAAAGGCAATCTGGTAAAAAAGGACAACAAACAACAACAACAATAACAACACGAAAACAGCTAGCAGGAATAAGTAGCAATTATTTGGATTTGTTTTCTCTTGGCTAAGTTATCTTTATACTTTCTGTAATCCCAAGTCGTCTTATTGTGAAGATTGATGTTGAAATTTCTATAAAAAACGCTTTGTTTTCCAGGTCCAGTATTCTTTGAGCTTTCATTCGAGTAATGTAACAATCATGAGACATCCTACGTCCAACATTCGCCTGAGCGGTCTGGTACCAAGAAAAACCAAAGGTATGAAAATTTATTTTCATGGACGGCGTTTTTCATTTGCATTACAGTGTATGGACGTGCAGCTTTGTTCATTTCTCTTCCAATGCATGCACGTTCATTTATGCATACCGCATTAAAATGCATGGTAAGACGTGGTGGTGAGAAAATTTCGATCCGAAACTCAGTACTCATTGCAAAGTGGACGAAATTGCCTTAAGTCCACGTTCGATTGTACTGCAATGCAAAGGAGGAAAGCCATCTGTTAAAAGGGTTATTGGCTGTTATTCCTGTCTCCTCAGCTCGATTTCCGCCGTTTACTCGGGTCCGGTGAGCGCGAGCTCATTTCCCGAAAAGCGGCTGGTAATCGAGCTTAAGGTGATTCCATTCAATTGCATTGCGCATCCTTTCTGCGCATCATTTTTGCGTGATTAGCGCGCGCACGAGCGCGCGTGCGTTCGGAACTTGATAGGTTTTTTATGGAAGCTGAGCTGTTCAGAGAAATAAATGGTCGTTTTCTCCCAAACGAACTCGGTGACCCCACTTTTTTATTCCATTTATTTAAGGAAAATACGACTTTACATGATATATTCAAATTTGAAGAATTTTTCATTATTCAATTTTCAAATATTCCGGTTGATTCACTGTTACAGTCAGATTTTAGGCGTTTCACTGGAACCGTGCAGACGCTCGATTTGCCTATTATATCAAATTAGTTTCATTGTTACGGCAATTTTAAGACGTTTTACTGTAACATAGTACTACTATCGTAAGAATAATGCTTATATTTCATTGCTAGTTATAACTTTGTTGAAGTAATGGGTGTCTGTAGTACATGGATAGGCTTTTTTAATATTGCTGTCTAAAGATAGCAAAGTACCTATATACTACAGCCCCGTAGCGTGAAATCAGACACGGTGACCCCCTGTTTTTATTTTATTTTTTTAATGTACTAGGTGTAATTAGTAACTGTACAAAGTTTCAACAAATTCTCATTACAACTTCTTTTTCGATGGAATCACCTTAACTCTTTCTTTTCTGTCATCGTTTATCCTCGTTAAATACCCGTCAAGGTGGAGTTTCAATACGTTTTTGCGGCCATTGTAAGTGCCATTAAAAAACTACCGACAAATTCTGGGCGGTTTCACAGGGTTCCGGTAAAGACCACATCGTCGTATTCTCATTTTGGTGTTCAGTATTCCGTGTCCCTCTACCATTTTACCCACACTTCCACATAAACGTCCAAGCTGAGCTATGGGAATGAGTGATGAGTGGAAGTAATTAAACGGGAGTGTCCCGAAAGGTGTTTTGTTGTTTTTACAAGAGCCAAGCGCTTCTTAACGAATCGGAATAAAATGGGGTTTCAACAGGTAAGTCAGACTAAATCGTTTTCATAATTTCATGAGTACTTCTAACAACAGCAACAACAACAACAGCAACAACAATTTTGCCTGGCTAATTGGTAACAACACTTTTATTCCACTAAATTTTATAAATTTTAGGATGTTGCTTAAATGTTAAGGAGAGCAATTTGGTTTTAGTTCTGCTGTCCGTGGATGAAATCCGACCTATCAATGTGTGGCTGACCATGCAAACCAACGATACTTTTCTGAGTTATCGCGTTGTTTGCTATGAAAAGTTATTTGGGACGTCTGAGTTTGTATATGGTATGCTTCAACCATTCAAACATCAAACAAGACGTTTTTGCACAATTGTCTATTATTTTGAACAAGGTGGATTCAAATATTCGTTTTTCTTAATTATCCTATTGTGAAACTTATTTTGCTTAGCTTCGACGTTCTTAGCAGACAAAGGCTGTTTGGCAGTGGATACGGGTCATGGGAATTCCTAGCAATGAGTTATACAGGTGCACTTGTAGACCTACAGGGTGGCTTAGGATTAACAAAGAGTAGATTTAAGTCTAATAGGGAGTTTAATGACTCCCAGACGTTCATATTACTAGGGTGGGTGACGCAACAGCACACGAAACAAAATTTCTGAGAACGCTACTCGGTGTTTGGCTTTGCTTGAAACTGTTCTCTTCCATGACAATCTGGGACGCCTAGTGACCACTACTTGAGGCAACATACTAAACAGAACCACAAATAATCTGCTCAATACCTTTGTCTGGCGTGGGCAAACACCTGCATCTTTGACAGTTTGAGGAATACATGCAACGATTAAAAGGTAGAGCTCACATATACTCGGGAATTGTCTGTGATCTGGGTGGAAACGGTTAGCCCCACACGGTAAAAATATCGCTCAAAATTCAAAAACATTCCCGACGTCTTAATGAACAACAAATGATTTTTGTTTTTTGTTTCAAGGCAGTTCTGCCAGATAGATTGCTGTATTAGTGTTATTTATCCCCCAGGTGCTGTATTCCTTTCAGACGTCTAAAATGAGTCATTAATGAACAATTCGAGTATAATTGGGTCGTCAATCACTGCAACATATGGAATTGATTTGTTTCCAATAAAGGAGGCTAATTACATTCTGACAGGCTCTAGTCTTTTCTTAATGATTATTACAGCAGGGGTGGTTTTCCCATACAGTACAGTATTCAGTATTGTGTCCTCAAAGTCCTTTCCCGGGGTTTCTTCATTTTAACGTGTTTGAACAGTATTTCAAACTTTTGGCAACTTCATTTAAGAGTATTCTTCTCATCTGCATGGGTTGCTTTGGAAATGTGCCGACTAGACACTTCACAAATTTCACTTTAAACAGAAAGTGAGCCTTGAGTTGATTCCGTTGTGTGGCCCTAACAGACGGAACGAATAAAAGGAATTATAGCTGTCCTGTCTTCTTAATTGTCAAAGTCAATTAGATGACTACTCTTAATCTCACAAATTGGGCGTCATTATAAATTACACGCCCAATTTTCTGAATAGCCTCTTCGTAATTACATTCTTCCAATATTAATGAATGTGCTTCCCTGTCTTCTCATATTCAACGTCTCCAGGCCATCTTCGCTTTCAAAATGGCGGCGCATCATACCGGTCCGTTAAGTGACACGATAAACACTGCGGTTGAGCTCTGTGCTTTATTTTTTAAATTTCAAGCTCAACATATTTTTTACTGAAAAACTGCAATCGGATCTTGGAAAGCTACTTCTCTTATTAAGTACAAGTAATTTGCTACATGCAACTTATTGCTTTATTTCGGATTCCAGGTTTTCGCGTGAAATTTCCATGCACAGGCCAGGTGACGGGGGAGATCCTACTAACCATTAACATCAGCTTCGTTGAAATGACCGGAAGTAAAATATGGGGACCACTCAGCCTCGTTCTGAAGCGCTATTGCGTTGCTGGTAAGTAGACTGGGTACAAGAATTGAACCATGGAAAAGTAATTTCGAGGACTGTCAAACTGGTTGAGGCTAGAGGCCGAGTTTAGTTTCCAGTCAGAGTATTTTCCTGATCTAAACAACTTTTTTTGTGTCATATTACGTGTTAGTTATATTATGCACGGAGCCACGGACTATCCGTTCACGGTATAAACTCTGGCCAAGGACAAGCATGCATGGTCACGATCAATCGGCTGCAAAGCAAATACCGACTCTTCCCAGTTGTACGTTGACTTCCGCTTGGTACTATGTTGCATGCTTTCCGACGCTTTGCATCCAGGCCAGGTTGTGTGTATTGGTGTTGAGCTCTGATCGTCGGATAGCTTTATTTGTAGGTGTAATGATTGAACTGGTCTTCCACTACTATCTTGGAAAGAGTATGCCAGAATTAGCAATCTTAGCAAGTTTGAGAATGTTAAGGAGAGAATTTAAAATTTGATCGAGGACAAGTTTTTCTGGCATCAAGAACAACCCATACAAACCTCTCTGCTATGAAAACGGAGCGTCTCGCCTCCTTCCAGGACCATACAAACTCTATACATTTTCTGATTTTTCGAAGCCACCTATTCACAATATTCTTTCCCTCGCCATCTATCCTTCGTTCACTATAATCGGAATGCCTGAATCTGTTTCTAACCTGTAACTTTTCTCTCGGCGTAACAATTCAAGTGAACCCTCTTGAGCAGTATATATACTGTTCCACTCAAAGTTGTTTTCTCAACTGCAAATTTCGGAAGTGTGTCTGATTTGTACTGTGAAGCTTTTCTTAGGTAAAGAAGTAATCAGAGTGGTTTACTTATTATTCAGACAAAGAGGCCTGGATTAACCCTGCACGTTCCAACTCGTCAGAATCGGAAGACGCCTCACCACTGCCCCCTCCGCAACTTTGTAACAAGAAATGCAACAAAAGACATGTCATGAGACGGTTCTGCTTAAGTGATTTTGGTGAGTGTAGTCACATAATTATTTCTAAGACGACCACTTTTTCCCGGCTTAATTAATCGATGAAATTGATAATCGGATTGTCAATCGATGAATCGATAATAGTCAATGAAATTAGTTAATTAATATCGATTAATATCTGTAATCGATGATTAATCGATGATCACACTAAGCCGCTTTCTTTATTAAATCGATTGCTATCGATTACCATCGATTACCGATATAAACCGGTTAATTGGTACCAATTGTTATTGATTAACATCGATTTTCCTCGATTTTTGGTTTCCTCGTTTTATTACGCTGGGTTTTTCGGCCCAAATGAAAGCCAAGTCATTTTGCTATCTAAAAACCTCTTTAATCCTACCAGCTCGTTAATGCGACTTTTTGGTGCTTAAAATTGTAACTAATTGTTCATCAAAAAGGCCACTTAAAATGCCTGCTGCATTAAATGTCCCTCACCCCTTCCCGGGGCAGGGGGGGGGAGGGGCATGGGGATTAAATGACAAACGAAATACACGTTTACAATGAAAAAGACAAAACCCTCTTTGAAACTGCATTTGGTAGCCAAATAAAAAAAAAATTATTTTGCCCTCCAAATGAAACTGCTTTCCTGTATTTCTAATGTTCTCCTTCCCTTTAGCCGGCTTTTATAGTGTGACCTAATACGTCGCTATTTTATTTTATTTTATTTTATTTTATTTTATTTTATTAAGCTTCGCCAAATTAATAAAATACAAAAGCGGAGGGCGCCCACTACAGCGGTAGCCAATTATTACAGTGGACGTTCAGGTAACATAGAATAATAAAAAGCGAGCAATCTAAAAACAACAAGACGAGGGTGTTAGTCAGGTCTCGGTCGTCGTTGTCGTCCTAACCGGTTTCCACTGTATACAGTGTTTATCACAGCATTTAGAATTCCAGCAGCTCATTATAAGTGTGGCACTTCTATTCTCTGATGTGAATTTTCGTTTTATTGCCTCAAGTGATTAAAGCCAGGATGGAAAACGAGATTATGAGAAATGGCCTGCCTCGTTTGCGTGTTCGCGTTTTGCGCACGTACAAACAAGCAAAAGTAAAGATAAACAGCAGACAGCTACTGGGAAAACGGGGCCAAGAAATCACGTGCAGCTGCAGCAACCTCAAACCCGGCAGAGTATACATAATCCTGGGTAAAGAAGACAAGAGGAGACGCGTGTTGTATGTGGACAACTTTTCCACGGCATTGGAGTGGACCAAGAATGGAAAATCGTTTATTCGTGCGTTCAGGAAGAAAGCTTTGTGCCCGGAGAGAAGGGTAGATTAGAACAAACAAACAACAAAAGGGAAGGAAATAAAATAAAAGAAACAATGTTCACACACCAAACAGATTGCAAAGTTGTGCCAAAGAAGCTGTTACGGGGGAAAAGTATACAAATATATTGCCCTGAAATAGAGTTATTTAGCTAATCTGGTAGATAAAGTTACATGCAGTCGAACCTTTTCTTGCGGACACCTCTATAGCTCGTGTGTGTGTGTGGGGGGGGGGGGGTGACTCCCGTATGAGAGGGACGGGGATGCTCGTGGTCTCGCTTAGGGTTGTTGCTTGCAGAGTTTGGTGTCACCTAGGGTGTTCGGGACGGAAAGGCAATATTTTTACCCATACAGGTATCGCTCAGGGTTGTGCATAAAGAAATATTTATTTACAAAAACCAAACGCCGTCATACTGTGTTGGTTTATGGACTCCTTTAGGGGTAGAATAAAGCCTGAGCCGCGCCCAGACTGGTCTCCTTTAGAGGTTTAATTCTAATTTTCCGACGAGCATCCCCGTCCCTTTCATATGGAAGTCCCGCCCAGGCTCTATAATTAGACACCTCTCGGTTCTAGACCGTTCGCCTGGTCCGAAAGAGACCAAAATTCATATAAATTCTACTTTCCTAACACGGGCACTTATTCCTGTCCTTTCCTTGTCCATATGAAAAGAAATTTAACTGTAATTAAACTGTGGTTATATCTACAGAGTCCTGTGCAAGGAAACGCTAATCATCTTGTAAAGATAACCTGCAATAAGGCGCTCTCTTACCAGGTCGGAAATTCTACGGACCTTCGCTGGCAAAATGATCATTACAAACTATAACAGCATTGTGACAGTGACTAGAATAGAGATATTTTGAGGAGCCTTCACAAGGCAAAAAACAATAAAGAGAAAAGAAGAAATAAACAAACCAAACGAGACAAACAAACAAACAAACAAACAAACAAACAAACAAACATAAAAGTTAAAAAGCAATTGCTCATCATACTGATAATCTTAGTTTTTGCGAGGTACACACACGTCAATTTGTATCCGAGAACACGCGTTAGTGCCATGCGATCGCCCCGTGGGATACTTTCGCTTTCCGGCTGCATTGCAGAATAAGAATAAACGAAACAGCCTAGAAGGTATCATAAAGTTTCAAGATGAATAAAGAGAGTATTCTTTTAGCTTATAGCAGGCTTGTAAACAGACTAGAATACAACCGTACGTACCTCTTGAACACGAATAATCTAGAGACGTATTTTATAGTGAAAACGACAGCTTTGTAATAACAAAGAAACGTTGGTCTTTTATTTTAAAAGACTGAGATAAATAAAGGAAATTCATTCACCCTGGCGAATAAATGATTTTATGCGGCTAGCATCGCTGGTTAATTCATGCTCTACTAGCTGAGATCAGTTTACATACGGGACTTCTATTTGAGGCATATTTAAGCTAGTGCAGGCCAGGTTTCAGGTCTCTTTTTCTTCAGCTTCATCACAGAAAGGTTTTCTGCAGTGTTTTGGGAAGAAAACGCCCCCAATTTTCGTTTTCAAACGGAGGAGAGGGCACAATAGGCGATTGCTGGCTATTTTTGGAGAACCTGGCCGTCGCTGGAACGGTCAGACCTGGCGATTTTCGCTCCTAATCGCCACCGGCCTTGCACAGCAACTACATTAGCGGCTCAACCGAAAGGTTTCTACTGTGACACACACAGTTGTAGGAATGTGTTCTATAAGCGCAACATTTCTATAGACTACTGACAATTATAAAGCAAATCATAAATGGCACTGAACTGTAACCAACATAGATAATATTGAACGTTTAAAAGAAATTGCTTTCAGACGAATCAAAAAACAACAAACACTATAACGTTTACAATAGAACCAGGACAAAACAAAAAAGGGGAAAAGCCAAATATTCGGAATATCACACTATGTCAACTTAGGTTCGAGGAGGGTCCCCTAACGCGTGATTGTCTGTAGGTAAAAAGCGGAATCAAAAGAGTGATATACCACGGATAAGACAAGGTTACCAAACGGACCGTTTCGTGGTCTCTGACTTGTTCGGAGTACAATAAACGTCTCAGACATTAACACAATCAACGTTCCATTACTAGAATACTAATTCCTTATTTTCAGACGAACAAATTATCCTTTAAAGTTCCAAACAAACCGGCACACACACAAAATAGAAGACCAGCAAGTAGTTTGCAGGGAAAACAAGCAAACAGAAAATTGGGCGAAAACATTCCTTCCCCTTAAATAAAGAATCCGAAACAGATCATTCCAAAGAGATGAGTAAATTTAAACTTGTGTCAACGAGTTTTCTCGCGTCAACTACCATTTCGTTTTTGTTCGGATGCCGGTTCTAGTGGACTATCTTTCCGCTTAATTTGAAGGTGTGAGAAATGACAGGACGATTTCGCTTGTTCACATTGTTTATCGGCTGGTTCCATAAATAAATATTTCTCATGAAAGAAACCTGCACATGTGTCAGCTAGGACAGACAATTCTGTGTGATGATTCAAAGTAGCGTGTGAGAAAGAGGCTGTCTCGAGACATACGAAATGAGACAACAACACATTGGCTACAATGATGTTTATTTAAAGTAGTTTATAGCTTGTGTCGTTCTTATTTGTCAGATATGTTTAACAAGAGCCTAAATGATTACAGCCTTTGGTCTTCCAAAACAGATCTTGAACGTCGTAAACTTATTTTAACAGTCAAGGTCTAGAGTTCTCCTCCCTCTAGTCTTAAGGAGGTGACTTCCCTGGAAGTATTTAAGGAAAAAATAGCACACTATGTGTACAGGCAAACCTTAATGAAGATATTTCTTTATTTGGTGTGTGATTTACTTTACATTTGCTTGTACCTGTAGATCAACAGTGATATTATTGTGCGCGGCTTTTCGGAAGAACAAATTGCTTGTAAAGCCGGTTTTACTTGATAAAACAACTGAAGATAAATAAAGTTTTCCATCCCATTCCATCCATCCGTCCGTCCATTCATCCATACGTCCATCAGTCCATCCGTCCGTCCGTCCGTCCGTCCGTCCGTCCAACCATCCATCCATCCACCATACGCGGCAAAAACAGACCGACAAGAAGTCTACATTTATGTCAACCCGGCCACAAAACTCGCTTTCAGAGCTCAAAACGTCACTTTTTCTCCCTCAGTTGACTAATAAGGCAGCGAGGATTAAAATACTACTCACACAGGAAACAGTCATTAGCTCTGACAAAGGTCGACCAAGGGCTAACACTATAACTGATCATTCAAGCTGTGTTGAATCTCTTTAATTTACGACTGCCACCTTAACTTACTTCAACTCACTTTTTCAGTGTTTAAACTCCCCTCCCCCACCCCGACGAAGCTTCTAAACGTCTTTCTTATTCCTAAAAAAAGTTATATCCCTTGATGTCCTTTGTCATTTGAAGTCACCAAAGAGCTGAAAAGAAATGCATTTAAACTTGCGAGATAAGTCTAATTTGGAGTGAATTTATTACACAATACCCATTGCATTTTAGTGTTTTTACTGATTGATTTTCTTTTGCAAACGTAAGTTATTTTCTGTGTGACAAAACGTATTAAACATAACAGTATCGATGTAGCATCAAATTAAATATTTTTTGATAGTTCGCAGAGTTTGCAAAACTTACCCACTTAAGTATTTCGATTCCTTTGTCTGGCTTTTTTATATTATGCAAGCACTCTGCTGAAATGCAACGAAGCATTATATTTAAAATCATTTTTGTTGTAGGTGCTCTTTATCGACATTTCAGCCACACTAAAAGTGCCAAGCCACAAAACAGATGAGCTAAGAATAAACGGGCATCTAATTTCTAATAGTGCTTTAGGCTACTGCCTAGCCAAACGAGCCAGTCAAGCCGCAAAATACATTCTTTACATGCAACGCCGAGCAATACCAAGGCTTGTCACGCATACAATTTGTACAAATGAATTTCCCATTGTTTGCATCCACTGCCGAACTAAACAAGCCATAAGAACCACGAAATACCTATATAGATTCAAGACTGGAGGCCTGTTTCAAATGTCGCGCTGTTGCCTTGCCAAGCTGACTCGACTGCAGTACGGCGGTAACGCGACTTGATTTCAGATGAGTTTAACAGCTCTTCCAAAACAAAATTCTCTCAGCTGTTTATAATTCATGAATTAAGTTCTTCACGCGGTTGCACAACATTTGAGACCAAGTCTTGCAACTCCCGTGTAGTACGGCAGAGCTTCAGCCGTGTCACACGGCAGTGACACTATTTAGTTTCAAACGTCGCGCCAAAGTCGAACTTACGGTACGGCAGTAGCACGAGGTCTGAAATTGGTCTCATAGCATAACTGAAACACAGCTGAAACGTTAACGTATTGTTCTATTTTGAGTTGTCGTCGGGTGGACATTTAAATAAAATAACCGTACAAGCATTTCTTTTCATATTCACTCTCAGAAAGTTTAAAAGTAAAGAACTGCAGCAAGGACTGCCTAAAGTCGGAGGCTATCAGCAATGTTCAACTTGTTGAATCTGGTAAAGTGTGAATTTTACGTTGATAAAATTTAATTCGGGTAAAATTAAATTGATTAAGGATGCATTTTATGTACCAGGACTCTGTTGCTAGAAAGCCAATTAGCCCTAAGCGAGGGTCAAATCTCGCTTATCAAGGATTAAAATGTACCCGTCAGTTGGATGCTGCTCCTAAAAGCACGATAAACAATAGCAAAGGGATAATCGAGGGATTAAATTTAATCCACCGAGCGAAGTGGTTTATCACGTGTTAACAGAAGGGTAGTTAAGGGATAGGCGCAAGGAATTTAGTCATGGATTAGTCGCCAATCGGGGGATCATTAAAACTTATATATCTTATATATCTTAATTTCCGCGATCTGCTCCCAGCTTGGCCTCGTAGCTCAGTTGGTAGAGCGACGGTGATCTAATCCGGAGGTCGCGGGTTCAAATCCCGCCGGAGTCAAAGATTTTTCTTTGATCCTGGTTCTCATTTCTAATTTCTTCTTTCAGGCCGTACGGCCGGGGGGAAATTATGTAGGGCAGTATTAAATTGCTCACTTCTAGCACTCATACATATACTTTACATGTTTATTTATTTGGATCATTAAAACGGCCTTTTAGGGAACATGGCCAGGGCTGTAAAAAAAAAAAAAAACTGCTGAATTTTTATAGAGATACAAGTAGACGAAGAAAGGCTGACAGTGTACTGGGGTTATATATTTTATATATTTTTCCAACATTTCGTCAGGCAAGTCCTGACTTCTTCACATCCTTCCCTTCTTCAGGGAATGAACTGAATGAAATACATAGTTTGGAAAGACCGAAATATTGAAACGAGTTTATAATTAGGCGAGAAACAGGACTGGTTCACCACTGATATAAACTAGCAGAATTGGATTCCGGTGCTTAAAAGCAAACGTTTTGCAAGTGTTGTGTAAAAGAGAATATTCTACAATTTATCATAAAATAGGATTTTTTATATGTTAAAAAAGGAATCGAAAGGATCTGATCGTGTTGTTTAGTGCACACCGTTTGTCTGGAGTATATATATAAAGAATCATGAAGTCAAATTAAAATGACCTTCCCCATTCAGACAACGATCACTAGAGATCAATGACATATAGTTAAGAATCATTTACCGAAGTGGAAGTTGATAGAAAATGCTATCCCGAGATTGAATAGCAAATCAGAGCGCGCGAAAACAATTATTCACTTTTGTGGGATACATTAAATATTGATTCCACTTCAGGAACTGGCCGAATATTTGCTGAGTAGTGTGTGCCGGCAAGTGCAAAGAAAACTAACAGTGCTGAAAATTGACTGTTTCAATTCTTACTAATAGTACCAGGTAAACGCGCTGTAAATTGTACCTTAATTCTTCATAAACCGTTAAAGGTCAAAGTTCCGTTCTTGATCACTTCTGTTTTTACTTCATTCCTGGAATGTTCAAAACAGTTAAGTGTCAGTTGGTAGCAACAGCAGCCCAGGAATTAAAAAAAAAATCGAGTTAAATATCTCAGATATGGATTCAGATAAACTTAGTGCAATCACTGTAACTTCACCTGCAGAGACAAACGTCATAGTTGGGACAGGGACAGAAAACGTCACTTAAAGATGATCTTTATAGATAAGCTTTATTATTGGCAACAACATTTAAATTAAAAAAAGGATCTTGTAAACACCTTTTTGTTTTCAAAAATGCGTTTTTTTATTCACCAAAATCTAAAAATTTAAGCGCTGAAATAAGCGTCTTTCCTTAAGGTTTGATGTTGAGTTTTGAGCTCGTAAAATGGCGTGTTACGCCAATCAATCCATCCATCAATCAATCAATCAATCAATCGATCGATCGATCGATCGATCGATCGATCGATTGGTCAGTCAGTCAGTCAGTCAGTCAGTCAGTCAGTCAGTCAGTCAGTCAGTCAGTCAGTCAGTCAGTCAGTCAGTCAGTCAATCAATCAATAAGTTAAAATTAAAATACAAAAAAGCAAAAAAATAATTAATCACAAACTCCCGCCCCATCAAAGTCATGAATTAAATTAAATCATGGGAGTGGTGTTCAAAATGGCACTCGTCTTGCCATTTTCCGTTCTTCAGATGTTGTAATTTCAGGGGTGAAGATTCAAAAAAGCAAACTGTAAAACAAACTGATTAAGGCTTACTCGTACATAATCTTATCTTGGACTTGTTATATTGAAAACAGCTACCATAATGTACTGCAGGCGTATTTCTTGGAGAGAATTGGACCTTGGTTGACTTCCGTTTTAGTTCACATTATCAGTTCACTTTTTGTTATTTTAATTTGTGTTCATCGCTTTTCGAATAACCAGGTTTCTTTTTTCATTACCTATTTCTATCCCTAGTGTAGGGGCATAATGCTGGTTCTTTTTTTGTCTAAAATTACCATAAAATTCCAGAATGTAAGCCCACCCAGTTATCGGCCTCACCAGTTTGGTTAAAAAAAAAATAATAATAAAAATAAAAACCCTGTATTTCTACTGCAATATTTTGGGCTTGCCAACCAAACATTACCCTTACGGTGTATGGTTTAAGCCCCTAGGGAGTTCACTTAATTTCAAGCCTCAAGAAGGAGGTATTTTGTTGGAGAGGGGCTTAATAGAGAGGGGTTACGGAGACTTATTCAGTATAATAGATTTTGAGCAGAACCCCAACAATTGTTTCCACCATTCTGTTTTACTGACTACCTAAGCCTACAGTCTTAATTAAAAATTTACAGTGCAGGTTTACACAATATTTTGTGTTCGCCAATCAAATAATCCTTACGGTGTACGATTTAACCCAGTCACTGGGAGTTTGTTTAATTTCAGGCCTCAAGAAGGGGGAGTTTGCTGAAGAAGGGGGCTAATGGCGAGATGGGACATTACTCAGTATCTTTAATTTTGAACTCAAAATACCGTTTTCAACATTTTGTTATACTTTTACGCAAGCCTACAGTCTTAATAAAAAAAATTGGCGATGCAGCTCTAGTGCACAGGAAAAAGATATAGGACAGATTTAATTGTAAATATTTGGCTTACTAGAACTAGTCTTCTACAGAAACATAGTATGAGTAAAACATTACACGGGTTCTACTCTCCTGACTTCCTTTCTCGACTTCCGATCAGAAACATTACGTCATGTCAGTTCACTTCCGTGTTTCATGCAAATACTTTCTTGCTTTATTTCTTAAGAAAAAAGAAAAGAAAAAACAACTTACGTTTACTAAGACTGCAAAATAATCCATTTCAATGATCTACGTTGTAGCTTTTCCCAAAAAGTGCTTGTGGCCTGTTATGTTCACAGTTGCGCGAGTCTTCCGGAATTTGAACTGATTAACATTGAATAATTCTATGGCCGCTTGATGCATCGTTCAGTGTCAGGCAATATGACATAATGTTACCTCTTCCAAAAAATATTCCGCGGGAAATTCCCTGACAAAAAGTAAAAAATTTACTACACCAAGCGGTAAGGACCTATTCTACTCTTTGAAAAACGTTTAAACACGCAAGATTATTAAAATAGTTCTCAATAGTTCAGTTTACAACTCGGAGTTACAAGGAATGTTCACATACTTCTGAACGTATTGAAAATCGGTCCATTTACGCTTTTTCAGCGAGTTTAGAGGTAATACGTACACAATATTTTACGAATTGCGTGATGATATTTTTCCGAGCGTCGCAGGGCCTGACAAACTCTTAGATTTTTCTTACATAACCAGCAGTGCATAAAACAAAATCAAACCATCATTGTTAAATGGTCAAGCTAGATAAGCAAACGAAAACAATGAAATTTGTATCTTACAGTGCCTAACTGCTGTCGAAGTTCTATTTCACGGGTTTTGTAAAATAAGCGTCAACTTTTGTTTGGTGAGTAAAAAAACTACTGGCAGATCTTCAGACCTCCTTCTTCTGGAATATACTGAATATAAAGTTACATTTCTTGGCCTTTACATTTGAGAAACTATGTATACATGTTCCGGTGATAGCTTGCAATATTTTCAGTTTAGTGCTTCCAGCATAATTGACATCGCTTCAGTTGAGGGTCTAGATTTAAAAATCCACCAACTTCATAACTTTTCATGGTCACAGCTGAGGAAGTTAACACCCAAACCGTTGGATTCAATATGATGGGATCAGTAAGGAAAAATTGAGAGGGAAAGTTTGTCTAAACCTGAAGGACCTAAGGCTTCACTGGCCATGGCACTTTCGCCATTAAAAGGTTGACGGATGCATGTTGAAGGAATATCTTAAAAGACAGTAAAATTGTATCACAACACGAGTTCTGTTAGGGAATAAATAAATTGAAGACTGTTTTAGAAAGTCAGTCTTAAATATGCATAAACCCCTTTGATGTAAGTGAATCTATTGTTGTTTTATGCATGACTTAAATGGAGTCAGTTCAGTGGGCACGCGGAAGCATTTATGCAAAATGTCTTCCTTTTTGCACCCCATGAAGCAAATGTTACCTATGCACGCAAACCTGAATGTCAACGTAAAATTCCTACTTACAAAGGCACAGTTTTTTCTCTTTAAAGGGTACAATTGAATGGAATAAAACACTTAGCTGCGAGGAACTCCATGAGGGGAACTAACAACGTTTCCTGGCCAAAATGTCCTCGTCTAATAGGCTTTAACGTCACCGTAAAATTCCTAACGACAAGACGAACGTACTTTTCTTTAGTTGGCACAATGCAATGTAGTAAATCACTCAGGCAGAAGGAACTCTATAGGAAAACTAACAACGTTTCCTGGCCAAAATTTCCTCGTTTAATAGGCTTTGACGTCACCGTAAAATTCCTAACGACAAGACGAACGTATTTTTCTTTAGATGGCACAATGCAATGTAGTAAATCACTCAGACAGGAGGAACTCTATAGGGGAACTAACAACGTTTCCTGACCTGAATTTCCTCGTATTAGTAGGTTTCAACGTCACCGTAAAATTCCTAATAACAAGGCCACCGTGTTTTTCTTTAGATGTTACAATGCAATGCTGTAAATCATTAAGATAGAAAGAACTCTATTTGGGCATCTAAAAAAGTTCCCCCCCCCAAATTTCCTCGTTTAATTTGAGTGGGCTTTTACTTCAAGGTACTGAAGATTCCTAAGAACAATGTAGTGCAGTAAGTCACTGACGGAGATTGGAGGAAATCCGCTTGGGGAACAACATTTCTGCAATCGAATTTTCCTCGATTGAGCAATCCCTTTCATAGCCCTAAAATTCCAAGGAACTCAGATCATAGCCGGAGCAAGGACAGCTGGGAAACATCGTTTCCGCAACATTTTCCCGTTTGAGATGGCCATAACGTAATGAATTGTTGAAATGTTAAATTCCGAAGAACAGTATAGCATTTTCTCTATGGTGATACAATGCGATGCAATAGATTACTGCGCGGTTTCAGCTGCATTTCAGTTTACTCAGATCTTCCTGCAACACGATGAAAAGTAAAGTTGAATATGAAGTTTTTAATTGTCGCTGTGATGAGATGACACAGTAGGCAGTCAGAAAGAAAAAAATGCAACTACGGTGAACTACACATGCACTGAGAGAAGAGTACGACAACGACAATATGTATACCTGTGTTCTTAAACTTGTGCGCGTGGTGTCATAGAGCGTTGCCGGCAAATGCGATACGTTGCCATGCATAACTAACATATGCAAAAACTTGTGACTAATAGCAACTGAAAAATAAACTACAACTATCGATCCTTTAGTGAAACCTGGAGGAAACAAGAGGTTGTTTCAGTTACTGCGTTGAAAGTAGCATAAGGCAAACGGTTATAACCTCTATTACCATTTTAATGGACGTAAAGGAATTAATCTTCAAATATCTTTATTAATAGCAAAGTCCATGACGTACATGCTTGCCCGGATGAACCAGTGTGGTTTTCAAACAAATTAACGCTGTCGTGTATAATGTCATGCCGAGATGACTTAAGGAAATAAATTTGGATGGTGTTCAATCGACTGAAAAATAACTGAAAAGGGGGGAAATACAATCTTATTTTTAGCCAAAAAGGATCACACGATACGAGGGTATAAATGACGAATCTAAAGGGGGCATTAGTTCAGATTAAGTGTTAGTTCAGGTAAGCTACAACTCTCAGAAGGATTTAAAAGAGATACAGCAGAGTTTGAAGTATCAAAGCATTATGTCTCACTTGTTACATCTGGTAAATGCTTATGTTTGTATTGCAAATATTAATTTTAGGAAGTAAGTTAAGCGTAAGTTACGTTGGCAAAAATCTAGAAATTTTAGAGTCACTTCACCTTCCAACTTAAGAAAGCTGATATGTTGCACAGAGTTTTTATATCAACGGGAAATTAGTAAACAGGGTCCTCGACCGAACGGGTTTAAATGCCAAAAAGCGGAGCTCTAAATACACAATATGGCGGCCCACGCGAGGTTGAGTCACGTGATTAAGACTACTTATAAGTAAAACAATGGTTGCCTATCAGTTGTCAACTGTTTTAATTCGCTTGGTCAACTCGAAGAGTTTTTAATTCGTTCATAAAACCTTTTATCCTTGAAAGGTTATGTGGTAATGACGAATAAAGATCAAGGATTACTGAGAATTTTCATCAAGTTAGGTCTCTGGCAGAAGGCAAGGTACTGTAAAGAAACGACATTTATGTGATTTTATTTCTGTTTGTTAAAGGTCTCTCTTACTCATGCTATATTTATCGTGGCGTTGCCCTTACTGTTAAGCAGTCGAATGGACGTAGCCGCCAGACCTACAGATACCTGGCTTCTTTCCGTCTATGAGAGTAAAGACGCTTCCAGTCAAACTGTACAAGCGGCAGAGGAAACCAGCTTGACGCACATACAGGGAGAACGTGAGGTCAAAGATGCTTCGAAGGAAATTGAAATCGCACAAGCACGAAAGGAACATAGCGAGATGCGAAACCAGGAAGAAACTGCTGACGCGGGAGGTTTCATCAGAACACGTTTCACCAGAAACATTAAGAAGAATCGTTGTATAAAGCGATATGATTACAAGATTATTTACAATCATTTTTTTGCAATTCCAATTTGCAAAAAGCACAGAGGTTGCAAAGAGGTGATAAAATTTGTAAACTTTGGACGTGGCAAGACCATTCCAATAACGTACAACTGCGTCAGGTCAAGTACGTGACGTCTTCTGTTGCAGTCCTAGCTAGTCTTGTAGTCTAAATTACATTTTGATGAAAGAACGTAGAGAAATAACACACACAGACTTATTATTTGTGAAACTTTTATTTATTCAGTGTACATGAACCTCAATGTAGATACATGTGGAGCACATGGACAGAATATTTATACTACTTATTTAAAGTCCTCGGTCAAACGTGCTCATCATCATTATTCGATCGAAGAATAAAATTGCTGTAAACTTCCCGAGCTCAACAAAAAGGTTACGTTTTCCCAGCAAAATGCTTCATCTTTATTTAAGTTCGATGATTATCGCTTTGGATAGATTTAAAGATTTGAAAAGTACCTTTTTGAATTATCCATTTGGATTGACCACAACTATGATTTGTCGAATGCTTTACAAGTATAAAATATTTATTTGATTTTCAAATGATATGGTAAACCTCCATGCTAATAGTCATTGGTGGACTATTCAAGCGAGGAAACTTAAAGTTAGTATTAAAAAAATAAATAACAGAAATATTATCAAGTGATTTTAATTTATGAGTATAATTATGTCGAAGTTCTAGGTTATATATCAGACGAAAATATCCTCTTTTATTTTAGTCGGCTAGTCGAACTATAAACGGACCGGGAGAGTTCTATGTCCGTTTTGTTCAGTTGGAGTAATTGCAGAGGTAGATTTTACCCGAATGTCTTAACAATTATTAATAAAAACGTCTTACATTGATCATGCAGTTGTCTGATCTGCATTACAGAAAAAAAAAATTAAATGGTCTTATCTGAAACCAGGTAGACCCTAGGAAACAGTGCTGACTTTGCGGACAGTGTGGACCTTTGAATCACTCTACGGAGTGATTCAAAGGCATGTTTGCTGGGTATTTAAATGTATAGTAAAGAATTAAGATATAAAGTGGGTAGTTTTCGTCCGATTCCTTTGAAGCTTTAACCTGAAAGCAGGTGACGACAGTTTTTAACGTTCAGGGGTCCCTAGTCTCTACTCCTGAAGAGATTTAGCAAAAACGAGAAGTAATTAATAGTTTTTCCATACCTTTAGGGTCTTTTCGAAATTAACTTTTTAGAAGTAATTTTAAGTTTTGATTCTATATAATTTTTGGGTCTTAAAACTAAATACCTTTGAAACTAATCAATGAAAAGTAATTTACCATATTTAATTATAGGATCGTTGACAGGAATAGTTGTGGACAAAAGTTGGCCCTGTTTGAAGTGTTCGGATTCTTGCGGGCTTCCTTAAAATCCAAGCTGGCCTTTGTTTGCATCGATTACGACCACTTCATGTCTTCCAAGTACAAAAGTGTTTTCACTATTTGAAGCATGCTGGATAAAAATCTTAAAAATTCTGGTGTTTTGACCGTAGTTATTCCTAATATCTCGTGTGAGTATAACGTCCTTGAACCATTCAATAAAGAAACTGATTGTGACAAATGTTTGTCCGTTAAGCGCTGACTTCCAGCATTGGTGACAATTTTGAGTTCAATTTTACAACCTTAATTATGATGATGGATACCTGTAAAAATTGCGTTCTGCGATTAGACTTCGGCTGCTTTCAAGTTCGCATTAAGCTTAACTCTTCTATAACGAAATTTTCTCGAGGTTTTTGTTAAGGACACACTTAGTGCATCACTCAGTTTATCACTTCCGTTCAGAAACATGACGTCATGTCACATTACTTCCGTGTAGATGCAAATAAATTTCCGCCTTGGAAAGTCTTTTGTGGCCGTATCAGCATAATTTAGGCCGGGGTTAAATCAGTCTTTTTATATCAAAATAAAGCTCTCCTCCCTCCTTATAATGTTTTATTATTAACTTTTCTGGTTCAGTGATTATTTATGAGTTCCGGTATACATTAAAACTAAGGACTATTAATTGGCTCGATGTCAGGTGATATGAGATAATATTTCACTCCAATAAAGTATGTTGTCAGCATAATTACTGGCATAACGGGAAAACCCTAACCAAACGCTAAACTAAGCGAATTCAATAAAACCACAGATAAAGCCACAGCAGAAATTTCTTGAACTTTAGAACAGAATATGCAAACTTATATTGGTCTCATTTCGATGATGTAATAAACTACGTTTTGATTTAACTAAGTTTTCGGTTCCAGTTTTATAGTACTAATTCCCAGTGGCTTACCATACGTTTTCTATGCTGTATGTGCTAAGACTTTTGTGCTTTGTTCAGACATCTATTCGGACATCTATATATCAGACATCTATTTGGCTCAAATGTCTTCTTACATATTCTACGGCTCTTTGCCTTTGCCATTATTGATATAGTTGAGGAAAATAAAACTTTAAATTCTAACATAAGATCAAAGAGTTGGTTCAGTTATAATAACAAAGTAAAGAGAACGAAAATCTATTCTGAAAAAAGAAAAATATCTGACTGTCTCTTGGTGATTTCTTACGTGATGGTTTCTTGTCATTAGAAGCAAAATTTCATATGATCTCTACTGAGCAAGAAATCGGGCGTTGCGTTTCTCAGATTCGATTGGCTCAAGATAAGAGTTGGGAGTGCCGAACACGCACAAACTACAGCACAGCAAGAAATGGAACAACGGGCAAAGGAACAACTGAGATTACATCCATGATTGCGCAAGTAAATTTAGAAAAAAAATCTGAACATTTGGCGATGTTCGTGGCTAACCTTTTTATTTATTTATAACTTACTACTCTTGTACAATAGACAATAGTTAGCTCTGGTAAGAAAGTTCTCATCGTATTTTCTTTTGCTGCTTTTCCCTTGTAAACTCTTGTAACAGATTCTCCTGTTTTAGTGATATCCGTTCAAATTAAATATGAAATTCTTCGCTTCCATTCTCAGCTCCCGTGCTTCAGGTACAATCGTACGTGAATGACACGGTCGTCGTGTCATTTCCCCTGCAGCACATTGGATAAATAACTGTTATCTTCTTCTGATGTCCTCTACAGCCGTTTCCTTTCCTACAAACCGCAATTTTGTACATGTTGCTACAGATAGTTATGGGGATTACTTTTTCAATACAATTGTTTCTTTTAGCGAGAGGTGCATATCCATATGAGGCAGCAGTGACACTTTGTAACGCAATAGGATTGCACTGTGGTTTGGCTTGAGTTGTCCTTGAACTGTGAGGCCTGGCATCAACGTGTCCAACGAGACCAAACGATAAAACCAACAACAAAGCGAATTTAAAAATATGGATATCCTGAAGAAAAGAAGATTATATGAGATTTATGTGTGCTGGGATGGGGTAAAAAGGAACTTAATTAAGCACACTGAGACGATCAGGGTTCGTGGGCGTAATCTGGAAGTTGAATGTCCCTTTGCTTTTATTGTTTTGCTTTGGCTTCTCAGGAAGACTTGAATAACTCTCGGTTTTGTGTCCGATAGCTTGCCATTACGGACGTGATGGCGTTCAAATGCGCCAAAAGGGAAACATTCAACTTTCGTAACTGACGAACGTCTGTTCTAAGACGGAAATCTTTCTGACAAAAGGCCGTCTAAAGTGAATTAAAGGACGAAACAGCAACGTTCAGTTCACAACCAATAAAAATCCAAGAACGGCTAGTAAGTAGAGAGAGAGAGAGAGAGAGAGAGAGAGAGAGAGAGAGAGAGAGAGAGAGAGAGAGAGAGAGAGAGAGAGAGAGAATGTTAAGACTTAAAGTAGCTATTGAACGGCTCACAAATTAACTCCAGCTTGTAAGGGCCTGTCACTATATAAACCATTGGGTTTTTTTTGTTTACTCGTCTAATGCGAATTTGGAGATTTCTGTATGTCAAAAACGTGTAATTCGTCAGGCTTTTGCTAAAAAATCGACGCTTTACGATGTTCATAAAAGGTTTTAAATGCGATTTCAAATCACCTGTGCCCATTGGCGCTCTTCGCTGGGTTCTTGCAGTGGTGTAAAACCACTAACACCGTTTTTTTTCTTCACGTCACACGCGTTCTACTTACGCCGCAACAAAATTGTGAAAAGTGAAATCGCCAAGACATCAAAGGGCATCAAAAATCGCCTGTGTAAACCGCTCTCAATAGAGTAACGGTTATTTTTTATTTTAAAACAGAAATGGCTAAGAGAATTAAAATAAAATGCTTTTAAAATTATATTTAGAACTCCTAAATAAGGGTATCGAATCACTACCAATATATATATATATGAAAGCAAATTATAAGGCAAAATTTAAAGAACTTACCAGCTGTAAAAAGTCAGTAGACATGGTGTTGCTCTTTACGTCTTTGCAACGAAAACCTAAAACTCTTCTCGAAAACCAATGATTACTGAAGAGACTATCGCTCAGGACCACCCTTTTTATACTTTATTAAACTAAAAATAGCTTTACGTTTTCTTTTCGTTTTCCTGTGGTATGATGTTCTCACCATTCATACTAATGAGTCCGTTATGACGTTAGAAAAATGGCCATGCTTCACTTATTAAGAAAAGACAATTTAATTTTCCTTTTTTAAACAAATCAGTTAACCGAAAGAAAAAAGGGTGGAGTATATATTTCCGTATATTTCAAAATGGAACTGGGATGGAACGACTTGAGATTAACTTTAGGTCCCTTCGAATTACAGCAAAAACTTCTCCATTCTCTGAATTAAAATACAACAGGGTCTTGCATCATTCATGTGGTTGAATGGGTACAAACAGTAAAACTGTGGTTCAAGAAAGAACCAAAGCAATGATTTGGCCTACGTTATTTCCGCATATTGACTTATATTCACTATCGATCTTGGACTGAACAACAATTGAGCCGTGAACAGCGGGGTTTCAGAGCCGTGGCAACTAATTGGTGTCTAAAACAAAAGTATTACACATCATATCAAAAAAAGAACAGTTTTGAGCGAAATAGTGTAGAATAGTGTTTGAGTTTTACTGATCAGATGTGTTAAAAGAGGAAGCTGTTTCATGTAGTTGTACGTGACAGGTGAATAAACGGTTGCGGAAATAACTGTTTAGTTAACCTATCATGGGAGCTCAATGATACGCACCGTAAATAATAGCAAAATTTAGTTGCAAACTAGCTTGTGGTTAATAATGTTTTCTAGTATAGTACCGTGTTTTAATTGAAAATCGTGTTGGACAATTCCGTTAAGACTGCAGAAGAGTTTTAATAAACAGCACGTATTATAATCTTATATAAAAGAATCATTGAGCCATGAAAATGGCACAGCAGTAGTTTCAGAGTCTTTTTTGAATGTCGAAACGAGTTGATCAGAGCATCCGCTTTAGACCTTAAAATAAATTGGGGAAAACTTCGAAGAAAGCTGAAATATAGATTACATAACGTCTGGTCATTATTAGCTGACAAGGTATCGTTTACGATTCCAATTGTTTTTCTAAGTTAATGCAGCGAAAGCATTCAGTATTTTCAGTCATTTTCACGTATTAAATATTCGTTTTATTTTATCTATATTTACGCTAAAGGCACCATGCACACAAACTTAGAAAATGATTCTTCAGGCTGCACAGCCACAAATTTGATTAGTGTTTCCATTGTTAAGCGAGAAACAAACAAGCAAACAAACAAATCTGTGCAAATGGATAGTTGTGTTTTCGAATAGTAAAAATTAAATGAGCACTATGGACGTAGCAAAGAAACAACTAACTTGGCTTTATTCTAAATATACTTTTTACTGCAGTGAACAAGGCAATTGCAAAAGCTTCCTTAAAATGTTAATTCTGCTTGAAGAAATGCCAAATTGTATTGCCAGGATCTGGTGTTACTTACAAACCGGGAGTATGGACTACAGCAAGGCTTTAATTGCAATCAACTCAAACGAAATCAGTACATATTTTCTTTTTTGTCCAAGAACTTCCATTAGTACTCACATTTTTAGGGGTTTTCTTTACTTTTGCAGTATGCATGAAAGGCTTTGGTTCCAGTCTACTTGACCGGGCTCCCACTAGTTATTTTTTCTGCAAGATATGGCGAAAAATCAGCTGTTTGTTACCCTTACCGGATGTTTATTAAGATAAAGCATTTTTTTTTCAAAATCCCCGCTTATACACTTAAATGGTACGTGGCCTGGCGTGGGCGACCTAGAATTAAGCGATGTTTTCAAAATCCCCGCTTATACCCCCAAATCGTACGATGGCTGGCGTGGGCGACCTAGTTTTAACTAGTTAAATGTTTTATGAATGTGATATTTACAATAAAAGCTCGACATAATAATGACAATGGCGCAATGGATGGGTAAGACGTTGAGGCACTGAAGCATTTGGTTTCGCCATTGAGATTTTTAGACGCTACTCAAGTAGAAGACAAGTTTGATCTGGATTACATTAGTATGAACGAAGAAAACAAGGACATTTATGGAATAATAATAACTGAAATTTCATTTATTGATAAATCGCTGGACTTATAAAGTAATACATTCCAAGCTTTGCCACACAACTGCAAATGTACATTCGCCTTTCATATTTTTACTTCCATTTTTGCTTGCCATTGTTACTTTTCATTTTTACATTGCACTTTTACTTGCCATCTTTTACTTACAATTTTTACCTCTCATCGAGAAAAAACAAGAAGGGTTATATAACGGTTGTATAATTACTGCCATATTACTTAAAATTTTAAATCAGAGAATTGTGTTTTCAGATTCCCATTTCAAAGACAGCTGTAAGGTAGTGCGACTGTTGTCATGTCGCTCCCGCTGCAGCGTGTTGGATAAGTGACTATAATCTTCTGGTGGTGCCCTCTACATCCGTTTCCTTTCTTACAAACTACAAGTTTGTACATTTTGCTACAGATAGTTACAGGGATGATTTTTTCAATACATCTGTTTGTTGTAATGAATGGCGCCCCTCCAGTTGTGTTGCCAGTGATACTTGGTATTGCGATGTTATTGCAGCCGGTGTTGCTAGGTGTTGTTGTTGGGCTTTTAGGCCTGGCGTCAACTTGTCCAAATGATACAGACAATGCAGCTAACCAAAAAATGACTGCGAAAACACGGATGACCTAAACGAGAAGAGGATCAAAGAAATCAATCAATCAATCAATCAATCAATCAATCAATCAATCAATCAATCAATCAATCAATCAATCAACCAACCAATCAATCAATCAATCAATCAATCAAGCAAACAATCAAACAATCAATCAATCAGTCAAGCAAGCAAGCAAGCAAGCAAGCAAGCAAGCAAGCAAGCAAGCAGTCAGTCAATCAACCAGTCAGTCAGTCAGTCAGTCAGTCAGTCAGTTTGTCAGTCAGTCAGTCAGTCAGTCAGTCAGCCAGTCAGTCAGTCAGTCAGTCAGTCAGTCAGTCAGTGAGTCAGTCAGTCAAAGAAGAAGAAGAACGGATGATTTTTTTTGTTAAAGACCCTCCATTAGTACTTAAAACATTCTTCCTTTTTAAAATCTTCCTTCATTTTTCTTACTTTTCTTTAATTATCTATCAAATTCCTTGAATAAGTCACTTTTTCAGAAATGAATCAACCTTCTGACTTTCCAGAAATATATCTAGAAACATTAAGACATGATAGGCCTTGCTGTACGGAATTCAATATTACCATGGCAACCATTTTCTTTAACAGGCATAATAAGATATTTCTATTTTAATCGTCCTTTGAAATGTATTTATGGTAACCATTGTAATGAGGCCTTGACCATTTTGGGAACCTTCAGTTGGATTGGATTAATTCTAGTTCACATTTGATCCTTTTTTGGCGAGGTTTAAGAATTTGGATTTGTGATGTTACCATACCATACCATACAAATTTCCCCGTTCTAAACTGGGGTAAAAAGGAGGCAGCGAAGAAGTGATGAGTATTCAGTCACTTTATTTCAGTTAGTGTTGTCTGGTCAAAGTAGAAAAGCGCTCTTACTTTTTATCGCAGAGGAAAGATAGAAATTTGGCCGTGAATTTAAAAATCCACGTTTCTCTGGAAACCAAAAAAAAAAAAAAAAAACATTACTAACCGTGCTAACGATCGTAAATTGTGACTTAAACGAAACAAGGCAATTTCTGCTTTGACCGTTATACACTTCTTTTTGAACAAAGCCAGCAAAAGAATTCAATTAACAATTATACCTTAAATATCTAAAGGAGGAAAATTGAATTTCATTTCCCACATTTCAAGACGGGTTGGTTCAAAGCGCGGTTGTTTGGTCCAAGATTACGGACAACATTGCATTTAGTAAAACAACTCCTATACCAATGAAGGTTTTTTCCATTTTTCTTTTGAATTATATCTCCTCATCTCCAACGTTGACCTTTCTTTAAGCTTTAGCTTAAAAATTCCTTTACGCTTCCTTAAAACAAAAGTCTTGGTTTAAGTTTAAACTGAACGTTATGCAGCGTTAAACGATTTTCCATTAACCGGTTAAGAACCACTGCAAATAAAAATTTAAAGCAAAATGAAACAACCTACCAACTTGAAAATCTTGACCATTTTGTTGCACTTTTGATGTTCTCGAAAGAATTTCCCTCACAGCTGTTCTCAGCTTACTTTGCTGAGTTACTGAAGGAGCATTCGTCAGGCTCAGCCTTTATATACCCCTCTCAAACTAAAAATACTTGCAGCTTCTCAGATCTCCTGTGGTGAGATGTCGGGAAGTGTCTCTTCAGGGAGTAGTATTTGACGTAAAAGGCTCAATAGTATGTATTACCTTGCACGACGTAGTAATAAAACTGCTCTTTATTTTTTACACAAAAAGAATTATTGTGATAACAAAGATCCAGGTAATACATACTATTATATATGTCTAATATATTTCTGATGCGGAACCAGCGAGGAAACTATATGCCAATATGGTATTATAGTCGTAGTTCTAAAGTTGTTACTCTCTGTTGGCAAAAAAAAGTGTGATACGAGTTTATAACACACTCCGTTCGAATTTTACAATAAGAAAAAGTTCAGTTTCTTAGTGGTAAACTGGGTCGTCTGTGTATACAATTGAACCAATAGCATGTACTGAAAACTATCGCATATAGGTCTCAGGCTACCGATGCATAGCCAATAGGATTCGCTCCCGGACTTTGAACAATCACTGAACCATGAAATGGCGCGCGTTTCAGAGCTGAAACAAAGGGGGATGTCGCTGCTCTTACAAGGTCTTCTCTGATTTGCTGAGAAAACAATACACCAAACAACAAAACAATGGACCTTAGCCCTGAAAACAATAGAGCTGCATGATACCAAGGTCCAATAAAATTAGAGGTTGTTAAGAGCTGCGAGGTATCTGGAAACAAACGATAAAAGGCTATAACAAAAAGTACTATGGTCAAATGATCAGAGCAATATTTATTTTTTGGAATCTGTAAAAAGTAAAACATTTTGTAAAATAAGAGTTCTTCTCAAGACTATTGCACACGCACATATCACTTTGTTTGTGGTATAATTGTATAAGGAAATAATTGCTTCAATGGGCTATCCATGCGTACTTATTGTGTAGCTTGCGCTTAAAGGAATCACTGAGCCATGAAGATTGCGTGATCTCAACAAAGGGCTCTGAGACGTTTCGAACGCTGAAACAAAGTAGTGATACCGTCCGTTTTTGGAACTTAAACAAACAGGGGGCGGGGACTTTAAAAAGCTTAAATTAAAATTACGTAACTTCTGGACACCATAAGCTGATAAGGCACCGGTTTAAGTAATATAGTAAGAGGATAAACAACAAACAGAAACCTAATTGGTTCGCTTTGTTTTCTCCGTTTTCAAGAAATTATTGTCCATCCATCTGTAGCTCTGTGCTAGGAGGTGTCTTTTTGAGGTACCCATGCACCAACCGTACAAAAAACGATTCTTCAGGCTGCATAAGTAAAGACTTCAGTCAAAACTTCCCGTTCTTTCCAATTGTCTATTTTTGATAAGAAAAAAAAAGGGAAAGTCAAATACATGGAAGAACTACTAAATATAACTCAGTGGTAGTGTAAATGACGACATAGAAGCCGATTCGTAGGAGGAACAACTGGTTCAGTTCCCAGTTACAACACTATGCCACTTTTTGGGCTGAAAAGAATAGAGTTTTCTTGACTTTCTCCTTGGCTGTTCCTCAGGCACCACATGAACCTAATTGGAGCCTTTAAAAGAGTACGTCCATCAACTCTTTCGTACTATTTCCAATTCGCCTGAAATGTGTGGGTTCCAGTTGACTGGACAAGGCTTCCTCGATAGCTCCAATGTAGTTGTCTAATATGAAATAACCTCAGGGCATCAGCTTAGACCAGAAATTGGCTGTTTACTACCCTTAACGAATGTTATCATTTACTGACTTTTCCAAAAACCCCTCTTGTATGTAAAAGTTCATACATAAATGGGATGAGGTGGGATGATGGAACTTGTCTTAGCGTGGAAATTAAGCAACACTTAGAAGACTTATTGTTGGAGTTAAGGCCTTGAAACTACATCGGCCTTACATTCCCCCTTTCTAAAACTGTATTTACACCATTCCCATGGGTTATTGACTGTCATAAACTACATTTTAACAATAAATACAGTTTGTTATGCATAAGGTACTTGGCCACAGATTTATTTCTTAAGACATCGATACTTGTTTATATACAACAGAGTGCACCATTCCAGGACAGCTATTGACTTAGTAAAGGTGGTTCCCGTGTGATCCGGCGCCAGCGATCGCCAAATCGAGCGATCTTCAACAACCATATGAAAGCCAGGTTATATACACATGCTTGCAGCTTATTCGAACACTCGATCAATGAATCGCTGCGTGTCACGTTTCCCATAGATTCAGCTTCAATAACTCATCTCTTTTCTCAGCGATCGAGTAATCGTTGGGGGTCATATGGAAACCAGCCTTTAGGAATTATACCCCATCCCTTTGGGATGCATGATACTAGTCAAATAAACTCCTTAAAAAAATTATACTTTAAACGCTTGGGTTGTTTTTACACTACAACGCCTAATGCGTTAGTAAATCCATAAGTATAATTAAAAATCGAGTTATGGTACATGCATATGTTGTAGTTCAATTTTATCCTTGGTTCAATTTTGTAATCCTTTATTCTTTTTTGCGTTAATATATGATAATGAATATAACACAAAAGAAAATCTCTGAAAAATTGAACCAAAGATAAAATTGAACTACAACACATATATGCCGCAGCACCGTAAAGGAAATCTGTTCTTTTACAAGCTTAACTTCCGTAGTGGTTCCGCAACATGCCAGTATCAGGCACCGATCCTTTCAGACAATTCTTGTTATAAATAAATAAAATTACGCTGACAGAGAAGGGTGGCAGTCTTTCTATCAGTCAGAACATTTTTTTACTATAATGAGCCAATTGCACAGATTTGAATATAAAAGGATTTCCGCAAACCGCGGTTTAACACCGACAACCCATAGCAACTTATTTGCGAACTTATTTTTAGTGTGTAGAGGGTATAAAAAGAGTGATCCTTGAGAAAGCGTCGTCACTTGTCAGTTATCTTCACTCTAGGAGTCATAAGAATACAAGAACGTTTCTCAATCAAGCGTGCTACAGAAAAGCAAAATAATTATGGTCAGTTTGAGTCAAAAGGTAAGTGTTTTTTCTCCTACACATTAAATTAGAGAAATGAAAAAGAAATCTGTGCTTAGAATCCATGCCACCATTTTTATTGTCACAAATTAGGAATTCATCTACAGACTAAGACGTTATAACCAAGTTTATAGATTACTGCAAACCTACTGAGAACAAACTATAACTATAGCTATTTGAGGTAAAATGTGCTCACGAAATAAATCCTAACCCAGGATGGTGTAATGGTGGAAGCACCTGGAAGGTTCAATTCCGGATTCTTCATCGTGTTAACATTGTTTTCTAGACAAGACCAGAAGCTTACCCCTTCTCACCAAGTTGTATAAATAGGGACCATTCTATGGACTAAGATCCAGGGATGGAGGGGAGGTGAGGGGGGGGAGGGGGGAGGGTGGGGAGATTGGTTGTTCGGTGGTCGGTCTTTGCTTGCCCCGTGAACTTTGCTCTACATTTTCTCTCTCCACTCAAATGGCTACCGGCAAACCGTTAGGGAAATTGTAGTGCCCGATGTCATCTAAATTTTGTAATTGTTTTGCTACGTTTTGGGATGTTAGAAAAGGAAAGAGGCGGGTTAGTCGGGTAATTTAATAACGGGTAATTTATTATTGAGGTTTTATTGAAGCTTTGGCTGTACTGGGGGACCTCTGACGTCATTCAAAATAGCTGTCAAGATAGCCACCATCTAGAAATTAGAGTTTATCGAAACGCAAGACACGTATAATTAAACTGTTTGGACCTTTCCAGAGAGAATAAGTAAAAATGACTTGACCTCATGCTATTGGTGGTGACACCTCTCGTAATCCTACCAACCGATTCTCACCAAACTTTGCCAAAATGTGTCTAAGGAATAAAAATGCAGCTTTTGAAAACGGCAGGTACTGAAAAAAAAATTCCTCTTCCGGCGAAAAATAAGAAAAAACCTTATGCGGGGTGACATTCACCCACCACCCCCTAGAAGGCTCATGAAGACTTAATCTTACCTTGACTCGTGATTTCTTGTGTTTATTTTTTTTAGGACATCCATATCTTGCCAGTCACCTTCTTCTTGGTTATATTCTGTAGTTGTATTGGACAAGCCGACGTAAGGCCTCAGAGTTCTACGAACACACATAACAACACCAGTTGCAATCACATCACTGCTAATGTGACAGGATATAAACCATACAATGCAAAAAACAAGTGCATTGAGAAAATAATCCCCATAACTATTTGTAGCAAGATGTATAAAATTGCCGTTTGAAAAAGAGGTAACGGTTGTAGAGGACACCAGGAGAAGGCATCGGTTATCTTTCCAAAGTGCTGCAGCGGGAGTGACATGAAGACCGTGTCATTTACAAACAATTGCTCTTGAATGGAAAATTGACGTGTTCTCTGATCATTAATTAGAGAGACAATATTTAGGAGTAGCATCAAATATTAATTTCAGTTATTTACAACCATTGAGATGCCTCGTCTAGAGATAATGGCCAAAACACAAACACGTAAATACAGCTAGAAGTTAACCACTTTTCCTGTGTTAAGAGAATAAATCAAGTCTCTCTGCTTTCATTCCATAGATGTGGTTGTTTTTCTATTTTTTACACTCATTAGTAACTGAACTTTTCTTGTAGCTGGGAGATGCCGAGGTTTGACAATTAATGTTAACTCATTGTTTTTGGGAAGCGATTTTGCTCGCGTCTAGGGGCATGCATATCGTACCATTTGTGGTGCCATTAATTTTTAGGATACAAAATGTTTCATATTGCACTTGTGCGTCAAGGAAAGATCTTGCGATACGTATGTTGATGAAGACGATCAGATCAATTATGCTAAAACTATCTACCAAAATCTGGGAAATTTTCCTCAGAAAATCGTAAAGCATTAGGTTCGCCAACACCTTACTTCCTTTACTTCCTTCTTTTAGAGAGGTACGGGTTCATGGGTTGGTCGATTCACTTTAATTTGTGTTCCACGTCGGGGACGGATCCATGGTTGTTGAAAGGGGGATAAATGACCTGACAGAACGATATCAGAACAAACCGAGACAAAATCGCCTCGGTGATAGTTTTGTTCGTTTTCTTTATTTTAAGCATAAACGACCCTAAAGAGGGGGATGGCTAGCCACCCAATCCACCCCCCCTGGATCCACCCCTCGGTCGTGAGTTGCATTGATGAGTACATTTATGATTGAATTCATATATGAGATCATGGGTGAGTTTATGGGTAAATTTGAAGGTGAATTGTCGCGTAAGGGGTACAGGAGTATATGGATTCTTTTTTGGTGAATTTATGAGTGGATTTGATGGTGAACTAAGAGGTACTTTGTTTAAGGGCGAAATTATGCTTGAGTTCATGGGAGAATGGGGGGGGGACTGTGGATGAGTTCATGGGTGTAAAGTGGGTAAGACGGTGAGTTGATTGGCATAAATGGTGGGTGAGATTATGGGTGATTTATGGATGAAAAATTGGTGAATTAATGGCTATTGAAAGATATAAATTTGGGGTGAGTTTATGGGTAAAGGTGTGGTGACATGGATGTGTTCATGGGTCAGTACATGGATGAGTTCATGGGTGAGTACATGGGTGGGTTCATGGGTCAGTTCATGTGTGAGTACATGAGTGAGTACATGGGTGAGTACATGCATGGGTGAGTACATGGGAGAGTCCATGGGTGAGTCTATGGTTGAGGCCATGGGGGCTTTCATGGGTTAGTCCACCTACTATAGTGATTCTCTGAGTTTAGTAGTAGTATTTAGTTCTAGTAGCATTTTTTAATCGCACGCAATAAATTGTTCAATGTACTATAGTTGACCTTAGATGTATGTTTTAAAAGTTGTAACTTCAATGGAAAGACAGTATATTCAGCACACTAGTTCCAACTAGATTATTTATCCAAAGCAATGATCTTGTACTAATTGTGTTTTCTTTCAGGTAATAATAATAATAAACCTTTATTTAACCACGATCTGTTTTAAGGCAAATACATGCTTGAGGGGTCGTGTGTACGTGTGACTAACTACCTACCTAAGAAAAATTAATATTACATTTTAATAAACTAAAATAAACGATATTATGTTTTAATAAGATTAAGATTTAAAATTGAAAATCACACATGTGTTTCGGAGTTGTCTGGATCGACAAACTGCCAAAATTAAGTTTTATAAATATGGGGTCCATTCTCGCTTTTTTGCAAAACTGCTTGTGGTTAGTAGCGTTATTAAAGTAGCTTGACACAAAATTCCATAAGACTGCACCTCTGTACCGGATTGAGTTCTTTAAAAATGACGTTGAAAATTGTGGGACAACCGCTTTTAGGTGTCCTCTTAGGTTGTAGGGTCCGTGTCTCCACGTTACCAAATCTGAAATCGTTTTAGGAATCTTTTCGATTACAATATTGTAAAACAGCTTAATAAGACTGAGTTTGTATAAATCGAGTATTGAGTCCCACTTAGTGATTTCCATCACCGTATCCGAAGGTGTGTCCCATGACAAATTGAAAATAATTCTCGCTGCCCTGCGATGCAATGTTTCAAGTGCTTGTATGTGGTCAGAGTTGTTGCAACCCCCCCTCCAGACAATGATACCATACGTAACAGACGGCAGTATGACTTTGAAATAAAGGTCGAGAAGAGCTCTTCTTTTCAAAAATGAACATTTTTTCAGCAGGTTTAACTTCTTGGAGAAATTTCTTTTCAGATCTGGAAGGCGTTTTGACCAGGTAAGCTTATGGTCTCTGATGACACCCAGCAGCCTTGTGTGGTGCACCCATGAGATTGTAGTCGAGCCAATTGTAATGAGGGGGTGTGGCCCAATGAAAGAACCTCTGTGTAACAGCATTGCCTCGCATTTTGTAGAGTGTGGTGTGAAGGAGTTGGTAACACACCATTCGTTAAGTTCATTAAGTGCTTTGTTAAGACGACTACAGGCTTCATCAACAGTTGAGCCGGTGCAGTAGACTGTTGTATCGTCAGCGTACAGAAATAAGGTGCCCGAAGATACAGCGTCTGGCATGTCGTTGGTATATAGGCTGAACAGGCACGGACCTAGGACTGATCCTTGTGGAATGCCACAGGTCACTTTCAGCTTTTTTGACTGGGCAGAGTTCACTACTGTAATCTGCGATCTTTGATTCAGGTAGTCCGTCAACCAGGATAGGAGGTGTCCCTCGATCCCAAATCCATGCTTTAGTTTAGATAAAAGAATTCTATTGGAAACACAGTCAAATGCCTTTCTGAAATCCACGAAGGCAGTAGCAACCACTAAATTTCTGTCAAGGACTTGCCTCCAACATTCCGTGAGGTGAACCCGCAATAGTTGGGTCGAGTGGTTCTTGCGGTAAGCCCATTGTTTGTCAGTGAGTAGACCATTATCCATGACATGTTCTACTAAAGTGTCGGCCACACACGACTGAAAACATAGCGAGTATCAATTTCACATTCCTACAAGTTATACAGCGCGCATAAAGTATCTCTGTCAAGTTATTTTATGCTATTTTTCCTTTTAGTTGATAAGGTTTCTTTTACTAAATTTACATTTAATCGTCCAAATTGCTTCCAATAAAAAACATTTGACGCAATTGCTCCGGTGTGCTGGAAGTTAATCAACACTGTATTTGATCTTATTGTAATGTTCTCGCACGTGTAACTATTCCACACAATGTAACTGTGTTAGATTAAAACTTGACAAAGAGTTCCCTTTGGGAACGTAAATGCTGATAGAGCTGTCGTCCCTGTTGCCAGAGGCACGTCAGGCTTGGTGGCCAGAAAGGGTTAGTAAAGCGTTCCATTTTAAAGACCGTTAGCTCTGTGTCTTTTTTATTTTTAACAAGATGTCCACCTTATGATAAATATTCGTGGGTCAGTGTATTTATACCATGGATGGAAATGGGTGTCATTTATAGAAAGCTGAAAAACTGCCAATTTCATTTTGCATAACTGAGAAACAAAAGCTAACCCAAGGTTACAATGGTAAGAAAGGACCAATATTTAACACACAACTAACACCTTTATTGGGATCACGCGTTGTTAAATATCTTTTGCATGGGTTCATTTTTCAACCTCGTTCCAATGGCCCTTTCTCCTCATTTAGTACTATCCTCGGAAATTCGAGTGCGCAATGACAAAATCACTCTTCTCCGTTAAAGTGGAAATAATCCGGTCCCCTCAACATACAGCACACGCCCGGCTAGCTCAGTCAGTAGAGCATGAGACTCTTAATCTCAGGGTCGTGGGTTCGGGCTTCACGTTGAAAGACATTCTTCTCCCTTGATTTCGAACTCTGACATAGTAGCCAGAAATAATAGTCTCTCCGCACGCGGATACACCTTGCAGTGACATGGAAAGCTTTGAAGCCATCAAGATAAGGATGACGGGAAAGTATCGAAAGAGATTTATGTATTTGTAACGTAGAATCAATCAAACTTCAGCTATTTGTCTATGAAGAAAGAACCAACGCAATGATTTGGGCCTAAGTTATTTCGGCATATTGACTTATGTTCATTATATATCGATCTTTGACTGAACAACCACTGAGCCGTGAACAGTGGGTTTTAGAGCCGTGACAATCAATTGGTGTATAAAACATTAGTATTACACATCGTATTGAAAAAAGTATAGTTTTGAGCGTAATTGTACAGAATAGGTTTGATCAGATGCGTTAAAAGAGGAAGCTGTTTCATGTAGCCGTATGTGACAGGTGAACAAATGGTTGCCGAAATAATCGTTTAGTAACCTATCACGGGAGCTAAATGATACGCACCGTAGATAATAGCAAACTTTAGTTGCAAACTAGCTTGTGGTTAATAATGTTTTTTTTTACTATAGTAACATGTTTTAACTGAAAATCATCCTGGATAAATCCGTTAAGACTACAGGGGAGTTTTAATAAACAGCACGCATTCTCATTATATATAAAAGAATCATTGAGCCATGAAAATGGCACAGTAGTATTTTCAGAGGCTTTATTGAATGTTGAAACGAGTTGATCAGGGCTTCTGCTTTAGACCTTAAAATAAATCGGGGGAAACTTCGAAGAAAGCTAAGTACAGATTACACAACGTCCGGTCATTAGCAGCTGACAAGGCATCGTTTACGATTCCATGTTTTTCGAAGTTGTTGCAGTAAAAGCATTCAGTAGTTTCAGTCGTTTTGCCCACTTTATATCCGTTTTATTCTATCTATCTTTACACTAAAGGCACCACGCAGACAATCTCAGAAAATGATTCTCCAGGCTGCACAACCGCAAATTTGATTAGCGCTTTCATTGTTAAGCGAGAAAAAACAAACAAACAAACAAACCTGTACAAGTCAATTGTTGTGCTTTCGGATAGAAAAAATGAAATGAGCACTATGGTCTTAGTAAAGAAACAACTAACTTGGCTTTATTCACAATATACTTTTTAATGCAGTGAACAAGCCAATTGCAAAAGCTTGCTTAAAATGTTAATTCTTGATCATGAAGAAATGTTAAATTGTCCATACGTGAGTATGGACGATAGCAAGGGTTTAATTCCGGTCAACTCAAACGAAATCAGTACATATTTTCTTTGCCGTAATAGTTGATTCCAAATTCAATTAAGAAAAAGAAGAACCGGTATTTTTTGTTCAAGACGTTCCATTAGTACTCACATTTTTAGGGTCTTGCTTAAAATTTTGCAGTAAGCATGAAAGGCTTTGGTTCCGGGCTTCCGCTAATTATTTATTCTGCAAGATATGACGAAAAATCAGTTGGTTGTTACTCTTACCGGATGTTAATTAAGATGAAGCGTTTTTTTCAAAATCCCCTCTTACACAATCAAATGGTACGTGTGGCTGGCGTGAGCAACCTATAATTAAGCGATGTTTTAAAAATCCCCGCCTATACACTTAAATGGTACGTGTGGCTGGCGTGAGCAACCTAGAATTAAGCGATGTTTTCAAAATCCCCGCCTATACCCCCAAATCGTACGATGGCTGGCGTGGATGACCTAGTTTAACCAGTTAAATGTTTTATGAATGTGATATATACAATAACAGCTCGACATAATAATGATAATGGCGCAATGGATGGGTAGGACGTTGAGGCACTGCTGCATTTGGTTTCGCCAATGAGATTTTTAGACGCTACTCAAGTAAAAGACTAGTTTGAGCTGGATTACATTAGTAAGAAACGAAGAAAACAACGACATTTATGGAATAATAACTGAAATTTCATTTAATGATAAATCGATGGACTTATAAAGAAATACATTCCAAGCTTTGCCACATACTGCAAATGTACATTCGCCTTTTTTATTTTTACTTCCATTTTTCATTCTATTTTTGCTTTCCATTGTTACTTTTCATTTTTACATTGCACTTTTACTTGCCATCTTTTACTTGCAATTTTACCTCTCATCGAGAAAAAACAAGAAGGGGTATATAACGGTTGTATAATTACTGCCATATTACTTAAAATTTTAAATCAGAGAATTGTGTTTTCAGATTCCAATTTCAAAGACAGCTAGCTGTAAGGTAATGCCACTGTTGTCATGTAGCTCCCGCTGCAGTGTGTTGGATAAATGACTATAATCTTCTGGTGGTGCCCTCTGCATCCGTTTCCTTTCTTACAAACTACGAGTTTGTACATTTTGCTACAGATAGTTACAGGGATGATTTTTTCAATACATCTGTTTGTTGTAAGGAATGGCGCCCCTCCAGTTGTGTTGCCAGTGATACTTGGTATTGCGATGTTACTGCAGCCGGTGTTACTAGGTGTTGTTGTTGGGCTTTTAGGCCTGGCGTCAACTTGTCCAAAGGATACAAAGGATGTAGCTAACCAAAAAATGACTGCGAAAACACGGATGACCTAAACGAAAAGAGGGTCAAAGAAAGAAAGTAATCAATCAATCAATCAATCAATCAATCAATCAATCAATCAATCAATCAATCAATCAATCAATCAATCAATCAATCAATCAATCAATCAATCAAGCAAGCAAGCAAGCAAGTAATCAATCAATCAATCAGTCAATCAATCAATCAATCAATCAATCAATCAATCAATCAGTCAAGCAAGCAAGCAAGCAAGCAAGCAGTCAGTCAATCAACCAGCCAGTCAGTCAGTCAGCCAGTCAGTCAGTCAGTCAGTCAGTCAGTCAGTCAGTCAGTCAGCAGTCAGTCAGTCAATCAACCAGTCAGTCAGTCGGTCAAAGAAGAAAAAGAACTGATGAACCTCTATTAGTACTCAAAACATTCTTCCTTTTTAAAATCTTCCTTCACTTTTCTTACTTTTCTTTATCATTCAAATTCCTTGAATAAGTCACTTTTTCAGAAATGAAACAACCTTCTGACTTTCCAGAAATATATCTAGAAACATTAAGACATGATAGACATTGCTGTACGGAATTCAATATTACCATGGCAACCATTTTCTTTAACAGGCATAATAAAAAATTTCTATTTTAATCCTCCTTTGAAATGAATTTATGTTAACCATCGTAATGAGGCCTGGGTCATTTTGGGAACCTTCAGTTAGATTGGATTAATTTTCTATGACCTTTGATTCTTTTTTGTCGAGGTTGAAAATTTGGATTTGTGATGTTACCATACCATACTATACAAATTTCCCCGTTCTAAACTGGGGTAAAAAAGGAGGCAGCAAAGAAGTGATGAGTTTTCAGACACTTAATTTTAGTAAGTTATGTCTGGTCATAGTAAAAACGTTCCTACTTTTTATCGTAAAGGAAAGATAGATATTTGGCCGTGAATTTAAAAATCCACGTTTCTCTGGAAACAAAAAAAAATACTACTCGACTAACGATGGTAAAATGTGACTTAAACAAAACAAGCCAGTTCGTTCTTAGACAGTTAAACAGCTCTTTTTGAACAAAGCCAGTAAAAGAAATTCAATAAACAATTATTCCTAAAATATCTAAAGGAGGAAAATTGGATTTCATTTCCCACATTTCAAGGCGGGTTGGTTCAAACGGCGGTTGTTTGATCCAAGATTACGTACAACATTGCATTTAGTAAACCAACTCCCATACCATTATGAAGGTTTTTTCCATTTTTTTTTCGAATTTCATCTCCTCATCTCCAACGTTGACCTTTCTTTAAGCTTTAGCTTAAAATTTCCTTTTAAAACAAAAGCCTTGGTTAAATATTAAACTGAACGTTATGCAGCGTTAAACGATTTTCCATTAACTAGTTAAGAACCACTGCAAATAAAAAAGCAAAATTAAAAAAAACCCTACTAGCTTGAAAATCTTGACCATTTTGCTGCACTTTTGATGCTCACGAAAGAATTTCCCTCAAAGCTGTTCTCAGCTTACTTTGCTGAGTTACTGAAGGAGCATTCGTCAGGCTCAGCCTTTATATACCCATTTCAAACTAAAAATACTTGCAGCTTCTCAGATCTCCTGGGGTGTGATGTCGGGAAGTGTCTCTTCAGGGAGCAGTATTTGACTTAAAAGGCTCAATAGTATGTATTACCTTGCACTACGTAGTAATAAAATGGCTCTTTATTTTTTACACAGAAAGAATTATTGTGATAACAAAGATCCAAGTAATACATACTATTATATATGTCTAATAAATTTCTGATATGGAATCATTAAGGAAACTATATGCCAATATGGTATTATGGTAACATCACCTTTATTTCACCTCGGATTTACAAGGGTAGCTGTATAGCTAATTTCTCCGAGAAAGAAAAGACGAAAAAAAATCAATAAAATAGAATTAATAATAAAACTAAAAATAAAATCATATATTATATACAGTACATTAAACTACTATTTACATAGGTAACGCGTACGATTGCATTGATGTTCGAAAGAAATTTGGCATATTTTAGTTTTGAACTCATTCAAGGACGTTAGTGACCACAGGTCCTCTGTTAGTTTGTTCCACATGTTTGCATTAGTGTATCTGAAGGAATGACTGAAGACCATAAGTGGTTGTGTTAACGTATGGGATAACAAGTTTCCTTGATCCTCGTAAGTTGCGTTCAGTATTTCTCATTTGAAAGAGACCACGCATGTACTTTGGCATCGCTTCGAACTGGATTGTCTTAAAAACTGTTTTCATCATGTCTTGGCATCTGATACTATACAGATCACTAGAATTAACCTTGTTTAGTAGCTCCTGGTAGTGCAGAGACTTCTCGTCTAGAACAATCCTGAGCGCCCTTTTGTTAAGATTCTCTAATTTGTCTCTATTTCGAGCCCCACAAAAATGCCAAACTGCTGAACAATATCTAAAATATGGAACAATAAAGCCCTTATAAAGTTTACATTTCACAGCTGTCGGTACTATTTTTCGAAAGCGGGAAACTACATTAACTTGATTGTTGACGTTAGTACAAATATTCTTTACATGACTGTTGAACTGCAGATTCTTGTCAATGTTCACCCCTAAGAGGCCAATGTTATCTTTTACCGGAATATTGATGTCATTCACTTTAAAACTAAAGGTATACTTCGTATTCCCCAAAATCATTGCAAAATCATCGTATTTCTAAAGATGTTATACTCTGTTGACAAGAAGTGTGATACGGGTTTATAGCACACTCTGTTCGAATTTTACAATAAGAAAAAGTTCAGTTTCTTAGTGGTAGACTGGGTCGTCTGTCGGTACCATTGAACCAATAGCATGTATTGAAAATTACAGCTTATAGGTCTCAGGTTACCAATGCATAGCCAACTGGATTCGCTACCGAAGTTTGAACAATCACTGACCCATGAAAAGGCGCGCGTTTCAGAGCTGAAACAAAAGATAAAAGGCTATAACAAAAGTACCATGGTCATGCAAATGATCAGAGCAATAATTATTTTTTGAAATCTGAAAAAAGTAACGCATTTTGTAAAATGAGTTTCTTTTCAAGACTTTTCAGACATTGTAGACGTACATATCACTTTGTTTGTGGTATAATTGTATTTATTTAGGAAATAATTGCTTCAATGGGCTATTCATGCGTACTTATTGTGTAGCTAGCGCTTAAAGCAATCACTGGGCCGTGAAGATTACGTGATCTCAACAAAAGGCTCTGAGACGTTTCGAACGCTGAAACAAATTAGTGATACCGTCCGTTTTTGGAACTTAAACAAACGGGGTGGGGGGGACCTTAAAAAAGCTTGAATTAAAATTACGTGACTTCTGGACATTACAAGCTGATAATAAGGCACCTGTTAAAGTAACAACGCGTTTTCAAGAAATTAATGTCCATCTATCTGTAGCTCTGTGCTATATATAGCTAGGAGGTGTCTTTTTGAGATAACCATGCACCGACCGTTGAGAAAACGATTGTTCAGTCTAAATAAATAAAGTCTTCAGTTGGAACTTCCCGTTTCTTTCAATTGTCTATTTTTATGAAATTAAATAAACAAAAAGAAAATCAAAGATATGGAAGAACTGAGTAGTAGCGTAAATGACGTCATAGAAGCCGGTTCTAAGAGAAATAACTCGTTCAGTTTCCAGTTCCTACACTATGCAACTTTTTTGGCTAAAAAGAAGAGAGTTTTCTTGACTTTCTTCTCGGCTGTTCCTCAGGGACCACTTGAATCTAATTGGAGCCTTCAAAAGAGTTTGTCCTTCAACTCTTTGGTATTATTTCCAATTCACCTGAAATATGTGGGTTCCGGTTGACTGGAAAAGGCTTCCGCTATAGCTACAATGCAGTTGTCCAATATGAAATAGCCTCAGGGCATCAGCTTAGACCGGAAATCGGCTGTCGTTTACTACCCTTAATGGATGTTATCGTAGACTGACTTTTCCAAAACCCCCTCTTGTATGTAAAAGTTCATTCATGAATGGGATGAGGTGGGACGATGGAACTTGTCTTAGCGTGGCGATTAAACAACACTTAAAAGACTAATTGTTGTAGTTAAGGCAGTCTTACATTGCCCGCTTCTAAAACTGCATTTACATCATTTACATGGGTTAGTGACTGTCATAAACTACATTTTATCAATAAATACAGTTTGCTATGCATAAGGTACTTGGCTAAAAATTTATTTCTTCAGACATCGATACTCGTTATGCAACAAAGTGCCCCATTCCAGGACAGCTATTGACTTGGTAAAGATGGTTCCAGTGCGATCTGGCGCTAGCGATCGCCAAATCGAGCCATCTTCAGCAACCATATGAAAGCCAGATTATACACACATGCTTGCAGCTTATTCGAACACTCGATCAATGAATCGCTGCGTGTCACGTTTCCATGGAGTCAGCTTTAATGACTCATCTCTTTACTAAGCGATCGAGTAATCGTTGGGGATCATATGGAAACCAGCCTTTCGGAATTATACCCCATCCCGTTGGGATGCACAGTCAGACAAACTACTAAGAAAAAGTATACTTTAAATGTTTGGGTTGTTTTTTCACTACAAAGCCTAATACGTTAGTTAATCCATAAGTATAATTAAAAATCAAATTATTGTACAATCATATAGCCACAGCACCGTAAAGGAAGTCTGTTCTTTCACAAACGTAACTTCCGTAGTGGTTCCGCATCATGTCAGTATCAGGCACCGATCCTTATAGACAATTCTTGTTATAAATAAATAAAATTACGCTGATAGAGAAGTGTGGCAGTCTTTCTACCAGATAATACATTTTTTACTATAAGGAGTCAATTACGTATACACTGATTTGAATATAAAAGTGTTCCGCAAACCGCGGTTTAACACTGACAACCTATGGCAACTTATTCGTGAACTTATTTTTAGTGTGTAGAGGGTATAAAAGGAGTGGTCATTGAGAAAGCGTCGTCACTTGTCAGTTATCTTCACTCTAGGAGTCACAAGATTACAAGAACGTTTCTCAAATAAGCGTACAGAAAAACAACATCACTATGGTCAATTTGTGTCAACAGGTGAGATTTTTTTCTCCTACACATACCCTAATCACTAACTTAGAGAATTGAAATGTGTGCTTAGAATCCATGCCACCATTTTTATTGTCACAAATTAGGACTTCATTTACAGACTAAGACGTTATAGGCATGTTTATAGATTTCTGCAAATCTACTTGGAACAAACTATTACTATAGCTATTTGAGGTAAAATGTGCTTGCGAAATAAGTCCCATTTAAGGTTACTCCGGACCTTCGCAGGTGTCCTCGGGGAAAAAATTTGTATGCGCGCCACTTAAAAGGAAAACACGGCAAATTATATATCGTTGGAAAGCTTAATAAATGTAGATTTCGGAAAAAAATATAAATTGTCGGTTTCTTCAATTCCGCAAAATAAAATTGCAATCAACTGCGAAAATGACCATGTGTCGTTCAATTGAATTAATAGGGTATCAAATCCAAGCCCATTGGCAAAATAACTGCACAGTGTTAATCACAAAGGATCAATCATCAAAAGCATGTCAGCATTTTTCGATATTCTGACTCGTTATTTTTTAATTAATCTGTCAAGCTCGAGAAGCAAAGAATGCGCCATGGGCATTGCATTGAAGATCGCCACGGTAGAAATATTATAAATTTCAAAAATCCCCGAAACACTTTTGTTTCACAACATCTAAGGAACGTTTAGGCCAAATTTGACAGAAATCTGCCCAGTTTTGGTACCCTGTTAATTCATTTGTTTGCCGGAATGACGCATTTTCATTTTCACGGTCATTTTTGCAATTTTCTTTTGTGAAATTAAAAAACTGGCAATTCATATTTTTTTCTGAAATCTACATTTATTAAGCTTTCCAACGATATATAGTTTGCCGTGCTTTCTTTCAAAATGGTCCTCATACGAATTTTTTTCCTGGAGGACACGGGAAGACACCCGCGAAGGTCCGGAGTAACCTTATGGAAAGAGGCAGGTAGTTCGGTCCTTACCTTGTTTTCTAGACAAGACCAGAAACTTACCCCTTCTTATCAAGTTGTATAAATAGGGACCTTTCGATGGAATAACATCCAGAAAATGAGGGGAGGGGGGAGGGGGGAGGGGGGAGGGGGAGATTAATTGTTTGGTGGTTCGAAGCTTGACCTTTGCATTGTGTCGTGTTGTTTCCTTAAACTAGAAACTTTGCTCCACATTTTCTCTCTCCACTCAAATGGCTACTGGCAAACCGTTGTAATGCCCGACGCTATCTGAATTTTGTAACTGTTTTGCTAAGTTTTGGGATGTTAGAGAAGGAAAGAGGAGGGGTAGTCGGATAATTCATTAAAATGAGAATTTTGTAACTGTTTTGCTAAGTTTTGGGATGTTAGAGAAGGAAAGAGGAGGGGTAGTCGGATAATTCATTAAAATGAGAAATATTGAAGCTTTGGCTGTATTTGGGGACCTCTGACGTCATTGAAAATGGCTGTGAAGATAGCCACCATCTAGAAAGTAGAGCTTATCCAAAACCGGAAATTGAACATCATTCATGCGACACACGTATAATATGATATAATTAAACTGTATGCACCTTTTTAGCGAAAAAAGTGAAATAGACGTGTTTTTATTCAAAAATGACTTGACCTTATGCTATTTGTGGCGACACCTCTCGTAATCCTAGCAACCAGTTTTCAACAAACTTTGCCAAAATGTGCCCAAAGAATAAAAATGGAGCTCTGGAAAACGGCAGGTACTGACAAAAAAATTTCTCTTCGAAAAATAAGAGAAAACCTTTTGTGGAGTGATATCCACCCCCCCGCTTCCCACAAGGCTCACGAAGACTTAATCAATCTTACCAATCTTGTCTCGGGGTTTCTTGTGTGTTTTTTTTTAGGCCATCCATATCTTGCCATTCACAGTCTTCTTGGTTATATCCTGTGGTTGCATTGGACAAGCCGACGCAAGACCTCAGAGTTCTACGAACACACATAACAACTCCAGCTGCAATCACATCATTGCTAATGCGACAGGATATAAACCATACAATACAAAAAACAAGTGCATTGAGAAAATAATCCCCATAACTATTTGTAGCAAGATGTATAAAATTGCCATCTGTAAAAGAGGTAACGGTTGTAGAGGACACCAGGAGAAGGCATCGGTTATCTTTCCAAAGTGCTGCAGCGGGAGCGACATGGCGACCGTGTCATTTACAAACAATTGCTCTTGAATGAAAATTTGAAGTGTTCTCTGATCATTAATTAGAGAGACAATATTTAGGAGTAACAATATTAATTGAAGTTATTTACAACCATTGAGATGCCTCCTCTAGACATAATGGCCAAAGCACAAACACGTAAATAGAACTAGAAGTTAACCACTTTTCCTGTGTTAAGAGAATAAATCAAGTCTCTCTGCTTTCATTCCATAGATATGGTTGTTTTTCAATTTTTACACTCATTAGTAATTGAACTTTTCTTTTAGCTGGGAAGGGCCGACGTTTGATAGTATTAACTGGCTCTTTGTTCTTGGGAAGCGATTTTGCTCGCGTCTAGGGGCATGCATATCGTACCATTTGTGGTGCCATTAATTTTTAGTATACAAAATGCTTCATATTGCACTTGTGCATCAAGAAAAGATCTTGCGATACGCTTGCAGATGAGGACGATCAGATCAAATATGCTAGAACTATCTATCAAAACGTAGGAAGTTTTCCTCAGAAAATTTTTAAAGCATTAGGCTCACCAACCCTTTACTTTCTTTCTTTTAGAGAGGTACAGGTTCATGGGTTAGTCGGTTCACTTTTGTGTTCCACGTACAGTGGCGGATCGAAGGGGGTGGGTGACCTGACAGAACGATATCAGAAGAATCTGAGAAAAAATCGCCTCAGTGATAGTTTTGTTCGCTTTCTTAATTTCAAGCACAAACTACCCTAAAGAGGGAGATGGCTAGCCCCCAAATCCACTCCCCCTGGATTCGCCCCTCAGTCGTGAGTTGCATTGATGAGGTCATTGATTGAATTCATATATGAGCTCATGGGTGAGTTTATGGGTAAATTTGAAGGTGAATTGTCTGGTAAGGGGTACAGGAGTACATGGATGCTTTCTTGGTGAATTTATGAGTGGATTTGATGGTGAACTAAGAGGTACTTTGTTTAAGGGCGAAATTATGCTTGAGTTCATGGGAGAATTAGGGGGGGGGGCGACTGTGGATGAGTTCATGGGTGTAAAGTGGGTAAGACGGTGAGTTGATGGGTATAAATGGTGGGTGAGGTTATGGGTGATTTATGGATGAAAAATTGGTGAATTGATGGTATCGATAGATATAAATTTGGGATGAGTTCATGGGTAAAGGGTGGTTACATGGATGTGTTCATGGGTGAGTACATGGATGAGTTTATGGGTGAGTCCATGGGTGAGTCCAAGGGTGAGTCCACCTACTATAGTGATGGGTGAGTCCATGGGTGAGTTCATGCGTGGATGTGTTCATGGGTGAGCCCATGGGTGAGTCCAAGGGTGAGTCCACTTACTATAGTGATGGGTGAGTCCATGGGTGAGTTCATGCGTGGATGTGTTCATGGGTGAGTTCATGGTGAGTTCGTGGGTGAAATGGTGGGTGAAATGGTGGTTGCATGAATGTTTTTATGGGGGCTTTCATGGGTGAATCCACCTAATATAGTGATTCACTGAGTTTAGTGATTTCGCCCAAACCATCCGGGTGGTGTCGGACTTATATAGCAAAATAACAATGGCTTTCAAAAGAACCAATGACCGACCAGTAACCTCATCAATTAAGGACCAATAGAAAGAAAGCAAATAAATTAAATTACCTTAAAAATTTGAATTGCAAAATAAGTTTAACATGAATTTAAATCTTTAATGGCGCAGGCAGCCTAAGCTAACGTTGAGAGCTGTGCATAAATTAGACTGTTTTTTCCACGCTATGCATAATAATGACATAAGCAACATTTAAGAGTTTGTATGGAAATGCCATAGAACATCTTAAATTGCCACACATAAGAGAGAATTCGAAATAAAAATAATTTGCCTTATTTCTTTGTTGTATTAGTCATTATTTGAGGGCTTCCTGGGCTGGTTTGAAGCTTTTTGGGTAAGAAATTGACGTTTTTATTTTTCATGTTTGCTAAACGTTTAGAATTAATCAAAGGTAGGAAACAGTTTGACGCTGCACCTCACTTGAAGTTCGTTAAATTCCATAACAATCAACAAATCGTCGTAAAACTTCAAAGGTGTATTCTTGGGTCTTTGTCGTACCTCTTTTCTTTCGCATGGGTCCCAGATCCTTTTTTAAGCCGTCGAAAACCCTCCTAAATACGAAACTCGCCTTTCCTGGTATGCGTTTTCATTTGAAGTACACACATGAATTTTTGCGACCGTGCTTCGACGACAAAATTCCCTTCAGCCGGGGAGAGGCTAAGTGAGATTGTCGACAAGCAAAAGAGGACACTGCGGAGTCCAGAGATGTTTTATGGCATTTTCATACAAACTCTTAAATATTGCCTATATCATTATTATGCATAGCGTGGAAAAAACAGTCTAATTTATGCGCAGCTCTCAACATTAGCTTGGGTTGCCTGTGGTAATGGTTTCCAATAAGAGAAATGGCTGTCACATCTATTTGCGACTACTTATTTAGAAGTTTCTTAATTGGCACGGAGACTGGAGATTACTTCCGTATCCCTCTTTAGGTGAAGAATTTGTAGCTGAATTTTGCGCCGAAAATCTTACATCGCTGGCGCTATTTCGTTGGACATACACTAAAGTACGTAGGCCACTCAATCAAGGCCCCAGCTATGTTTTCAGTTTGCTATTTTACTGGAAAGTTCTAAGTATCATTCCAGTACTAGCATTCTGTATTAGTAGAATTTTTATCGTACGCGATGTTCAATGTATTGTATAAGTAGTTGACGTTTGATGTTTGTTTTAAAAGTTGTACCTTTAATGGCAAGACAGTATTTTCAGCATATTAGTTTCAACTGGATTATTTATACAAAGCAAAATAAATCCTTTTGGTCTTGTAATAATTGGATATCCTTTCAGGTGAACTATAAATTTTACATTTCCTTCAAATTATACAGCGCACATTACGTATCTCTGTCAAGTTATTTTATGCTATTTTTTCCTTTTAGATGATAAGGTTTCTTTTGCTAAATTTACATTTAATCGCAAAATGCTTCCTATAAAAAAAAACAATTGCTCCGGTTTGCTGGAAGTTAATCAACACTTTGTAACGGATCTTACTGTAATGTTCTCGCACTTGTAACTGTTCCACACAATGTAAAGGCCAAATAATACGAGCAACACCTTCGTGCAACTTGTTGCGCAACAAATGTTGCATTGCAAGTTGAGATTGTTTGTTGCGCGTATTACTACTACCTCTGCGTTCAACAGATTTCCATGTTACACTGAAGTAGAAGCGACCTCTACTTTCTGCAACATGAAAACTTGTTACGCGGGGAGGTGGTAATATTGCGCGTCAAGTTGCATGAAAATGTTGCTCGTATTACTCGGCCTTAAATGTTTATATTTAAACTTGACAAAGAGTTCCCTTCAAGAACGTAAATGCTGATAGAGCTATATTCATGGGTGAGTGTATTTATACTATGGCTGCAAAAGGGTGTTATTTATAGAAAGCTGAAAAACTGCCAATTTCTTTTTGCATAACTGAGAAACAAAAGCTAACGCAAAGCTGCAATGGCAAGAAATGACCAATATTTAACAGACAACTAACACCTTCATTGGGATCCGCGTACGATATGGACAAAAAGGAATATGCGATGTTAAAAATCTTTTGCATGGGTTCATTCTTCTGCCTCGTTCCTATCCTGATATATTCCTGTCCTTCCGTTTACTGAAAGGGAAATTCGAGCGAGCAAGTGGGAAAATCACTCTTCGCTGTAAAAGTGGAAATGAATCTGTCCCCACAACATACAGCACACGCCCGGCTAGCTCAGTCAGTAGAACATGAGACACTTATTCTCAGGGTCGTGGGTTCGGGCCTCACGTTGAAGGAACTCTTACATGGTAGCTAGAAATAAAAGTCTCCACATGTGGATACACCTTGCAGTAACATGGAAAGCTTTGACGCCATCAAAATAAGGATGAAGGGAAAGTATCGAAAGAGGAACTCTTACATAGTAGACAGAAATAAAAGTCTCTCCCGCACGTGGATACGCCTTGCACCTTGGATACACCATCAAAATAAGTATTAAGGGAAAGTATCGAAAAAGGTTTATGTATTTATAACGTAGGATCAATCAAACTTCAGCTATTTTTCTCTCTCAAATCCCTTCAATCTCGAAACGAAACCCTTTCCCCTTCATCTTGATAGCTGTTTTGCCGTTATTTGCCACGGATCGTCTGCTCTCAATTAACCTGACTCTTCAAAACTTTTCTTTACAAAATATCTTGTAAATGAGCATTTTTGAGTACTCTTGAGGCCGAGGCTGAACGAGGACTTACTCGCGGCCTGACTCGCGCTCAACCACCAAGGAGCCACACTTACTTATCCTGACAAAGACTGAGGAATGAAGAGGAATAAACAGATGAATTGAAAGGGCCCTCAGCTAGCAACCAAGCAAATAACGCAATAAGTCTTGCTAAAAAAACGGTATTTCTCCGACAACTTAGAAATTAGCAAAGGGAATCCTCGCGAAACGTGGTAGACTTGAACTAGCTGAGTTCGCGCAAAAGCAACGGGTAATCGACTATTGCTGAGGTTAAAGCTAGAAATCAAATTTCCAGCGTTAAGAGGTGCAAATGCTTGTTATGGGTACATAAAAGGGGTACTATTTTGATAAAGATTAGTATATTAAAGGGTAAGAGTTTAATCCTCGGGGTGTAGCCTCCCTGTACGAAACTCGACGAGTACCCAACCGCCGGGAAAGGGTTAACAGCAATGTTCATTGATCATAAGTATCATAATAGATGATAAATAAACGTCAGCACACACGAGGGTTCAAGTCCCTGTTACTGCGTGTGAACTACCTATTTTCCTCCAAAAACAAATCTAGTTGCAGGAGTTCAAGTTTGGTCCCTGGGACCTAAACACGATTTCAAACTGAAGAGGCAAATCCTTAGGACTTGTCCCGGCCCTCAAATTGTGCCTGTCCTTTCGTGTGTACTAGTCATATTTCAAGTCCCTGACCATCAAAACGGCAAAAAAGTCCCTGACATGCAAGAAGTCCTTTCATGGGACGCACAAGGGATCTGTCCCAGCAACACAATCTTATAAAACGCCACTGCATTACGCCCCTCAGTAGAATCACTGCAACCGAGATTTGTCCCCTTGTGTGTGCGGACCCTAAAGGTTAGAGAATCCATCACTTTTAATTTCGTGTTTTATTAAATATTCCTCTTTCAGCGACAAGCAACATGCAAATGTTATGAATAAACATGACAACATAATTATATAATTATGGGACTTTGAGAATTTGATTGCTCTCGAGTATATTTAATAGGGGTCTCGTTGCGTAAGACGGGAAGTCAATATAATCCATAACAAACTTACATGTCACGTAACGGCTGGCATTGTGAACTAATACTACGTCACACAGGAGTTAATGTCTGAATCCTAGCCCGCCTTCAATAATAAACACTTGTTGTCTGTGGTGGATAGAAAAAATAACATATTCTAATTTGCGTAGGACTTTCCGTAAGTTTTCTCTGGTTGAAGGTCGCCCAGTCCTGGTGGGGAATGTTAAAGCTGGAAAATATCGAAAGCGACTCGCATAGATATTGGCTCTTCCGCAAAAAACATAAAGAAAACAAAAACAAAAGAAGGAAAAGAACAAACGACAAACGAAAGAAAGAATACCATGAGGTGGAGTGGAACCAACTCCTGTCGAATTCGGTTTTTCCTGCTCGAAACCCTTCGGGGACATTGTACGGTCATGCAGCCGGGGCGAAGGGTGGGATGCATGGTCATTTTATGAGTATGGTGTTCCGCTCCATGGGCCTTGGGCCCTCACCGGAGTTCTACTACAAACGAGAAAAGCTGTGGTGTATCGAAGACGGGCACTTGCAAGCTGGAGTTAATTTGTGAGCCACCAGGTTTATGAACTACTTGAATTCTTAACATTTCTTAAATATTTTTCTATTAGGTATTATTAATAAATTTTACGGGATCTGCTTTCGAAATTGCAAAAAATCCACAAGAACTTCAAACCAAACCGTAGTTGCTAGAACTAAACCTCTGCATTCTCCTACAACCCTCGCATACAGTAAGAAACGCCATGCGTTTAAATTACAAAATTGCGTTACCTGCATATTTGCAGGTCTACTTGTCGAAATTTGATCCCAACTCAGTAAACACCCGGGTTAAAGGTATCTCTTGAATGGAGATTTTATATAATTGCTTTTTCTTGGAGTCTAAGCTTGTTCTCATAGCTAAATGTTTTGATTCCACAAAATTAACCAGTGTAGATTCTAGCGTGTTTGTTCCCTCTTTACATGAGCTAAATTTCGATTCCAACACGTGAACTGTTGAAGTAACTCAACTTGATAACAGACTATTTATAACCAAATAAATTCATTTATTTATCATGCGTGTAGTTTACTCCACGAATTTCCTCTCTAGTTTTATATAGAAAGGCTTTAAAAACCCCTAGGAAGTCTAAGGTCTCAAATGTATGCCTCATTTTTAAGTTGCCGACATTATAAGCCTTCTCTTTGAGGAAAGTCCTATGTCCCGTCCTGGAACAATTAATTCGGTCCTTTGAGCCCTGCAATGTCCTGATTTAATAGAGTCTTCTAGAAATTTCCCATTTGTTTTCACCTTTTAGATGGTGTACTTTGATCCGTATTAACCAAAACTCTCTTGAAAATTGTTGCCTACAACAATCGGTAGGGCAACCATTTTTCAAAACATGTATTTTAATCGACTTTAAATAATCTCTTTCTCGTGTCCATTAAAACCTCCGAATATAACCGTGGGGGAGGTATTGCAATAACCTAGTCCCATCCCCACCCCCATAGGATATCATTACATGAGCAACCACTCAATCATCGTGACCTCTAACAACCTACTATGACCAGAATTTTGTAGAACTAAAAGACGGTGCCCTTCAGGCCTGTCTTAATAAGACTCAAGCGCAAGCAAGTCAAATAAAATATGCCGGCGTCAGATGGTAAAAGTAGTTTTTGAACTTTATTTAACTTAAAAATACTCTACATGCCTAATCAATTCTACAAGTAATCAGTCTTGAGTTATTTTTGGTTTAACGACAGCCAGCGCTGATTTCAATGAGTATTTTGTTATTGAGTGTAAGGGTTGTTAATGAAAAGTGACTTGATGTAAATGGTTTCTAGGCTACTATCTTGGCTGTTGATAAATTCAAGGTTTCAAAAGAAGTAGTTTAGAGTTGACAGTAGCATAGATTTCTGTTTTAAGAAGGATATATATTAATCGCAGAATGAAGAAAACTCCTTGCAGAGTCGGGAAGTGACGAAGCCCAATACAGAGAAAATATTTTCTTCCAACGTCGTCAATATAATGCAGTAGAGCCGTCTCCAAATCGCAATTAGTTTGTACAACTCGTGAAGTGTTGTTGTACGCGTTGTCAAATCATTGTTTTCCAAAAAGAAATAATCAATATACGGACGCGCCATTTATCGGTGCTTGACGCAAATAAATTCGAAATGGTATCTTTATGTATAGTTTATTAGGTTCCAGACGCAGACAAAACAGGTAAAATAAAACTGGACGAAATTCTCGCTCAAACGTTTTTCAAAAATTTGACTGTGTGATTAGTGAGTGCACTGTAGTGTATTGCTTACTATAGTCAATAGCAAGGACATGTATTACTATTGCCTAATACTAAGATAAGTAAAACTACTGCATGCTATTGCATGATGTGAAAGTACTGTTACTGAGCAGAAGTAGTATGATCATTGTACTATGTTATAGATAGCTGCTCAGTGAATAAAGTTCATTACATAGAAAGCAATGGAAGAGTGAGAGTCTTATTGACTCATGTGGTAAATGAGTGCACCGCATGCACAATGACTCCTCGACAAGAAACTTAAAACGAATGAACAAACTTTTTAATTCTCGTCTAACCTTGACATTTCGACCACACTAACTGAATATCGCCTTCCACTTTCTTTTAAGCGGCAAAGTAATTTATATTTGCGGCTGCTTTTTGCAGAGAAAGTTTGACATCTTGTTTTGAACGCGGAAGGAGCTTAACAAAAACGTTATATTGACGTCTCAAACTGGAAAACGTCTAAAACTGCGAATCGTGATAGAATCTTGCATCCCAATACACCTTTAATCTTTTAATAGAGAAGGGCGAGTTGCCAAATTTTGAACCGCTTGCGTTAGTTACAAACACTTGCTTTCCCTCTGCTATTCAGGGCGATTCAAGGACCCACTTAGAATTAATTGAAAGCCATTTAAACTTTGACACCAGTATAGAAGCAGTCTGCCGTGAAGTTGACACATTGTATAAACATAATTAGGCTCAACGTATCTCATATGTACGGATATCACCTCAGTGACATTTCTAGTTACCGCAGACACACATGCAACTCCAGATCATAAGTCAGACCCAATTAAGTGAATATAACTTATTTTTACCCGCCTCTAAAAGAAAATGATACGTTAAGCAAATTGTGAGACATGAAACAGGGAGGAAACGGAACTATAACATCTGAAAGTATAATAACCGAGTGGTTTTCCACTTTTGAGCCAGAAAGTCCTCGAACACTTGAAAGTAAACTAAGCAGTTTTCTTAAACGGACATCAAAATATTTTTAGTTCGGCTCAAAGCAGAATAAGCAGGATTTTAATGCCACGTTACGCAAATTCGCCCATTCGTGAAACTGTTTTTTTTTTTTTTTTTCAGTTAAGGTCCGGTTCGGTTCACGACTGTTTCAGTTGATCGAAACTTTTGTTGTTCTTTAGATGCCGTTAATTAACTGAGACAGAGAAATGCTATATTCGGCCCATTGATTTCTTGTAGGTTCGATAGTTAGCCATTGATTTTTCTTCTTAGCCATACTCAGCTGAAACGCTTACGTTTAGCGTAGGTTTAACGTTTCTGAAAGGATGAGTGTCGTATTGAATATCAATCATTTGTAGACAGTTCTTCCAAATTTCGAAAAATAAAAAACCGTTACACTTTTGATTTTGGTGTTTTTACTGTCTGTAAAATGATAATTGTTTGGTCATCTTATTCAAATACCAGTTGTTATTTTTGGAGTAGAAAAAGGAAATGTCAAAGTGTAACAGGAAGATGTTTAACTGGGAACCTATATAGCCAATACTGATGCAAATCTGAAAGGTTTTCGCTCATGACGCCCCTTTTCCCTAATTAAATATTCATTTCAGGTAATATAACTTGCTGTTTGTGTGCTATTAGCGTACTGATTAGATAATTTATATCAAAAATGATTTCAAAGTACAAAAATACAACTTAACTTTTCGCTCATGTCAGCAACAGCTGACGTGATGGAAGCCTATAAAGGCTGGAGAACACGATGCCTGCCTCAGAATCCGGCGAAAGCAAGGAGAACCTTATTGCAGGTGTAATACGGAGACGACAATGTACAAGTGTGAGTTTGTGTTTGTGGTGAGTATAAGTTGTTCTGATGTTTACTCCTGTATTTTTTAATCCTTTTCTTTAGAGTTATTTGGGTTTGCGAATGAAATTCGAGTTCAAATTATTTTAATTATTGCCACTAATTTCTCAATGGTAGTTTTAAGAATTTCTGACACCATGTTTGAGTCTCATAGTTCTAGTTAATAGTTTTTCTATTAGTTGCATACAAATAGGATTCAGCTGTGTATCTTGACTCAGTTTAGTTCTTTGCAATTGCCAGAAGCGTAAGTAGACTTGTGTTATGATCTTCTTAATTACATGTGCAGTTCGCAAAGCATGTAATTCGCCACAAAAACATATAATGCTGTTAAGTTTACCATCGTGTATTGTTGCCGGAAAATTTTGTGCGATTAGATATTGATTTTTTTTTTAACAAGACAATGGATTTTTGAATCGGCGGTTTAACGCTTCAGTTGTGACGAAGATAGTCATGATCACCTAGCAATCAATATTCACGGAGAAGATACACTTTGAGGTTCTCCATTAGGACACGTGCAAATATTTAGAGATGTTGTTCGGCTTTTCGGCTATTCGGCAATATCTGGAATGGTTTTTGTGAGACATCTGCAAACTTCAACTATGCATGTCATCAAAATGCACGGCCTCGAATATCACAATTCAAGATCAAAACAAGAATTAAGATTCGGAGAGCAGTTTCAGCATTGAAAGATTTTTAGAGCACTTTGAATCATTTCTTATATTTTGGAGAGCACTAGATTTTGAGAGAACTGGAACTTGAGAGCGTAATATTTAACACTTACTTAACTTTCAACTTGGTTATTATGAAACGAGACATCTCTAACTTGTTAAATTACTTATTTGAATTATTCTCATAAGGTGCGCTTTTGTAAGTGCTCATGGATTGATGTAGAGTGGTAATTTACAAATATGCACTTTGCGATCGTTTTACGAGATCGTTTTGTAGGTAAGGAAGGTTTCATCGTCTCTCATTTATGTTAACTGGCTCGGTGAAAGCATCGCGTTGCTTTTTCTATTATTTTTTTTACGATTCGATCTGCACAAATTGGACAAATCAGACGATTTTACTGGCTTGACATGTAGACACATTCCAGAATCAGGTCTGAATAAGGTTATCTGTTATTAAAAACAAGCCACTAAGCCATTCAAGTCGTCGGACGTAAAAGTGTTTTAAAATCTAAAAATAACAATAATAAAGGTAAATTGTGATTCCGGCCTTTGCTATGAGCAAAAGAATCTTCATGCAGTTAATAATAACAAGATACACTAAATCCTCAGCTAAATTATAGATAATTGAAGCCTAGACCGTCTTTGAACTTCGCAAAAGCTGATTGGGCAATTTATTCCGGGTTTGGCAAAGGCTTTAGTATGACGCAAGTTGTTTGATGTGTTTTTGCACATTCTCTGCAAAATACTGTCCGCGTTTAGTCCTCTTCTCAAACTCTTGCCTGCAACATCCCTCATCCAATCACAGTGCTTCCGCAAATCTTTAGTCTGTCTCTTCCAATCCCAAATCGATTGATACGGGGCAAAGTTTAATTCGTTCCTCAAAATCATCAATAAATATTTTGCCAGTTTTCATTTAACTCTTTTCAATATCCTTATTGAATGCGTCACCTTCCGGTTGATGTTTCGTAAATAGATTCAGCATGTGGCCATATATATGATTACCTACTCTAACAGTGCACACAAAAATTCTAAAGGTGGTGCGAACAAATCTTCTTACCACGTTGGATGTCTTCTTTGCATTATTAAGGACAGAACCGGCGCTTATTCGCCTTATACAATTTTAACATAAGAAAAATCAGTTCAGTGTAGGCATAGTCGGGAGCATCTTTATGTTTCCAATCAGAAATGATTTAGAAAACAAACACGAAGTTTCGAAACTAACCTTCTTTCTTTCTTAAAAAGTAAACAGAATAGATGGATGCTCTCGGCTTTAAGTCACTCCACGACGAGCAAATATATATGTTGTCCTCGTCACAAGGCCAAATAGCCTGATATATTTTTACTTCAGAGTTTAATCCCGGGATAATCAGCTAAATGAAAAATTAATTTTCTACTCTCAGCATTAAAAATTTCCTGTATTGGAAAAAATTTGTCATTGTTTTGAGTCCGGAAAATGCAAAGAGCTTTGACAATTTTCGTCCTCTTGGCGCACTGTAGTTCCAACCATTCGTGACGTCATTTGTGCGTCTGTACGCTAATAACAAACTGCTCTGGACCAATCATGACACGTTTTTACACGGTGTATTGTACAAATACTACTCTTGGTGAATGGACCGGTATATAGGTTCATAGACATTACACTAAAAGTATTCTGTTTCGAACTTTGCAATTTGTTTGGCTTTTTCTGCACGTTGCATTTAAATTTATCATAATTGTATACTGATTATATACTTCTTCCCCCCTCTAAATAACAGGCCCTTCAATTAGCGATGTTTTGTTTTGTCGCAACAAGCTTGCCTTGTGGTCAAGATTGGTCAGCCTTAGCAAGCTGCCTACAGATGGGCGCCACACAAACATCTTCAGATGACATTCTGAAGTTCATTCAAAGCCATGGTTACCTGATCGTCCCCCAGTCAATCCTTCCACCAAAAGTACAACTCACGCCAAAGCCAAGGATTAAAAGAGCTGTTAGCCAACCTCCAGCGCTTTTTACTGGAAAATGTCCTTACAAGATTGAAGTGAAAGATTTGATTGACACCGTGCCAAGGTTTGTAAGCAACGCCACTTGCAAGGGCTGTGACGTCAGGTGTAAGCCCGTGGTTTTCACTCAGCGGCTGCTTCGAAAAAAATGCCACGATTTTTGGTTGTGGGAGGACCACGACGTGAGAGTTGCCTATGTTTTGGAGCAATAAATTTAAGCGGTCTTTTGCATGATTAAAAACTACGATCCTGGTCAATAAGTTGAATGCTGCATCGCACACGAATATATTTTACCTAGTCATTCACCATTTTTGCACCTTTTCAATATAATATACGACTCTGAAGTGCAAGGCTAACCAACAACAGAGATTTTTACCTCTGTCCACAATCGTAAAGATGTTTTTCTGAATGGGATCAAAAAGTCACGTTCGCAGGCTGTGATTAGTTTTGTTTTTTATCCAACTGGTTGGTTTCAGTTTTACACGTCCGTTGTCGACGTATTTCTGATTGACGGCCGTAAAAAACGCAAGATTTGAAGGGAAAAGTCTAATACCACATTGTCTTTATATGATTCAAAATTCAAGCTGTGTTCTAACGATATTGATCAGGAGCGAAGTAAAAAAGCAAGTTTTAAATTTGTATTCTGTAAGTTTAGACTAAATTTTCTTTTATAAAGGTATCGCCGTCAGTTGACATTAACTTTTCTCATTAAAAAAATAATAAACGAGATTCATAACTTCGAAACATTTTGTCGTTAAAAGCCGCAAAAGAAACTAGTATATATGAATATTTCATATCATAAGACCAAAACTAAATTTTGAGTAAAGGTAATACGTGATATTTGTTCCATTGCTGTGTTTGTAAACAGGCAAGTCATGAATAAAGTACTGTTGACTAATAAATTGAAGCATTGTCTTTCCAGTGAATGGGAATTCGATTTGCTCGCATTGTCCACACGTTTTAGCCGGTTTAAGACCAGCTGTTAGTTTTGGTGGTTAGACCAATCAATCCAGCAGTGCCCTCTAAACTGTGCACAACGTTGCGCCCCAGAGTAAGAATACCAATACCAAACTCTAATTAATCTTTTGGGCTAAAAATAAGTAAGAAAAATGATTTTGCCATTTTTTGTGCAAGCTGGATTAGTGAAACTGGCTGCCATATCTCTCATTCCAAATCATGACTCTAAGAATGAGTTGTTTTTGAAATATTGTAACACAACAAAAACACAATGGGATCCATCCCCCCCCCCCTTCCCGCGCTTGTACCACGATGGGGGACGTTCCAGGGTACCATAGTTCGTCATGCTTGTTGGAATTCTGATGACATTACTAATGTCTTGTTACATCGAGCCAAACAATGAAAGCTAAAGGAAGTCCACCACTCCTCATTGGTTTGTCGTTTCTTTAACAAACTCTAAATCCGGATTTCTTTTAATCCTAAACCAGATTTTGCGTTTCTTTACTAGAATGCCAAAACGGATTATGAACCCATATGATCCCACCAGTGAAGGATTCATCGGATCATATTCAGAGCGGTATGCATATGCTTCGCATTCATAATCCGGAGCGTTTCTCTTTAACACAGATCAGAAAAGAATACGCATAGCTAGCGGTACCTCAGAATAAAAAGAACATTCTTAAATGACGCAATGGCCTGCGTTTCCTTTTTTTGCCACCATTTTTGACCATACATTATCCATTTTTAGATCCTGATTTCCCCCAGTTTGGACAGGAAGAATCCAATTATCTAGATTTTTTTATCTGTTTTTTTAATCTATTTTTTAAGGTAAATTATTAACATTTTTCTATTTTAAAATCTTGTAAATTGAGTATGAAGATCCCTCTGGGGAACTCAATAAATTTTATTCTATTCTATTCTATTCTATCTGATGTTGGATTTCGCGAAAAGATTTTACTTTTGGTAGGAAGCCTCTGATGTACTCAACAAGAAGAAGTATGTATTATGGGTTGCGGCGCTGTTGTGAGCCTGTAACCACCTAATACTTATGACGTCATATCTCGTAATCATAGCAACCGATTCTCACCAAACTAATGTCAAAATGAGGAATATGCTTACAGCTATTGCAAGCGGTAGGTACTGATGAAAAATAGTCTCGAAAAATTCAAGAAAACCTTATGTGGGGTAGCAGCCATGCCTCCGTCCTTGTACTTCTCGTCCCCAGATCCACCTGGCCCTCTCAGCCGGCGGCGCCTGGGCAAGGGGACCAGGCCCTGGCGACTAAGAAGGCCAGGCGGCCCTGGGGACGAGAACGGGGACGATGCTCCTAACAAGGGGTTCCAGTCCCCTTCTCACGGTAGCTAAGAGTTCAGGTCCCTGACTACGCTAATGTATACAGCCAACCCTTCACATTCCAACTGGGATTCTTCACAAGGTTTATAAATGTTCTGCTTACGATGTATATTTTTTCTGCGGTTTACAGTTTCCCAAATCGATCAGCTGGTCGGTGGGTTGGTAGTTGGTCATACGTCGGTCAATCAGTCAACTGAGTCAACTGACCGTCAGTCAACTGACCGTCAGACAGAGTTCACTAGCACTCATAGAAAGGAGTAATAGCTACACTAAAAGACATTGAATGCAGTCGAAAATTATCTCAAGCGAATTGTTTTATTCCATTCAAATTGTATCGGAGCATTGTTTACAGCAAAAGTTATTTTATTCATTCTTCCTCATTCGATCAACAAAGAGGGACAAAATCTCGCTATTAACAATATTATTCAGCTTTCAATATATTGAAAATAAAACTCATAGTTTTAAATCTACATTTACATTTTCAATTTACATTTACATTTTCAACTTTCTAGTGACAACGATCAACCTTGCATGCCTAGTATCCTGACTACATATTCATTGTAGTGAATAAATTATCAGTAATAACTACGTTAAATAACGCAGGTATTTTTCAGTGAACTAAAAATGGGACTAGATAATAAACCAGAGAATCTCTTCCAGATAAGGGAAAAAGCTTGAAAAGAAAAGAAAAATTCCCTTCACACAGAATAGTTGACCTCCTCATCTCCGCAGTAGTTTTTTTTCCCAAGTGGGGGATGCGGGGGACGTTATAGAGCCACCTGGTAACAGTACAACAAACAGCAACACGGGAAGTACAGCTGAAAACTTAGCATCCGTTTAAATAATGGTCACGCAGTTTTAGGAAAACAAGTTTCGATCATTTAAAACGACTCAATGTGTGACATGGAGAGTGTTAAACGACGAGGCACAGCCTAGGCCCATTCTCGATTCCAGAACAATTCCCAGTTGCAATAACTGTGTCCTCCGTCATGCGCAAAAAGAGAAGAGCTCTAGAGTCGAGAATGAGCTCAGGCCCAATCTCACAGCGTTAAAATAAAACGTACAACGCGTGCGCAGTGCTCGCCATAATTTTGCAAAGAAAAATGAGACAAATGTGGAAAGCTCCACTTTAACAAAAAAACTTAACGCCGTTTCTGAAAACTTAAGCTTTTTACGTTGAGTATCTGTTCAAAATGAAGTAACTGCCATCCACATGTTTTACCGGTGCGAAACTCGGTTTGCTAAAATATTTTGTGCACCGTTTTCATACGGAATTCACACTCGTAAATGTTTGAACTGATTCAAACGTCAAGGGTCTGAAAAAAAACCGGAAGTGACGTACTCTTTGCGTTTGATCGCTATGAAAGGCCCAATTAAAAGGGCTAGCCAAAATTGCAAGTGAAAGTGAAAGAAAAACCAAAAACGCCAACTGGCAGAACAGTATGCTTTGAAACCGTCAAATAGTCATTAATGCCCCCTCAAAAGGTACTTATTTGTTCCCCAACAGAGAGATTCATCGGGAAGTGTGCACATGTACAGTGCACAATGTATGTATAAGAATACTTAAGCAGGAACGTTTTCCTTTTATATCTAGTTGTGTAAAAATAAGTATTAATTTGCTTATCCCAAAAATATACACCTCCTTAATACAATTCCGAAATAACTTAAAACGCCAGTTTTTTAAGCAAGCAAACCTGTGGATTGAGCTTAAAATTGTTAGACATCTCCCTCAAATGTAATATATACAGCATTTAAATACAAACACAACTAGCTACATTCCTTCTTGCTTCGAGTAAATTACAGCATTTACATATAAAAGGAACATATAAAGGGGCCCTTTTGTTTAGTCATAGTTTGTAAATGAATGACACCTCACGATCAATGGTCTTGTTGCATCCAGACATAGGCAACTGGCAGAGTCTTCTCTGTCCACATCCAAACGTTCTTGCATTTCCTGATCAACAACTGGTGTGTATACATCACCTTCTGACAGTTAGCAGGACAATCTGGGCATATAGCAACACTCAGAAACCTTGGTATAGTTAGGTACCCATTCCCATCAACTGCAGAGTCCCTTACTTGAAATTTAAAAGGGCACTTTGCTTCACGCTCTGCGGCGGCTGTCATATCTCTTGTGCTTCGATGGGCCGACCTAAACACTGGGTTTACTTGGCGTGGTGTGGGCGGGTTGGAGGGTGGCACGAACATGTAATGGTTCTCGTGAAGAAATCGGATGACTTTATGGGATGATACGTTCGTTTGCTCCGATGTGTCCATCCGGAGACAGCTGGCTAAACTCCGCCAGTTCCTGCGGCCTTTTTTCAGTGATGAGCTCGTGGTGATAAGAGAAAGGCCGATGGCAACCTATCGAATTGGAATACAATTGGAATTTCAAGAGTTTTGTTCATAGTCTCTTAATTAATTATTTCATTTTCCTTGTCTTAGTAACACGGGCTTATCAGAATGTTAAAAACACTTCATCAAAACACTTCCTGATTGTTCCCTGTCGTCTTAAAGAGAAAACAAAACAAAACGAAACGAAAACAAATAAACAAGAAAAAAAGGAGACAAACGCATACGGCTACTGATTTAAATTAAAAGGGATCCAATAGTAAACAAGTTGACATTCACAAAACTCACAAAGTCTACGACAGACACTTTTTCCTCTGGACGTCATAAACTATCGATTTCAGCTTGAATAAATTCTGGGCCATTCAGTTGGCTTTTGACAAAAAAACCCAAAAAATAAAAATGTATATGGAAACAAGATCTTTGAAAGCCGTACCTTCTGTAAGAAGAGAAACAAAAACTTACCAGACGTAAAGCTCTGAACATTGTTTCGTCTGACGTCGATGGATTCTTCTCAGTTGTTTGATCGTTCGTTCTGGTGGTAGAGTGCTGGTAAGTAACAGTCGCGGAGGGCCTTAAATAGAGTCAATCGTGAGGGACATTGATGTCACCGATTTCCACATTGCTTAAAATATATTAGGGGAAAGGTTTGAACCAAAAGATGCATTCACTTAGTCAGCATATTTACAAAAAGTTACGATAGCGACCAAGAAAAAAGAATCACCATAACGCTTGCGACATCACAATCTCCATAGACGCATGTTAAGGATATTTACACCCACACAATGAAATTGCTACCAGTTTCAATGACATAATTAAACAAAGCGTAAAAGTTAAAGCAAAAACGGTTCTAATGACGCTTGAATTTAAATTTAAACAGTTTTTAAGTGTGTTTAGTGCTCATTTATGCCATTTATAGCTGTCGCTTGGCCAGTTCGCGTGATTTTGCGGACAGAACATCATAGTAGGGGGTTCCCCCGCGGTCCAACATATATATATGCGTGCAGTTACAAACAAACTCGGGTATATTGCTCGTAAGGTTGAGTATATAACTCATTCACGAATAATCAAATCCGCCTACGTAGTTACAACTGCCACCATTGAACTCTCGGACGTGTTGTTCAACACCGGCTCCTATTCCGAGTGGCGTGATTCTGGAGTGATCTTGGCTTTGTGAAATTCCTGGCAAATAAAACGTAAATAGAATATTTAAACATGCAGAAAACAAAATCTTGTCTTCCTGTTTTCCAAATAGCTCATTCGAGTTTACACTTAACGACGTCTGTTCCATTGTCTCTTTACGATTCATGGTCATTAATTACCTGAAACACCTGAAAGGCAAAGAGTGAATTTGGCAGACCACCCCAGAGGCTTTGTTTACGAAAAAAGAATAAAATAAATAAATACATTAGTGATAAACAAACAAACAAATATTTTTTTCAGTTTGAGCAATACGACACCCATTTTTCACTTTTCTAAAATGAGCCTTACGTTGACAAAACCGTGGAATTTGGCATAGGATAAAACAAGAAGTTATTTTGCGGATCCTTTGTGGCAGAAACGCCAGGGAGGTTACCCATAACAAAGAATAAAGTAGGCACAGGCATATGTCGTTGTAACATACTGCAATTATTACGTATTATTGCCTCATTGCCTCACTTGGTTCACGAATCTTCTACAGGCCAAAATTGACCATGTGACAACTACTCAGTTGTTAATCCTGTAACTGCTAGGGAAGCATCGCAAGTACTTTAGGAGCTCAGAAAGAGTGTTGAATCAAATTAAACTTCTGCAGAGAAGGTTAAAAACTGATGAACATGTGGCTTTTAAGTCGTGAAAAGTTTGAAGCACAGAAAAAATACTTTAAATAAATGAGGCGGTCTAGTCCAACAACAACAATAACAACAACAACAACAACAACAACAACAGAAATGCGGTGAGACTTGAGGTCGAAGAACATAAAGATCTGTGGAGTCTGTTAGCGATCACTACATACTATCGCTACTTACAACAAGCTCTCTTCCTTCAAAGCTCAAGGAACTCCAATTTAAACTCCGAAATTATATATCAGTAGTAGTAGTGTTTTGGTGGCGATCTCAAGTGGATTATTTCAGCTTTTCAGATGAAGAGGCTTTCACGGTGATTTTTAGTATTGTGCACCGTGAATGACTCAGAAAGAGAAAGGAGTACGCAAATAACTCGGACCGTTTTTTCCTTGACTGAGAAAACAGTTTTCGATTATCGTAATCCAGACCTTAGCTTTAGATGTACGCAAGAAACATTGTGACTTTTGGTAAGGCTATTAAAGTTTGTCATTTGAAACAAATCTGAAGAAAGGAACAGCTCATATGACGTAATTAATGTTTACACGTCTGGTAATTTCTCAAATCATTGATTTCGAATACTACCTGTTATTTTTGTGATAATAAAACTAGTATTAATTATCAATTAAAACTATTTAGAGAATTTGAGCCCATTCGTAGACCTTCAAGCAGATCTAATTCCCAAACTAGGTCAAGACCGAAGCTATACAGAATCTTCAAATTTTGTGCCATGGTGTATTGTAAAACAAAAGCCACAAAACTTAACTACCACTTGAGAGCTTCCATTTGAGTGGTTGCACTTCAAAATGTCATCCACATTAGCGCCACATTACCTTTTTCACTCTATCGGTTTCACTCTAAGCTCACCCAGCGGTTAAGATTACCGGTTAAGCTTACCGGTTTCACTCAAAGCTCAACAATTGGGTTAAGATTTCAATAAAGACATGCCTCGCTAGAAGTTTGCCTTTCGTTCTTTAATTTTTCTTTTTCTGAGTTTATAGGAACGTTTAGTTACCCCAGTACTAAATTTTATTAGATATTTGTTTCGCCAACTTTACCGGTCCAATGGCTTTCAGTGAATGCAGTTTCATATGAAGGACTGCGTGTCAAAACTCGTGCATGCAACTTAAAAAAAAAATTAGACGTTCGTGCTTAGTAGTGTAGATTTGTTTTTTTTTTCCAGCGGCAGAGCAGTTCTTATGGAATATCTTTTCCGTATTTATCTTTAGTAATGTCATGGATCGTTTGTAGCGAGAGGTACAAGGTTCAATAACTTATGACTGTGCTAAAATAATGACGTTGCCAAAAACTGACAAACATTTATGATCAATGAAGCAACGAAAATAACGGTTAAGTATTGCCAAACAGCTTTGATTTGAGCTGCTACTCATTTCTCTGATACGATTTCATCCACAACCTCAAATGTCATTTGAACTACACCACGTGCCTTACATATTATATAATTTTTATATGACAGAGAAAGCAAACCAAAAAAATGATTCTACTGATAAAATTTTAGGGATGTAGCTGTACTCAGGAAGGCATGAAGTAGTCGTATTTGTACCCTTTGTCAAAGCAGGTTTGCTGAAAAATTCAGAAAAGCTGCAAAGACAACTGTCCCCATTTTTTAAAATTTTATCATTGTATATTTTTCCCAGAGCCTTAGGTTTGGTGGTTGTGAATATTTTAAACATAAAATATACCAGAATTATGGCACATTGGATCCCTGTGAACTGTGTTTTGCGCCATATATTTGTCCCACCGCAGTTTCGAAACCTCTGTCACAACTTTAAACGTCCTATACTATTCGAGAAAAATAGCCATACGGAAAATGAGGAGATACTAATAGCTTTGCAATTTGTATATACTCCCCCAATCCACACGATTGAACTCTACAGTCTGTCCCTTTTTCTAAATGGCATTAATTCAAATTGCACAGAAAGTCTTAAGCTTCCAATCTTGACATTTTCGCTAGGAAATGGACCGGTGGACAGTTGTGCGGGAAAAACACAGAGCAGCGGAAATCTTTACATATTGCGTGAGCAAGAGGCACAACTATACAACCCACGCAGACGAAACTACTGATCATGGACTCTTTGAAATTGTTTACTACCAGTTTTGGTGGCGTGAGTAAGCAGGAAGTTTTAAAGGTATGACAATTTTAAACTTTCCAAATTTTGAAATTTCCAGGCTTTCCAAATTTCTACGTTGCCAAATTTAAACATGCAAACTTTCATGGTTTCATGAGGGAAACGATCAAAGAAACACGTCAAAAAATCATGGTTTGGAAATTGCACGCAGGCAAAATTACTGTTGTTTCATAAACAGTAAAAGTTCATTTAAAAATTGTGTACTAAACTTCACTTTCAGTGATTCGATTAACCTGAAGTTATACACAATAAAATATACTGCCAAATTTAAACTTTCCTTATTTCCAATTTTCCATACTTTTCAAATCATGTAAACGTTCACGGCTTCATGAAGGAAGAGACAACATAAACACGTTCTAAAATAACTTGGGATATTCTAAAGTGTCGATTTCGGAAAGATATGGACATTATCGCCAACTTTTTTCCAATTTTTATAAGCAAAAATGGAAAGAAATGGCTATTTTTATTTCTTTTTTGACATTTAGTTATTTGGTCGGAAAAGATGCACATAAAAAAGCTGATTTTGTTCGTAAAAACGTACAAAATCTTGATGGCAGGAATTAAGTCTCGTAGGCCGATTTCTTCCATAAGTTCTTCTTCGAAATGTCTTCGGTTAAATTCAGCTAAAAAGCAACCAAACTTGACAAAATAACTGTTACAGCGTCTGGTAAACTCGTGCCAAATTTTTCGAAATGTTTCCATGACTATATTTCTTACTGAAAAATACTACAATTATTCTACGTTTCTTTCCATCAAACATTTGTCTCTAAATTGCCTAAAAAGTTGAGTTGAAATTTATTAAGATCTTTCCAACTTGAATGGCCTCAGAAATTTCTGAGCCATGAACAGAAAGTACCACAGAAAATACAGGGTGGCATTGGGCCGCAGAAATTTCCGCGGCGCAATTGGACCAAAGAAGTTTCCTGGCGCTGATGGGTCGCAGAAATTTCCGAGGCACAATTTCTTGGCACTGTTGGGCTGCAGAAATTTCTGAGGTTCTTTTGGCCACAGAAATTTCTGAGGCCCTTTCGGCTGCAGAAATTTCTGAGATCATTGGACCGCAGAAATTTCTGAGGCCCTTTTGGCCGAAGAAATTTCTGAGACTCATTGGGCCGCAGACATTTCTGAGGCCCTTTCAGCCACAGAAATTTCTGAAGCCATTTCGGCCACAGAAATTTTTGAGGCAGAAATGAGTCGTAGAAATGGCTGAGAGACAGGGGTTCGCAGAAAAGGGCTACTGATATTTCTCTGGTCTCCTCTAACAGCAATTTCAATCTGCAGAAATTAGAAATTTCAAATGGTTTCGTAATTCATACATAACAGTCTTGCAGTAAGTATCATATAATTTCCTTTCTCTAACTGATGGGCAAGGTAGTTTCATATCGATATTAACCAGGAAACACTGTTCTTTGTGCATAAAGCTGTTAAGAAACACCTAATTTAGTATGAGGTAATGCTTTCACACTGATAATATTAAGACGAGGCCGATTTACTATCAGTTTGTGAAATTAAACCCGTACTAAACCCGTACTACAGTACCTTTTGACAACGTAAGGAAATTTTGGACGACCATCATCAGCTCCAAAAACAACAAACTTGCAGTGATTATTTTTTTAAATAATCATTATTTCCTTATACTTATAAAGTCCAATTTGTCAAATATCTGGGTTAATATGTCAGTGCAATAATCTTGGACTCATTACCAATCCCTTCAACTCCGAAATTAAAATAAATGTCCAAAAGATTTCAAAAAACTGAACGAACCCATTAAAAAAGCACTGTCACGAGAATTCTTGTGATACAGTTTGTTCTAAATTATGGGCAAACCTTGCACGAGCGGCCCCTGCAACACTTACGCAAAAGGGAAAAGCGAAACAATTAATTCAGAGTTTAAAAGAACGAGGCATATAACAAATGTGCTGTTTTGTTATTCTTTTGTTGTCCAATGAGATGCAAATGAGTGTGCGGCGTTTTTCTGCAATCCCGTAACTTAGAGCATTTTTGCAATTTGTCCGAGAAACGATGACAGAACTTAAAACGCGCTAACTTTACATAAGTTGTAACCCTTTTATTGTCTTTATCCGTGGCAAAATGCAATAGTTTCTTTTCACCTGCTTATAAATTAGTTTTTAACAAAGAAGAATATTAACATTTTTAATTAGTCTTTGGATTTGCCCATATCTCGTGACAGTACCAGTTTAATTCAAGAAACTTTTAGAAGGTTATTTGCCTGGAAGTGAAAATAGTTCATTCATCATGTCTCTATTTCTTCATGATTGGCTACATTGCAGTTGGTTCAGCCTTCTCCTGATCAACCTGGTCTTGTTTTTACTTTTCTCTATTATCATGCAGTTGAATCCTGTTCCAACAGATGCACAAGCCGCTGATCCTATGTAAAAAAAAAAAAAAAGAATAAAGCTATTATGGAGATTTTATCAGACATACTGTTGTTTTATGCGGAATATATGAAACATCTTCTGTAGTTTTATTTTGAGATCAGTTAACACCTCGACTGTTTAAAGACGCCAAAAACAAAACATAAAACAAAGCTCTTACCATAATACCTATTCACCAAATTAAATTTAAGGCAAGAACATCTTGCTTTTTAGTTAAGCTGATTTACTTAGGGTCTGTTTAGATGAAGAGGAGCTCCCAGGTAGGTACGGTAACACGCTCAACTGGGGTCGTAAAATCGTCGTCTTTTCATACAATCTGTACAACCTGGGGTGCTTGGGTGAGGTTCCAAAATGCTATGGCGCGGCTGCTAAGTACATATACAGACAAAATGGCGGGCAAAGGACGTGTTCTTGTGATTAGTCAACCATCTCACCATTATCATCGCTATTTGTGCCTCGGTTTGCTATTTTATGAAGGTAAACTCGACGAATTAGTGAACCAAGACGATACTTGTTGGGGTGCAAATTTGAACTTTAAGACCCCGGATGAACCTCTCCTCAGGTAGCCGAGGTACCCCGGCTCAAGCGTTTACATGGAGAAAAATCACCCCAGCTAGGTAAGGTCCCCCGCCCCGGCTGACTGGGCAGGTACCCCACTTCTCATGTAAACACAGAAAAGGAAAGAAGATAGATTATATGGAAAGGGACCTCATCTAGCCGTGATACCTCCATGTAAACAGGCCCTTAATTGAACCTCTAATCACACTTACCACATCCACTAAAAACATCCATGACCCAAGTTTTGGGCTTGGCAAATAGCTTGATGAGATTATTGTACAGAAGAACAGGCTTTTCACGACTGTAGTGAGTTCCCGTCGTTTCCTCTACGGTGGCTTTTGGCTTGGCCACTTGAAAAAGATTCGTGGAGTTCACCTTCCAGCCATGGTCCGTGGAATGAGCCACAAGGAAGTGGTATACAACACTACTCAATTTCGATTGCTCTAAAAGACAATTTTTACAACATTAAATTAGTCATGCTGACTTCAGCTACCCTGCGAGCAGAGGCCCTTCGATCTTCCTAGACAAGTCGGGAAGAGGAAGGGACCTCTGCCAGCCGCCTCGACTTTCTTTGATTCGCCGCTCATCCACCGAAACGGATGAGTCAGTTCGGTTTGAAACCAGTTTTTCCCGTTTTTGCTTAGTGCGCATGTGCCTTGTTAGAAGTTGCTGACTAAATACGCGCCCACGGTACGTTCGGTACGCTCGTGCACGCTCGTGAAGTTCACAACAGCGGACGTTTCCCTTTCGAAAGATGTCTTTGATAAAGCCGTGAAAAGTGCACTGGGAAGAGTGAATACTCATGGAATAAGCAATCTCACACAACACCAGTTGAAGGCCTTGCTCAATTTTCTGTGTGGTAAAGATTCTTTTGTCTGTTTGCCAACCGGCCATGGCAAATCGCTAATTTACCAACTGGAACAAAAGAATCTGGGTTGCGGTTGCTTTCGGACCAAAAAATTTTACTTCTGGTTTGAGCGGGAATCGATGCGAAGGGCTACGCGAATGTGCACTTCAACGCTTTTTTTTATGCGAAATGACATTTATTTTGGTCAACAGCGAGACAAGCAAACGGCAACAGAAACAATTATTTGCCGACTGGCGGCCGGTAATTTTGAAGACGAAACGGTCTCAGTACAAAATATAATTGGCTTTACCTCGGTGTAAGAACCTGTGAAACTCACGGGATGACGTAAAACAAAGGAAACAAAAACATTTAAAACAATACCGTACAGCAAAACAAAAGCTAGCAAACAAAGAAAATCTTGTCAGGTTCTTACACCGAGGTAAACCCATATAATTTACCGCATGACGGCCAAGAAGTTAAAATACGAAACAAACTCGACACAAATGCGTTTTGTTGAATGAAAGCCGAGAATGTTGAGGACGAAAGAGACTCAACACGAAAATACTTCTGAATGACAGGGGCAAAATAAAATAAATATCTCGAAGACCAAGATTTCTACGCGAGCTTTCCGTGACTCGCTAATTGGAAATCACTGGACTGTCACAACATGTTGGCAGTCGACAAATCGCAGTTTCTTGATCAGCAAAAATATTTCGAGGCTGATAAGTCTTCAACCTGTGACATAAATTCGAAGAGAGTTATTCTCAGTCTTACGGTTTAATTAAAGCTTTCCTCAAATCTCTTGTGTTACGACCGAAGTCAGAATAGTTTGTTGTGGACGCGACTGTCATTCAGTTATAATAGTTAAACAGAGCAATTTGGTAATGTGTTGAACGAGAATTTTGTTATCATTTGGAATCGTTTAAGGACTTTCTATTTCGTTTGACCTAAGATTTCAAGGAACGGGTGTTTAATGAAATATATATCTAGCAGAATTTTTGAAAATGAATAATTATCTTTTGAAAAATCAGTTATAGGCCATATTTAGTATATTAATTAATTCATTATTATATTTATTGTTATATTATCTTAGTATATTATTGAGTTTATTTACCTGCATATACTTGTGCGTAGACATACTTATAACAGTCCATTTGTCCTTTTTCCTCGTCTTCAAGTATGTCCATGAGTGCCTCTCTCCTGTGATTTCCCCCCAACACTTCTAACTCGAACTTTTCCAGGTCCCTGGATGTTTTTATTTGGGTTGCATCCAATAACCCTTTTGCCACCACAATCAAAGGCTTAGAATAAGCCAAGGGAACCTCGAGAAGTCCCTGTTTTAATGCAGCTTTATGAAGCGCATTCACTTCTCTCAATCTGTACTCCTCTCGGGGTGGACTCAACGAACTTGTCAGTACGCGATGTATACCTATCAAAAAATAACAGAAAATAAATAAAGTTCACTACCGATAACCCAAAATTCTTCACGGTAAATTACTGAAACGATTCGAGATATCGGAGGACTAAAACAATTTTGAAGGACAAGGAAAAATAAGACAGGCTTCTCTTCCAAAAATGAAGGATTGGATCGCTCGACAACAGAAGAGATTGCTCGAAAAAGAACGAGGTTTCACGAACAAGCCTAGGCCGCTAGTTAAGCCGCCATTGGTATTGCAGTCAGAAAATGTGATTGGACGCAAGCGATTGGACAAATGAAGTCACGTAACTGTTTCCAAGATGGCGGCACGACGCAAAGAGCCTGGCAACGAGTTCAAACTAATTTAAGCAATTTTAAGCTGGAAAAGAAGAAAAACGTACTACAGTAGAAAATGAGAAGGAACTGTTGACGCCGCTGTATTTACGTAGTTTGTCACTTATACAGATTGCACAGAAGGAAAACGCGGTCCTGCGAGAGGAGAATAATTAGCGAATAATTAGGTCATTGTAGCTCATTGTAGGTCATTGCAGATCATTGTAGGTCATTGTAGCTCATTCCTTCTTTTAGTAACTACGATTATTTGAGCGTTAAGTGTTGGGTGTATGTATGTGGTGGCTCGTTTGGCTCGTTTGAAGATGTGTGTAAGTGGCCCTGCATTCTGTAGTTTAGCCTCAAAAAACGAGAATGTCATAATCCAAATAGAAGGCAACTTCCTGAAAATCGCAAAAATAATCCCAGCAAGAAAAACCAGTTTTTCCCAATCGCAAAAATTAGTTCCCGCAAAACACAAAAATCTCCCATTTGCAAATTTAAACTCCCGCAAAAATTTATTACTTGCAATAAATTGACAGACAGTCGACAAAAATCAGTAGGCAGCTATTATAACAAAATAGTTTTAAACAGTGGATAACTGAACAGCTTTTAAACGGGTGGCATCTAGTTAAAGTGCTCCAGGCCAACATTGAACAGTTGCATCATAATGATCTAAAGTTGCTGATACAGTTTAATATGTTATGACTTTAACCAGTAAACTTGGACTTACCAGATACTTCATATTCCTTCATTTTGACAAGGAAATTCTCTGATGTCAAAGTTGTTGAAAATGATTCGTTACTCTTCTCAGCAATGCCATCCTGTCTGCTTCGCTTTGGTTTGGGCGGACTTACATTGGGGCTTTCCACCATCGGACAACCGACATTTAACTTTCGCCTTGCTCCACAAGTGTTTCTGCTGGGTCTGTTAGGAGGTGTTTCTACAGGTTCTGGTATGTTTTCACCGACTGCTGTGGTATCTGTGTGGCCCACTATTGGCTGGGACTCTGCTCTTTCGCTCCTTGATAAATTGTCAGATAATGTGGCGGTTGATGGTCGAGCCACTTCTTGGAATCTTGAAACAAACTGGGTGGCGCTAGCAGTGTACTCTTTAAATAATTTGGACACTTCACTTGCACTGAAGTCGAAAAGTGTCAGTTGTAATGGAAGACCTTTATTGTGGTTGGCGAAAGTAATCTAAAAAGACAGAGCATGGGATATTGAGTTCATTTTAAATTAACAGAAAATAAGTAACTAAAAATAATATTCATCAAATACATCAAAAGTGTAACATTCAGGTATTTCTTTCTCTATCTGAAGATTTTTGGCAATCCGTATAGCAAATGGCAAGTTCTAGTTCTAAACCCTAAGACTGCGTGCATAGAATTAACCTGCAATAAACTATGATCCTTAAGTGCGGACCCGTTTTATAATCACTACTAGTCACACTCGACGGTTACACCTTTACCTTGACTGACTCACCTCCTTCTTTTTTTTTCGTCAGACCAATCGTGACCACGTGCTGGAAGCGCACACCTTCTGGCGACTTCAAGAGCCCATTTTTAGTGGAAACATAATGTTTTCCGTGTTAGCCACCACTTTGCCCTTACTCGATTAGATGATTTTTTTTTATTCGACGAATCTTCAGCCATAGTTTTCCTTAGCCCGCGTTAGTGGAGCAGAGTTGGAATCCTCTCAGTGAGTCGACTGCAATGAAGAAGAGCTCGCAACATACACGAGGCACCGCAAGTAGTGAAATTTTTGTCTCAACGTTAATTGCCTTTGTTTTTTGACGCTGAATGTCCGGCGCGTTGTTGAATACTAGAGAAAAGCTTTATTTGTCTACGTAGCTATAAACACGCGCGCGCTGAGCTAGCTGAACCACGTGCACGCGAGACTTAGCCTCCACTAAAACTCGAATTATCAAGACCTCTCTCTTATTTTAATACTGTACGCGAACACGTAAATAAAATTCTTCGTTTAAACAGACAACAGCAGATGATCAATGTCTGTGTAGATTTCCACACGACTCGTGTAAGCTTAAGTGTATTCCCACGCGGCGGTCGCTCAAAGTTTTGTTGTAATAAACGAAATATTTTTCGCACGTTTCTGGTTGAGCAATTTTCATTTCCTCTACAGCCATCATTAATCGAAAGTGAGAGCATTTTTCGCACATTTCCACAATAGCAATTACTCCTATTGTCTTTTCACGGACGGGAAGGGCAGCCCTATAAATCCCTTTTGGGAATACTCGGTATTGAAGTCAAAGAGAACCGAAAATGGCGGCGTGCTTTGTGAGTGCGCACAGCATCATGGATACCCCACATTTTTCGGGCGACACAGTTCATGGGGCGCGAAACCGTAATGCGTTGACAGGTCGATCTGAAGTTAAAAGCAACCGCATGGATGATCAATACACCTCCGGTGCGATAATAAACGGCCCCGCCTCAAAAACCGATTATCGAGGTTCCGCTATAAAATTCCATCGGTGATGCATTGTGTCTTTTTCAAAGTACAACACGTACTCTCGCGGTTTATGCGCTGTTAAAGACATTGGCTATTAAGAAGGTGTCTGCTGTGAATTTACTTACCAAAATTACCTCAAAGTGATGCAAAGGAATGGCATGCTGTTATCGAAATGGAAACTGAGAGGAACTGAAATGAATACCCTTCCATAAAGGCTGACAGCTTGGTAAGCGGGAAATATGTTTTTTACTATTTACCATGAGCGCGAAGTTTGTTCAAGGATTCCTTTTTTCACATTTGAGGTATCTATCGTATTGGAAATCGTAAACTCAAGACCTGCTTTTCATGCAATATGTCAAATTTCCCACGCACTGATTCGCACTTTTGTGTTCAAGTTTCGAAACCCCCTTCTATTTGTCAAAGTATTAAATCTTTTTTAAAATATATAAATTCCCATTTGCACAGGTTAAACAAACGCCATTGGCGTTTCCTAGTGTTAGTCAGTCTGCATCAGATATTACGGGATAAGACGTCATGAAATCCTTCGATGGAAGAACGCGTCGATTAAAAAAAAAGGTTAGTTGCAGAACCACCACTAACATGATTTTCTTTGATGCAGAATTAAATAAAGCATGGATCGGAAGAATCCAGTTGATGCAGATTGTCATGAGGCTGCCCTTCTACAAGATGGCATGTCTTTAGCCGATATCGACACACTGGACACAGGTATTTGAACTAGGGCTTGCTAGCCACTACAGTAAATAGATATTTATTTACATTTTTTGGAAGAACTACGCGAAATAATGGTTGGATATATTTCCTATGGTCATAGCAATGAGCAAAGCGAAGTGTCAAGAAGTCCGGCAGCCGGAATGCAGCCTGACAGAATTTTCAAAATACTCGGATTTTTAAGCCTTGGAAGGCCTCGGAATACCACAGGGCACGCACACAAACTGTGTGACCGTTTGTAGTTTCAAAATTATAAGAGAATGTGCAGGGAAAACCGAAAGGCTTCTACTAACGTGAAATATTGCGATGAATATTTACATTTAAGTTCAAAGTTTAAACTATAGTTATTACGTACAGTCGACCGCATCGGTAAACGCTGGAAATGGCTAATATTCAGGCTACGTAGAGACTGTAGAGGCACAATGACGACAAAAGACAGCGATTGAGGTTGAATTATGTTTATTTGGAACTTAAACGTAAATATTTCTCGCAACATTTCACGTTAGTAGAAACCTTTCCGTGTGTTTCGGTTTTCCCTGTACATTCTCTTATAATTTTGAACTACAAACGGTCACACAGTTTGTGTGGGTTCCCCTGTGGGAATACTCGTCGCGTTTCGCCTTCTGGTGAGGTCAACAATAGAATCCCGTCGGGGAAGGGGTTAGTGCTGTGTCGTTTTACTGTATGCAGCTTATATGACGTAAACACTACGAAACAGTCGTGTAGTACTGGAAACTAGTATGGCGCATCGTTGAGCGAAAACGTTTAGCTGGATTTTTTCCCACGGGCTGAGGCTAGATTCAAAGGAAAACCACTTTCTGTAATATTCCTTGGTTTGAAAGACTGTCATGGTTTTGAAGGCACAAGACAGACGTCAACATTTCCACTAGTACCATTCGAATTCTCTGCTACCTTTGGCCTTTCATGAAAGTTCTTGAAGCGGTCCGGGTCTTCTCCATGAAAAAATGGCGATTTAGAGGCTGCTTTTATGCGGAAAAAACCGCAGCTAGCTGATAACCTGGTGTTAATATGTGGTAAGATCTTGAATATGATATTTCTCGCTATTAATATTCACGTGGTACCGACTTCGAAATCATTTCGAAATAGGCTCAGCTTCGAGATCTGTTGGTCTGTAGAATTTGCAATGATAACTCCATAGAGAGTCCACAATAGTTGAGAAAAGCAAAAATAAATAAAGTTAAAATTATCCCAAAATTATCAACATGCGTGCGTTGTTTGTTTCCTGTGGTTTTCTTTTGTGAGCGACAGTACTGTAGTCGTGAGCTGAGTTGTTTTGTGCGCGAGCAGTTTTCAGTAATGCTAATTTTTTAAGCTTAAGCTTATATAAAATACTACAAGGGGAGCAGCTTTTTCACGAAGCTGTTTGAACGCACTTTGCGAAATCGCCTTAAATTTTGTTTCTCGTTCGCTTCCTTATTTTCTTTTAAATTACAAGAAAATTTGTACTTTACAAAGATTAAAAATATGTTGTGATGTGCCACAATTAAAAGCAATTGGCCGCTCTGACTTAATCGCGTGACTCATCATTGTGTGATTTTGGTGCAAGATGACTTTAGTTCAGATGACTCTGAAAATGAAATGGGAAATAATGTGATGGATGCATTTGATCCTGGGTGTGAAACAGGTACCTGTTATTGTAACATTCAACCTACAGTCAGGGACGGCGGAGCCGGGGGGGCTGGGGGGCCTTAGCCCCCCCACTTTTGAGGAGGATGACATTTTATTTTGTTTTAGTATATGTAGTTATTCGAGAAAATACATAAGAGTATTTGCCAGATGAAACTAGTGTTTAAATTGTTATTGCTTGATTAAGTCACAAGAATTTACAAAGCTACAACTTTATACAAACCTCGTCGGAAACTTTACGCATTTTTAACATTTTCTCAGCGTGTGCTTCCTTCCCACAGACGGGAAGCTTGTGTCAAAAAACCGCAGGTTAGCGTAGGAGACCGGAAGGCTGAGAAATAACCTCCAAAATATTGCTGTAAGCACTAAAAGTACCTTTCATTTTACGCTTTATCCAGGCTAATTTTTTCAAGAAGTATCTCGCGGAGAATGCTGTAAATACGATTTCCGAGACTCTAGATTTCAAAATTTTCTGGGGGAGGATGCCCCCACATCCCCCTACCAACTCGTGCCTCCAGCGCTAGTTTTCAGCCCCCCCACTTCAAAATACGCTCCGCTGTCCCTGACAGTACACGTACAAGTGCTACCCATTTAGCCTAAAGGTAAATCATAAAAGTTTTTTGGATAGGAATTTCAGCAGAGTATTAGCTCTACAAAGCTCATTCACAAGGCCTTCTGATAGTGTGCGAAAAATATTAGGAAATTTTGCAAAATTTCCAGGAGGTCACATTATGTGCCAGAAAAGGTCTATTATTTGGCAAATTATGTGATTTCTCTGGAGAAAATTTCACATAGAACATGTACTGTCATCAGATTCACAACAACATTGAAGATTTCAGAGGCTCTGCATGATGTTTCCAATGCTACAGTAAATAGCCTTAAATTACCATTTTATGTTTGTTATTTTGTCCAGCTTATCTATTTTTCCCAATGATAAGATTTCTTATGGATTATGCAATCGCATGCGATTCAAGATCAATTGTGCAAAATCGCACCATCGCATATAATCAGAGGCCCTGTGACATTGGGGGGGGGGGGGGGCACAAGGGCTTTGGGATAATGCAATTTTGCATTTTGGTAAGCTTAGATTTTCCATGCACTATTGTGGTTTAATGTTTTCCTGTGCATTTGTTTTGCATTTCTTTTGTGTGCGGTCTTTAGATTGTACTAATGAATTTTTAATATAATGTTAAAAATAATTCAATGCAGATGACAGTGCACACACCCATGATGGAGATATACTTTTCATGCAGAATGATCTGGCAACTGAAAGTGATGTTGAAATGGAAAACAGTGCAGTTGTAGTCAAAGATGTATCAGGAAGTGACACAGGTACAAATACAAAACAAGTCCCACTAAAACTACATGTATAAAATTATGTAATGAAGTCCCATACAGGAATTCCGTGTTGGAATTAGTTGGTTACATGCACTGAATTTGCTACTAGTTTACTTCACAAAGCTAGCATTCCAGTAAACTTAAGGAAATTATACTTAATGTTCTAGATGACAGCGATGAGACATATGATGGGGAAGACATTCTACTCTTACAAGCTGAAGATGATGAAACCAGTTCCTGTGAAGATGGAGAACTACAAGGAAAACAAATTGCTCTTCAAGATTCATCTTCTAAAGGTAACTTATGACTTCTTAGTGAAGATGCACCTCACTCTGTTGTCATTCACATGGGCACTTTTTAAAAACTTCAAATTGCACTGTGTCCCTAGGTGAAAGACAGACTCCTAACACTGGCAATACTGACAGGCAACATGTGTCTCTACAAATTGACAGCAGACCAAAATTTAACCCCATCAGGAATGAGGACATTCACATGAGATCCAGTAAAGACAGCAGTGAAGAAGGTAAAGGATGCAAAACTCAAGAACTGTTACATATGTTTAGAAACGTTTTGGGGCAATGTACATGTTGTAGGTGAAAAATACATTCAGGTAAAAAAATTTTAAACCTTGGTTGAATCTCAGTTCCCCTTGTAGATGTTTTAAGCAGTGATCATGAATAGTTAGGATTAGGAGTACAATTAAGGAAATTGAGATTCAACCTAGGTTGAAATATTTTTACCTGAATTTAATTTTTACTTCCAACAAACATGTAGCAGGAAAGTTTTCAAGTGAATGTTAACAAGTTCATTCACATAAGATCTGCAGGCACCAAGTGGCTTGGAACTAAACAGTTTTTATGAGGTTAGTTTGATACTGCATGTACCAAACATGTTTATTGCCCCTAATACTGTAATTACCCCAAAATGCTAGTTAACCTTTAGAGCAGTTTTCAATTCAGTGTCGAAAGTAATTTTGCGTTTGCTTTGGTTTTGCTTTAATGTGCTCCCTGATTGGTGAAAAAATCTTGCGCCACGTTCTCAACCAATCAGACATAAAACCAAAACCAATCATAACTTGTTTGCACGCGTTTTCCCGCGCTTAACGTTACTTGTACTTGTATTACTTGTATTTGCTTCGATTTCTGATTGGTTCATTTTGTTTTTTGTTCCTGTTGTGATTGGTTAGAGTAATTACTTTGGTGTTGGTTTTACGACACTCATTTGAAAACCGCCCTATATGGAGGGGGAAGTCTGGGTGAGGTAGGAGCATAAATTACACACCATTCTTTTATTTCTTCAACTTATACATAAGCGGCATGTGCCCATGTACCAATTAAGTTGAAGAAGGATGCATGCATCTTTTAATAGCTTTAGACTGGAAGCCCATTGAATTGAGATAATGTCCACTACAAAGGGAGTCAAAAATTATAATCATGGTCAGGCTAAACATAAAAAGTGACTGGCTGAAACCTTATTTTCCCTTACTGGTGTTATTTTTCTAGTGGTTTGCAAGCAAGATGTAGAGAACATAGAACTGAAGAACTCGCACATTTTTATTCACCTTCCAAATGTCAAAGAAGAGGAAAAAGAGACTGTTGCTAAAAAAATGATCGAGTGTTATAATGTGAATGTCAGTGAGTTCTTGAACAAACATGTAAATCATGTTGTGACAAATCTGGAAACATTCAAGAAAAGTATTAAACTTTCAAGGAAACAAGACGTGTCAACCATGCAACTAACCTGTCCACAGAACAGTAGAGCAGCACAGCTTCTTCTCCACGCTAGGAAAAGTAAAGTACCCAGCAAATCAACTTCTGATCTGGTCCAAATGGCAGAAAAATTTGGGATTAAAGTTATTTTGTTAGAAACTATAAACCTTGACATCTTTCATTTTCCTTCTGTACGAGAGCAGCGAATACCTTCAGCACATTCAGTAAGAAAGCTTAAACCACCATTTATAAAGATCGAGGACAGAAGTCGCCTATATAAGCCAGAAGTGTTAGAAATGAAGGAATGGCCCGACATTGAAAAGTTTCTTTTTGACCAAAAAATGCCAGAAAAGGATGCCGATGCACGGCACGCTACTAAACGCAGGATGTACTCAAAATATTGTGAACTTTGTAACTGCAGATATACTACACTGAAAGAGCATTTGAACAGCTCAATTCACAAAAATAATGCAATGGATGACAGTAAATGGGAGGCAGTAGATAAGCTAAGGAAAAAACTACCAACCATTCATGAATTTGAAGAAAGCCTTCTACAAAAGAAACATCAACACCAGCAAGAGCAGAAATGTAAACTGAAGGAGGGCATTGGCCAGGGGTGTTAACACCATATTATGAAAACAAAAATCTCATGGATTGTAGTACAAAACAAAAAGAAACACTGTAATAGCACACTGATTTGGGATGATACAGAATTTTGAAAAACCAAAATACCACATGGAATCTTGTCCCACACTGCAACACATACCCCAATGTCCCCCCTCTAAATTTATAGGTATGAGTCAGGTTATGACTAGGGGCTTTAATATTAAAAGAAAAGGAACTGCACACTGATGTTTCTAATGTATTGTTATAGTTATTGATAAGATTCAGATGTGAATTCTAATTCCTTCATGTGCGGTTAAATAGAACTTTATGTAGTTCATGGTTCAAGCATCTCTTGTTGTTGTTTTGCGGATTTTAGTTTTTCACAGTTTTTGGTGTCTTTTTCCCCTGGTGTAACCCATTTTTATTTGTAATATTTGACTGAATGCACATAATAATGTTGTATGAATATGTAAAAAAGGAAATAAATGATCCAAGCAACAACTTGGATGATGGAATGGTTATCTTGCCGGTAAATACAAATTTTCTTGTCTGAAAGATCGTATTGGTAAATTTTAGGGGAAATAGTTGATATATTAACACCAGATGTAAGGCAATGTTAAGGTGGTGTTCCTGGACAGACCTCTGGCAGGTGCTGGGTCTTTTTGAAAGTCGGCCCTGCTCAAGTGTGTATGGCAGCAACAGTAAAGAGTTTCCCATGGGTCAGTGGTAGAATGGATTTATTTATTTGTTTAAAATTATTTTTTAGGCTGAAACTTCAATTCCGGACACAGTGCCAATGCTGTTAGTTCCTTCAAATGAAAGAATTCAGATAGATCGCCTAAAGGCAGACATTCCTAAATTCTTCGACTCGAGGGTGTTTGAAGAGAGCCACAAGGCGGCATGGAATGACTTCCTTGAGGATAAGGAAGGCCTCTACAAGCCACCAGTGGAGGAAACAACATCATGGCCACTGAAAGAACTGATAGCTGTTAAAGGCAGACAGAATGTCGAGAAGGATGATGAACAGCAAAGGCTGGTTAGTGGCATTCTTGACATACCAAGGCCCTGGAACATGCCTACGGAAGTTGAAGCGGCTGTGGCAGCACAGATTGAAGACGTCCCTCAGGTAAGCTTACTAGTATACTGAAACCAGTGCAGGTGACGAATGAAATAATAATTAATAGCCTTTGCTCATCGAGAGCTGAAATTGTCGTGTCAACCAGATCTCTGGTTGATGTGTGGGTATAATGTAAAGAAAATAACTCCCTGGCTCAATCACTTACTACAGGTTTATTCTGGGAGGTATCGTAACCCTCAAAGGCTTCGCGAAGCTGTTCAGGAGGTTGACGATCCATTTGCTGCAATAAAAGAAGGTGTTCTTGTGGCAGTCCACATTAAAGATGCCACAAAGCTACCAGTCATTGGAAAAGTAACAGCTGTAGAAGGAGAATCGGTCGCCATTCACTATATGAAAGGCTCGTGGAGGACAGCTTGGCGGCCATGGAAACTTCGTGGAGGACAGAACTGGTCCGATAAGCTACCAAAAGCATCCATTATATTGGTAGACTTTTCTTTAAATGATCAAGACAAACTGAAGGCAGAAACCACAGCCTTTCTAAAACAAAAATATTTAGAACTTTCTTCCTAATGTTTTGTAGTACTAGAAAGGGTAAGGAGCAGAACAGAGAGGGTTGAGCTAATGGGCTTGAACCTCAGTAAGGGCTAGACAATATGTAATGGGATGCTACTTTTAACCTTGTTGCCAGCGTCTCTCTTCTTCCCTTGAAATTTTCTGGCTTATTTTCTCTATTCCCGTACTTTTTTATCAGTCCCTTATGAATTCGAAGAGGCTGGTTAAATTTGGGTATGATTCAATTTTGTGCAGTTTCTCACGACTCACTACGATATCATGATTTTGCAAATAATATAATTTAATACTCATAAACATGTTTCTTTGTGAACCAGGGAAGTTGAGAGTAGTTCTAATGAAGTAACTGAGGTAGCACTTCATGCAATTAAAGCTCTTTCGTTTTTCTCACAAAAATTTGCTAAGTTATAATGTGTGCAGTCGATTTCAAGCTCCCTTAGCAGACACCCTGGGATAAAAGATACATAAAGTGTCCGTGACGTGACATTGGATTGAATTTCGGGCTATCCTTGTAAGCGGCCGTAAGCAAAATGAGGTGCAAGTAGCCGCATTACGTTGTAAATACACACCATTTCAATTTTATATGTTCTAGTTTACCAATGTAGTAGGAACGTAGCAACAAACAAAAAGTTGTTGTAATTTGCTATGATGGTGAGCCTGTAGGTAGTGAACTCATCTGAGACTTATAAAGGCACATCCTTCCCTTTCAGGATTTCTTTTATGTATTGTGCACTCAGAAACATTGGAGTGTGCTCTGTTACTTTATTTACACGATCGGGTAACCATTAAAATGTCTGCTGGCGTAAATTATTGTGTCGTTACTTGAACGGTAAGAAAAAAGCGGCAATTGTTAGAACGTAGCTGTTAATAAGGGTAATAGCTTATCGCACCACAAGAGTGAGCGGTTTTACAACAAATTGTGCCTAAGATAGATGTTACAAACGCTTGTATGTTTCTTACCCAGGTTGTATATTTCTATGTTTTGGGGGCCGAATATAATTTTTACATAGCTAGGGACCCATCGAAATTTCTGTGGACTATCTTGTATTTGGAGTAAAGATTTGATGGCTCCAGAAATTTCTGCGGCCCAGTCGAATGTTTGCAATTCTTGGAAGGGCACAGACATTTCTGAGGATTATCTTGTATTTGAAATAAAGATCTGATGGCCTCAGAAATTTCTGCGGCCCAATCGAATGTTTGTACGGCTAGGAAGGGCACAGAAATTTCTGTGGATTATCTTGTATTTGAAATAAAGATCTGATGGCCCCAGAAATTTCTGCGGCCCAATCGAATGTTTGCATGGCTAAGAAGGGCACAGAAATTTCTGTGGACTATCATGCGGCCCAATCGAATGTTTGCAGTGCAAGAAAGGGCACAGAAATTTCTGTGGATTATTTTGTATTTGAAATTAATATCTGAAGGCCCCGGAAATTTCTGAGGCCTAGTTGAATGTTTTCATGGTTAGGAAGGGCACAGAAATTTCTGTGCTCCTTACTTTTGTGAGCTGTTTTCGTAAAAACTAGTGTTAATGTTAAACAAGCAAGATTTGGCTAATTTTGCTTAAAACCTGACATTAGTAAATTTCAAGCGGTAAAAAAAGAACATTTTAGTGTATTTTTTTCCATTTCTTGTATGACGAAAAGACGTTTGGCAATTTTTTAACATTTCCCAGTGTTTTCTTCCGAAAATTACAACTTTAGAATATCCCATGTTATTTTAGAACGTGTTCATACAAGGTTTGCAATTAAGCCATTAACAAAAAGTTAAGGCTCTTCAAACAACCTTCAATCTAAGTTTTTGAGGCAGCACACTGGGTAAGACAAACTTGGGGTCTTATTCTCGATTTACCCAATACCAAATGGCATTATGCGTATATTTGGAATGTGCATGGTTTAAGCGTGCATAAGTGCATGAATGGAGCAATGTCAAGAAATTGTATTTTTTTTGGCCTGAAACGGGATTTCAAGGCTAAAACCGGGCGAACCCTCGACTTTTACGCTACCGGTGCGTAATTGCTTGTAAAATTGCTTACACGCTCTGAATTCATGTGTTAGGGTAAACAGCCGTCAAAACCTAGCTAATTCAGAGCAGATCAGTGCCTTAAGATGGAAAGTTCTGCGTGTAAACACCTCGACCAACCAAACCGTATTTCATAATTGAAACATCAGACGTGGAGTTCGTTGTCTGAGAGCATCTCACCAAATTGAGAGTCCTTTTCGTTACACTGAGTTCTTTAATAGTGGGCTGGGGCCTTTCCCTACACCAGGGCAACACGGAAAGCCGTAAAAATCTAGAACAAAATTCATTTTCAAATCGGCACACTTAATCCCCACGGTATCAATGAACACTTTTCATTCAACTAATTTATTCTTGTTTTTCACGTTGCATTGTTCCTACCAATAGCGTAGCTCCACCACTCCCCATATAAACGAAGTGCAACCCACAATTCTTTGATTCGCTCTGATGAAGGGCTAACGCTCGAAACTTCAGCAATCTACCTCATCAACTGAGTTGATAAATCCAAAATTTTGTGTTAAACCTCACGGCCAAACGTAGGTGAGGTCAAAAACGATTAAGATGATGGTGATGGTGATGATGATGATGATCAAGGGACGAGCATATGATGATGTTGATGATGATAAAGCATTGCACGGCATGGTAAATAACTCAGTAAAAAATGCAAGCTAAATTATAAAACAATTTGTTGAACCCATTCATAATAATTACAGTTTTCTACTGAGTCTTTCTATCCTTCTGTTCTAAATTCTTAGAGCTTATAATTAGCTGACAGTACAGTAGTTTTCCTTGGAAATACGGAAAAATAAAAAATAAATAAATAAATAAATTAAATATAAGTATGTTGGTGGGCTTCAAGCGCGATAAAAAATGTCGTCACTTAAAAGCGGCTGAGGAATTTTCTTTCTGCTGATAAAATACGTGAGTGAGTGGATGAATTCCAAATGTGACGTGACTAACTGACATGCAACAGTCTGTAATTTGAAGATGACTTCAGTTGGTAGTAATGCCATGAAACTCCGGGTGAATCTCAAAATGCCCCCGTAGGCAGCGATGAGGCTGCATGAAAAGTGCCCCCTTATTTATCCTCCTCGCTCGAGGAGGGCACTTCGGGAACCGTGTGCCTTTTTTGTTTTTCTTTATCGGCGGACATCTTGTCACTTGTCGCTGCCCCGTGCTGCGGACTTCTTTTATCAACATCTGGCGAACTTGATCGATGATGGCGTCGCGACCAGCCCTAAAGAAAACAAAAGGCGGGGAGGGGGAGGTCAAATAACAGCAAGTAACATCTAGGTTTACTCAAATCGTTACAGATCTGGTGAAGAGAGGCAATGTGATGGCAAAATGTCTTCTCATAAACACATCGCTGAGGAAGTGAAAATTGATTGAGCACCAAACTTCAAAAGACACAAAACAAAGATTAAGTGTGTTAAAGGCTGAACTATTTCATACAACGATGATGGAGCCGTATACGGTAAGGAGGGTGAAAGTATAGCAGGAAACGTGGTTCACAGCCGGGTGCCCAAAATTTCTGAAATTTTTCAAACAAGAATGAAACGTAACCTTGGATTTTGCAACAAGAATTTTTGTCTCATTTTCAAATATAGTGTTAATACTTAGTGGAAATGTTGGGAGGCGCTAAACTTTAAATGGGGTAAATGATTAAATTTTTATTTAGTTAAGCAAACTTACTTGGAAACCTCAGCAGAGGTATTCTTGTCAGCGTTAAGTGACTGCAGTCGACAGTGTCTTCTGTCAAGCTCAAGGTCTTGGTCTTGACTGAGAGTAGTACTGTTGCTAAGGTTGCTTAAAAAGCCGACTGCAACCTCACGGTCTGCATGAAAAATGAAATGTCATTATATTGTACTAAATATTATACAAAACTTTTTTCATGGCCCAGTCAATCCATCTACCCATCGACCCATCCACCCATCCACCGACTGACTGATCGATCGATCGATCGATCGGTCGATCGATCGATCAGTCAGTCAGTCAGTCAGTCAGTCAGTCAGTCAGTCAGTCAGTCAGTCAGTCAGTCAGTCAGTCAGTCAGTCAATCAATCAATCAATCAACTAACCAACCTCGTCGTGCATGAGCTGCACGCCTCGTTGGCTATCAGTTGCTGTACAAATCGATTTCCTGGAATAAGTGTTCAATACTCCCATGAGGCGTGCGGTTGTCGAAAGTTCCAAAACATTTCGGGCTGATTCATATTCATATGAATTTTGAAAACAAAGAAGTATCTAAGCACGGAACTTTAATATAAGATAAACATTTGTCACCTTAAAGACATGTTAAAATAACAGCTTTGTAGAATGACAAAAGTTAATTAGTGATATCGTATCTCTCCCATCATTGCCACTACGAGCTTCTATATGTACATCGATACATTCACTTTCTTTTTTTACTTTTTATTTAAGGGAACGTGATAGGGTTGACCTCGTGTTTCCTTTTCAAGATGTATTTTTCTACATCTTGAATAAACTTGTGATGTATTGTATTGAATAGTGGGTCATGTCGTTACAAATGGCTTCTTGTGGCATTAAATTAAAGAACGTGCACCAGAGTACAAGGTAAGGTCAAACGTCCAATAGAGTATTCGGGACTTCACGCGAAAAGGGGGAGGTGGCCCTGCATACCAGCACAAAAAATGTGAGTTCGTAAGGTTGTCAAATCTCCTCTGCATTTTCAGCTTTTCATGATCCCTTTGATACGCCTTAACACCCTGGATCTTCTCTATGTACTTAGACGCCTGGGCAAACTGGCAACCATTGTGAACATGTGTAAAGTAGGAAAGGCTCTACTGAAAGTACCTGTCCCGTTCTGAGTTTTGAGCCATTGGTGAATGGCAGGGATTGCTTCAGGGCGGATCGCGTTTGCCAAACTCTACAAAAAACAAAACAAAAACAAAACAAAAAACCAAAATAAATTAGTTAAAACTGAATATTTGAAAGAATTGTTATATACTTAAAAGCTTATGAATACTTTTGCTTGAAAAGTGCAATGTCTTAATTACCCTTCCCAAGTATCCGCGATCTCCAGCATCTAAACAACTTTCCACAATCATTTTCTCTAAAAAGAAAAAAAAAGACACCAAAATTAATGGCCATTGTTGAGGACTGTATTTTAACGCAACATTTATTACTTTCCTTTCTTGGCGATCTGCTAAACGCTACAATATCCTTCCGAACGCTCTACAAAATATATCTCACATCATCTCGTCTCAAGGAGTCGCAAAGCTTAGACTATCGAATTTCACATGTGCAACACAACACCATATAAGGAAACACACGTGCTCAGTTCATGCTAACGCAACTGTGACTTAGTGTTCATTTAAATGTTCGTTTCCAAGTCACGACAGCCATCGGTAGAGCAAAGCTTTGGCGGTGTCATGAACAGTTATGGTTGACTTAAGTACACTGTGAATGGAGCTCGACAGAAGGGCAGAGCGTGCTCTCCTGTGAAAATATGAACTCGAAGACAACTTTCTATCAATATCTGTAACCTACGTTTTTTACTGATTGCGGTCAATCGCCATAATGGGTCAGTTCAATAGGTGCAGTTCAATAGGTCCCTTTCGTGTGCAGCCGTTGGTGGTTTTTGATCCACTTTTTTCGGTTTCTGCTTTCCATGGCGTTTTGGTTGTCGTCGTAATTTTTTTCTGTTATTGGTAGGGTCTTCAAGTTCAGGCTTGCATATGTTATTAAAAGGGACAATAATCTTATCCCATTAACTGTAATTGTCTTTTTGATGTATTCCTCGATTAGTCCCATCACGGAAATTAACGTAGCTCTTACCCTTTGAAGAGGCCTTTGCGACTAATGAGTCGTATTTCTGTCCTGCGCCTTTGTATATGCATAACGGTGGCATGATGCCCTGAAAAGAAATAAATATCGGCAGTTTTTTATGGTGATGATGCTATGGCACCGGCTTATTGAAGATTGCAACAATAAGAGTTAACGTTGTTGTTGCGGTTTCTAATTAGAGGAGCCCTTAACCTGGTATATATAATGAGGATCCTTGCAGATACTCGAGGTTCCTTAAAATGAAAATAACAGTTAAATATGATCAAAGTGACATTTGAAAGAATCAAAAATGCACTTGAAATTTTTATTTCGAACTTGACAATGCTGCCAATGGTGACAGTGGTTATTTTTTAACTTGATAATGATGCCCCGTAGGAACGCCCCAGTCTAGTCGTCACCGTTGTGAGTACTTTTACCATCCCAAGTCACGTGAGGTAGGTAGATGGATGGGAGTTCCTATCCGCTGTCTCGATTTAGAGTTGACTGGGGGGGAGGGGTGGGGGGGAAATCCTCCTGGATATTTTGTCACCTGACTTCCCTACCTTAATCACGTGACAAAACGTTAAATTTAACCACTCAAAAGATTCCGCAATGTTATTGAAACCTTGTGGATGTAAATAAATTTTTCGATCCTTCGTAGGTAATAGGGCATTTGCACGATGGCGTCATTTGACTACAGCTACCAGAATCCTTCAGCTTTTTTCTGATGCAAACAGTCATTGTTATCGAAACCTCACTAGGGTTACGAAATTTTAATAAGAAAGGAGAAACGAAATGAATTCTGGTAGTTGAAGCCAAATGAAGCTATCGCGCAAATGTCCTATTCAGCTTGATTTTATGCATTATCTTTATTAATACGTTATTATTGTATTATCAAGTATATCGTTTAGTTTGCCCCATTTATTATAGTACATCATTGATGTTGTCTTAACAGGCATAACGCAACTTACTTTGGGAAGAGAATTCGTTTTTACTTCGTCATTGTGTTTTCTTTCCAATACTGCTCGTTGAAGAACCTTGGGCCCTGGGCGGAAAAATGACATCGAATGAAATTTTATAAACGCTTTGTGAACCTCTACACTGAAATCTTTTATCGCCTTCCCCGTATCATCTGATAGACTAGCTCAAAGCTAGTGTTTCTAAAGTGTGGAAAAAACTACCTATACTACTTGAAAGTGTATTGCTGTATCTTTGAGGGAAATGAAGAAAATTAATTAAAAATTCGAAAATTTTGATGTTTCCGGTTATATAGAACCAGTGTTTCCTTCCGTAACCATCACTGGTTTGCAAGATTTGCGTTCTGCTAAACAGACGTCTGTACCGGAAAATATAAAAATTCAAAAAAATCTCGAAAAAAATAGAAATTAGAAGAAGTAATTTACGTTTTTCAGCATTGTCACCGCAAGCTAAACTTCAAAATTTGGGAAAAACTCAAGCTGGTTTATGTACATGGAACCGGGAAAACTTAGATTAGGAACTGTTTATTTTTTCTGTAGATCATGAAATAAGGGTGCGTTTCTTTGGGAAAATCCAAATCCGGATTCTTGTATCCAAAAACGGATTTTGCGTTTCTTTACCTAAATCCGAAAATGGATTAATCACGGATTAGTGATCTGAAGAATCCACACTCCGAGTGGATACATCAGATCAAATCTAAATCCGGATTTTTAGGATTCATGATCCGTGCGTTTCTTTGGGGGACGGATCCGAAAATAGTACATCTGTCAAGCGGTCTTCCATGCAAATTTACTGGTCTCGCCATATTTTCTCTCGATCTTGCGTGACAAAACATTCGATCGTGAAAAAGAAAATTCAGGTGATTATTCCGTTCCGTATATTTGAAAAGTTTTCTCCAAAAGTACAGACAGAAGCATTGACACGTCAGGATAATTTCATTTGTGTACCATTTCTGTAATTCAGGGACCAGATTTTGCTAACTGTGAACGCAAATAGCGAGTTCACTTGAACTACTGCAGATACTGTCCTTGTTTATAAAGTATTCCATTCTAGTTGAATTCTTGGGCAGTACGAGAGAAATATCGTTCTGACATATATATTGCGTGCCTCCAGCCTGTCTTGTCATGACAAAATAATCCTTTTTCGGATTTTGCGTTTCTTTGGTGTCGAAGAATCCATATGATCTGGGATCACAAATCCGTTTTCGGATTTTCCCAAAGAAACGCACCCTTAAGTCTCTGTTATCAGTTATTACCTGTTGGGTAGCGGGGCACTGAAGAACCGACATCCTGACGAAGTTTACTCTTCTCCAGATCTGCAGCAAAATAACCAAAGAAAAAAAAATGAAAAGATAAGGAGAAATAAAGAAATAAATAAAAAAATAAATAAAGAAAGATAGAAAGAAAGAAAGAATTGAAAGAAAGAGAGAAAGAAAGAAAGAAAGAAAGAAAGAAAGAAAGAAAGAAAGAAAGAAAGAAAGAAAGAAAGAAAGAAAGAAAAATGAAAAGTTAAGAAATTTAAAAAGAAAAGGGCGGAAAGAGTTAATGTTTCCTCCAAAATGCGAATATTCAGTCCTCAAACCAGGGCACATACTGTCTGGCCATCATTAGTTTGTATTTCATTGTATAAAATGTTTACCTACAGATTGGCGGACAAACTTGTCTGGTTTATGCATCAGGTTAAGTCTACGCAAACTAGCTATTTTTTATTTCTCGAACAACGGTTTATGTAAAGTGCATAGAAAACGAAATTTAACTTCTGATTTTTCTTTATGAGTTCCTACTCCACTTTTTAAGTAAAATAAATTATTTAGTGTCACATAGACGCGTCTTAAGGAAAAAAAGATGGAAGCTAGCCATCTCAGGCTGATATCATAGAAGAAGAAGGAAAGTAGTGCAGTATTTTTCTTTTTCATTTGCCATCTTAATTGTGTATTTTCCCCAGACCTGAATTTCTAATTTGATGACGTGTGTAACTTTCGATACATGTATGTCTTTTATCGTTATATTATTATTATTATTATTATTATTATTATTATTATTATTATTATTATTATTAAGAAACTTAAACTGGCTTTGGCCACACACCGTGACGTCTGGTAAGTGTGTACAAGCTGACCGTTACGCTAGTTAGACAAAGTTTGAATGCAACGCTGTCGATGATTATAATCGTGAAGCATCAGTTAAAATACTCGACTTAGTTTTACTTACTAAATCTCCCTACATAGTCATCATAGAACCGCTGTCGTGTTTCAACGGCTGATAAATTCAAGAACACTTTAATGGAGTCATTCATTATCTGGCCTGGCATCGGCTTTGAGGGAATCCTCCAGTTTAGAAAATTCTGAAAGAATAAACAAATTCTTGAAGGAAAGAGAAATGTAGGGTTTGAAAGATGGTAGATGCACATAAAAACCTGTGTACAGAGAACGGTTTTCGTTTGAGCCTTGTCACTCGTAGGCGTCATTCTTCACTTGAGTCGTTTAGGTTCGGTCCGGTGGCGTCACTATACCGGGTAGTTCCTGCGCCGGCATGAAAACCAAACATTCAGCTTTGACTTGACTGAACGTCTGAATTTTCCAGTTACTCACAATTTCAAGTTTCAAGAAACTCATCCTTGTTTGTCTGAAAAGATATAGTTGGTGAGCGACAGGTACAGTCTCGTATACAAATTTCTCACCTTGGATGGGTGTGGTCGATTTCGTCTGGTAACTGAGCAAGGTCTGGGTAAAGCTGGCTTTCCTTCCTTTTTCGCGAAGTCAATCGAGTACGACGTTGTGCCCAACGAACCAATATTTTGCTTTCTTGGAATATTCAAGTCGGTAATTTTTTCGTACCTCGGGTAAATATGTTTCGAAGACTCGTGTATCTTTTTGCGCTCTTGGACTAATGAACGTGTGATGCGGACTTCTTCTATCGTTGTTGCCATTTTAAGCGTAGGCAAAGAAAAAGCAAGGAAATTTTCAAGTTGAGTTCATTTTTGTTTCTGAATTACATGTCGACCGACAAGGACTTATTTGAACAATCTGTCGTATAAAAAGAACAACATTCTATTTTCGCGTCATAATTAACGAGACGTCACAGACGCTTTCATCTGGACGGATTAAAATAACCATTAAGAAATCGTCCACCGTTTCTTGGTTTAGAATTTATCAAACGAAGACAACAGACTTACAATAATGGTAAAACACGGCATAAATGTAAAAAAACTAAAATAGAACAAAAAAAGAAAAAAATTGCTATTCAGTGAAGTAATTATATGCAATCTCGTACCCAGAGTCCTCAGGCTTCTTGGTCAGCGGGCGGCGCCAGGAAGCCTGAGGACTCTGGGTACTATGAGATTGGTCCTCACTATGATTGGTTTCTAACAAAAAAAGCTATTATTATGTTATTTGGTCCGCTTATCATTTTCTCATAACTGGTACTATCGAAACATTTCAGAATACAAGACTAGCCTGTGAGTGAGAGCGACCAGAGGAGACGGCTGAAATTCAGGCTAAATACAACAAGTTCAACTAATTTTTGAATCGTTTCCCCCGTAAAATCCCGCGCGACATCCCGCGCAAATACTTAGCAAACACGCCCGCGTGCAATTCAAGTCAGCGGCTAACTTCAATACCGTAACTCACTTCGTTTGCATCATGGATGCAGCCAAGATGGCTGCCAACTACATCAGCAATAAATTTCATGAAATTCAACTTTATTCGGAAGTTTCGGTGAGTTTTCACATGCAACTGATGCTTTAGTTACCACGAAAAATGATAACCTGTTATTTGTTCTTCATTTTAGGTGAATCTGATCATAGGAAGTGTATCCATCGCAGTCGTTGTTTTGGGGTTATTTTTCCTGCGGAGGTTATTACGCAAAAAGGGTAGGTCCGATTCCGTGGCTTTCTCTTTTATCCTGTAACTTTGATTGATTCTATGATGTTTTTTTTAAATACGCAAATGCAGTGGAAGTCCCAAATGAAGCTCCAGTTTTCCCAAAACCGAGATTTCGCAAACGGGATAAGATGATCTTTTACGGCAAGAAATATCTTAGAAAGGTGAGCTGAGTTCCGAATGTGGATGCCATTAACATAAGCTTATGAAGTGAGTTGGGTGGTGATTAGTTATATTGCTTTTTCAATGAAATATCCATCGGTTAACATTGCACCGTTGAAAGTTTACTTTGAATTTCGCTTTGCACTGAACGCATATGCTGGCTATGACGTGGGAAAGGGCAGTCTTTTATGATCACTACATCAAGAAGTGAAAACCCCTTTTGATTGTGGATAAGCTTTTATAGCTTTCATCGTTTTGTTCAATTTAAACAGCTGGCTTAAAATAAGTGTCATCCTGTGGCCCACACTTGTAAATCAGAGAATTCAGTCTCAGTGAGTGCTAATGTTTATTGTTAGGAGTTACAGTAGAACTTATACCATTGATGGAAGTAAATGTTGTGATGAAAACAACATGAATAAGCTTAAATTAGTTTAGCAAGGGGCATTTGATGATCCCAGAAGTCAGTTCCCTGTTCATCAGTTGAAGGTGGCAATTCAAAGCTCCCAAAATGATCACTGGGTGCTTAAAGATTATAATGTTTTACCATTGCATGGGATAAGCACAAGCAATAGTGACATGCTTGGCCATGCACTGTGCTGTTAGAGTATTTCTGCGTATTTTTTATGCAGATTACCAGTAGTTGTGAGATCAATATATGCATAAACACTCCTGAAATAAGCAGTATAAAATAAGAAAATCAATTGAAAAACATATTATATCAAGAGTTGAGATTTCTAAAGTTGTGCTTGTGCTGACGTCACACGGTTTTGCCCAATTTTTTTGTATGCTTGTGCTTATCTCACAAGTGGGAACCAGTCTCCATCAAGTCAATGCTGCCTTACAATAATATATTCCTAACTTCACTGGACATGCATGTGTCTCTGTGAATGTTTGCTCCCCATTCTGTATATCCAAATTTCTATTTTTGAAATCCTACTTCTCTCCAACCCATGAGAGGCAAATTGAGGACTCATACTTCCTAAACAAACCATCTCCAATGTAAAGTTGCCTCAGGCCACAGGTCAACTATGTGGGGGTATGTTGGTGTAGTGGTTAGAGCATTGGACATCAGATCTAAAGCTGGTGCTTAACTGTGGTTTCTGATTAGCTGAACTGGTTGTTCTTGTGGATCAGCAGCTCAAACTCTGCCTGTGTGCAAATAATCCCACCAGCTATGCAGGCTAGCCCCATTCGCGCTAATGCCTACCAGTTTCACATGGGAATAGGCTCTTTGTATAAACGTGTCACATGACCTTGTCAATCATAATAAATGGTTGTGGCTCAAAATAGATGGCTGAAATGGAAAGGGCATCATGAAATTTGTACGATTACCAATTTTGAGGCCACCAACATTTAAGTGGACGATTTTAGGACAATTTGAAAGTTTGAAAGTTATAAAAGATTTGTATGCTGGGTGGCAAAGCTTGCCATCCAGCAGCTTTTTTCCCTATAAGTCTTGGTAATTTTTCTGAAGATTAAAATAACCATAAAATGTTGCACTTTGATGTCAGAAACCTCAAAATTGAAAATCTTACTAATTTTATCATGCTTTTTCCATTTCTGATATCTATTTGGTAACTGACAAGATCACGTGACACAGGTATGCAAAGGGCCTATTTCTCAATAGTATTGAAATGAAAGCCTGCACGGAGCAGTATGGTTCATACATTAAAAGAAGTCTAAAAATAATTTTATCTCACTTGCCACGGACAGCTAGTACCAACCATTAAGAGGTACAGACAGTGATAAAATTAGGAACTAACATTAGACATTACAGCAAAGTTTGTTCAAAAGACTGATATTATTTCACAAAAGCTGAATACCATATCTTGCTTATGACAAGCAAGCAAAGACTATGCAACTGGGGTCACATTGAATGTTAACTGGCAATATTGGCAATTTTTAGAGTGGTGATATGTTGTCTTCATGTGTAGAGATGGTTCAAATAGCCACATGCTTGTCTTGACCTTTTTTTAAGTGTCCTAAATTAGTTTCCAATGGGCAACTTGGAGTGAACAAGAAGTCTGTTTCATTGAATTAAATACACATTTTTTCTTCTCACAGAATTATAAATTGTAATACTTTCTTATGGTCATCACTTGTTTACAAATGTTCATAAATTTATAAGTCAGGACCACAGAGGAAAGTCTGGTTTTACAATATTTTAAAAATGTCAATCAAGGTCTCATTAAGCTTGGTTTTAGTTAATCCCTTCTTTTGTCATTAAAACATGTATATTTTACATTTTTCAGGTGAAGCAGCTTTCTCAACCAAAGGATGAGGGATATAGAAGATCAATAAGAAAAAGACAAAAAGTTATGTTTAACTTTGGAAAGGAGTAAGTCAGATTGCTTTTATATTGAAATCAATACATTAAAATAATATTAGTCAACAATTCAAGGTACTACACATTTTGATTGGAATAGAAGCAAATTGGTCATTTTGAGATTTGATTTCATAATATTAAGGACGGTGCCTCCTGATAAAGCTGCATTTTTGCAAAGGTTATGACTATGAGGAAAAGGTAGTTCTTAGCAAGGGTTATTGGAATCCAAAAAGAAAAATGGGGTAATCACGCATTTTTCAGAGATAATCAAAGCAACTATAATTCTAAAAAAAGTGTTAAAATACAAAGAATGTATCACAATTTCTTTCCAAATTTAAGCTCAATCATCTCTGAAAAATGCGTGGTTACCCCAATTTTCTTTTTGGATTTTGATAGCCATTGCTAAGATCTGCTTTTTCCAAATAACCATAAACTGCACAAAAATATTGTTGTATTAGGGGGGAAATTCCTTAAGAAACCCGAATATCATGAGATGCGCAGAATGTATGCGTAGTAACAAAAGGAGGCACCTTCCTTAAAGTATATGTATATACATATGGGGGCAAAACTGTACACCATAGATGGAGGCACACCCACAGGCATCTTCAGAGGTAAGGGGTTAAGCTCCCCACCCCTCCCCCTTGCTGTTTACAGTTTTGGCCCCATAAGGCACATAGTGGCCCTCTTTAGTTTCCAGGCCTCCACAAATAAGCAATTTTACTTTAAAAAATAACAAGTAAATAACAGTAATTATTTGTAATAAATTTCTAAAAACCCATCCTTAATTGCCTACAAAATTAACCTTTGCCTACTTAATAATAGAGAGATTAAGCATCATGTTTTGTGCGGCAATCGACAAATGTCAACCTGCCGTTTGCCATCTGCCATTTTAAAATCGAACATTTCTTCTAAAGCTTCGTTTTAACTTGTGTTTACTCAATAATTTCAGCTAATGTCTTGGGAACAAAACAAATGATATGTCATGTAGCAAGATTGTGAGAAGTTACTATGAATATTCTCTTTGAACATGAATATATGAAATAATCATATATTTGAACTGCAGATAAAGATAGAATTATATGAAGATCATCGCAGTGAGCGTGTTTCAACTTAAGCAGTTGAAAAGAAGAAACCTGAAAAAATTCAGGCTTGAACGGGAATCGAACCCATGACCTCTGCGATACCTGTGCAGCACTCTAACCAACTGAGCTATCAAGCCAACTGGGAGCTGGATAGATACGGGATACGGGATAAATACAAACTCACAACTGACCAGCTCCCAGTTGGCTTGATAGCTCAGTTGGTTAGAGCGCTGCACGGCCGGTATTGCAGAGGTCATGAGTTCGATTCCCATTCAAGCCTGAATTTTTTCAGGTTTCTTCTCTTTATTGGTTTGTATTCATAAGGAAAAGTGGGAGGGGTTTCTTGGTGAAGTGCCGTACTTGATGTTTTAGTAGCTAGACTCTCTCCTCTGGAGAGGCCATTACAGTCACATGCTTGGGAAAAAATGCACAGTCCTATTCACTGGACCCCTGTTTTCTCTTTCACTGTTTGTTGTTTACTAATAGGAGCTGCTCCAGTTTATTGCACCCTTATTTTCTCTTTCACTGTGTTTTACTAATAGGAACCTCTGTGGAGGAGAGAGGTAGCTAGTTGGGTTCAGTTAAGCAAGGCTTTGTTGGGTGGGGAAAGGGATGATGAGCTGGGATTGATGTCATTTATTTTTTGCTGACCATTCTTGAAAACCCAAAAAGCTCTAAAATTAAAATTCACAACACAGCTTTTTATAGCTACCATAGTCTTTTGGTTGTATTCTGTATCAAGACAAATACTGCAAGACTGACAGGAAAAAGAATGTGCCATCTGAGAGTTTCACTAATTAGGATTTTAACTATGACTTTGACACACTTTTCCTTTAAATGTATAATATGAAACAATTATTTTTTTAAATGAACTGCCACTCTTGTATAACACTCAAAATGGTTGTTTAATTGATATATGATTTCTTAAAAATTTGTTGTGCATGTAGGTATATGAATTGACGTGGTTTGCTTGACCATGTTTAAGAGTAACAAAAACAGAAATCATGTTTCAGTCCAGATATGTTTTTAACCCAAAAACCTCACCTTGGGGTGAGGTTCCTTGGTTAAAAAAGGAAAAAGACAATAAAATATTCCTAAATACCAGTTATGAACAATGTACCACCTGTTAATATTATATTGCAAAGTATCCTCTATGTGCAAAACACAGAAGTTAACTGCAATTAATTATTTATGATACTGTCACTAGCAGTCTGCAAATACCTGTAAAGTGTGTAGCTTTTCAGATTTCTTACATACAGAAAAACTGGATTGCAATAATCTAGAAACCAGCTATTTCCTTGATTTAAGTACCTTTGCAAGCTCATTGTTCATGAAATACTGAATTGCAAGCTATGTAGACTGCATGTAATACTTCAAGACAGCTATGGAATCAATTCCGGATTTCACTTGGAATCTCTTCAGTACTTGCCTGGATTTTAATGTTTTTGGAAACTTTGTTACTTGGCCGTTTAGGTAGGACTTAATTGTACATTGCCATTTGTCTACACATGTAGTTGTCTTAAGTTTTATAGTACACGAACAGTGTGCGGTACATGAATTCATGTTTTTTCAAGTGTTTCAAATGATAATGTAGCCAGTTTACTGCAAAACAGGAATTCATTGTAAGTTGCTTATTTGAAGCTATGACACACCTCTTCCTTTGTTGGGATCTGTAAGTCTAGATTGAGGACCAAAATTCAATGTGTAAAAGTTGTAGCTCCGATCATTTTAGCTCAAGTGGTTAGACTGCTTTATGAATACGTGCAACTGAAGTTATAGAAGTGCTATTACATTGTAACTAAAATTTGTCATTGATAACATAGTAGTAAAATGTTTGCCAAGAATGTAATTTATACAAACAGAAGTTAATGTGAACTTGGCAGTCATCCCTTAGGGCTGCACAATAGACCTGAATATGTCATAGATGGTAGCTCAGCATACATTGTAATTGTATGTTTGAAGTTGACAAAAAGCATGCCGTGTTAGTTTTCTTTACTAAGTAAACATGTACGGTATTACCTACTGTATTGCAACATGCAGACACCTACAGTCAGTCATTTTTTTGATGGGGGTATTGAATGATTTATAAATAGACTTTTTTTACCGATACAGCAGCCATATTGATTTTGCCCCCTGAGCATCCCATAATACTGGATTGATTCAGATAATGCTGCATTATCACTACAAAAGAATGTATAAATTTCAAGAGTACTATGGGATGCCCAGGGGCAGTGTGGCTGCTGTATCAGTAAAAAGGTCTTAATGTATTGTTTTCTTGAATTTCCAGTCAAATTATAATTCCATCAAATTCATTGATCACCACACAAGTAGAAACATAATTATGTCAAGTGAAATGAAGTGGTTAGAAAACCACTAAAATTTAACCATAAGGATTACGCACCATAACATTGGACTTCCTGGTCATAAAAATTGCAGTTTTATTTTTTGTAATAAAATTACATGTATGTGCACTATAGACAGTATTAGATGGCTAATGATGACAAGGAAAAGAAGCGTAATTATCTGTTATAACTTAGTTATTAGTTGGCACAGTCTGGAAGTAGTCAGTCAACTAGTAAGTAATTAATTTAAAGTCACCACAAGTCCTTAAATTTTTATCAGAGTTTAAATACAAAAAATATTAATATACTACATAATTATACAAAAAGCTATTCACTATGAATTAGTTGTTTAAGATTAAGATAATTAATGTGCCAGTAGTGAACCACTAATTAACTTCAGTTGACACTGAAATTACATGAAAGGAAATGTGATTTTTGGCAGTGGAGCTGTTGGTTGGCAGCAGCAAATTCAGTGATTGAATTTAAATTTGAATTAAATACAAAAAATATTAATATACTACATAATTATACAAAAAGCTATTCACTATGAATTAGTTGTTTAAGATTAAGATAATTAATGTGCCAGTAGTGAACCACTAATTAACTTCAGTTGACACTGAAATTACATGAAAGGAAATGTGATTTTTGGCAGTGGAGCTGTTGGTTGGCAGCAGCAAATTCAGTGATTGCAGGCTCATTTTAAGTGGTAACCCTGGCCTTTTGCTTTCATAATTAGTATTAATTCATAATCAGTAATATTAGTAATTGGAATGAGTGAAGTGCAATTTGGGGAGTTTTAAAGAACTCAAGATAACTCAAAACTGAGTAAGCAAAGAGCATCAGCCTGAATTGTACTGTATTATATAGTAAGATGCAAAGGACAATTTACAATCATTTTGGAAAGCTATCTTAAATTGGGGGGATGGGGGTTAATAGGGGTGATTATTTCAGGGACGGTTTTCATTTGACGAGAATATTATATTTTACAACATATTTTGCTTCAAATTTCTGCGTTTGGCTTTCAGTGTTTTCAAAAAAAAAAAAACAACAACAACAACAAAAACAAAACAAAAATTATTGATGAAACCCTTAAAGGATTTTTCATTGGCAGATTTGAACTATTGAGGTACACCCTGGGGTGACTATTATTATTGAAAGGTTCCCAACAAGTGCTTTAAATTTACTTTGATTCTTTTTTTTTATTTCAAGACTTTTAAGATTTGATGATAATGAACCAGGAAGACAGCTCAAGCAGCCTCCAGCTGCCTTCCTCGAAGCTGACTCAGCTGAGGTATGACACTTTCTGTCCATTTTTCATAGGTTGCTTTGGGAGAATTTAGTTTTCAATCAAGTCTTAAAACTTGAATAATTGTGGTCAATCAATGACAAGCTTTCTGGCTTCTGCACAAGGTGACTGGCTACTGGGACTTATTTTAACCCTTAAAGCCCTGATATAAAAATGCATATTCTCCTTACTGTTCTCTGTACATTTCTTATGAAACTAGTAAGGAGAATGTGCGTAAATGTCGAGACACTTATCCTTGGTGATCATTTTCTTTACTCTTAACACTTGAATGTTTGAACAAGTGTTGATAATGTAAAGAGAAATTTCATTTTAGTCACTGTTGGGGCTGAAAGGGTTAGGACTGGGCTGCAGGGGCAAGTTTTTTGAGTAGCCACAAAGGGACTTGTTGTAGGAAAAGACCAATTTAGTCTGTGGTTGGTTTGTTTTTGCAGTAGGGCGAGCACAATTTGAGGGGACTGACTCCCTGGAACTAGGCCCTTTGGTTTAAACCAGTTTGAATTTCTGAGATAATTCGCAGTTATGAGTCAATTTTTTTTTTATGAAAACAGATAGTTAACATGAAGGGGCTTGTCCCCTGGCTTTTTTCCTAGGTGGATATCAATGAACCCCGCCTCCCTCCTGAGGTTGTGTACATGCTAAAGAGTGTTAGGTGAGTGGTTGTATGTACACTGCAGACCTCCTAATCAGTTGAGTTTCCTCTCTTTCTCCAAACTGTAAGCTTTCTTCAACCCTGTTTTCACAAAATACTAAACAGATTAGCTTTAACTTTACCGGAAATAATGACTCCTTGTTCTGGCCCCTCGCAATGCTGATCAACCGAAGGCAACCATTGTAGGTGAAAAGGAAAATTGTGAAGATTGGGGGGGGGGGGGGGTGCAGTGTTTTGTAAAGAATTCTTCTTAAATAATAACCAAGTAAATGTGAAAGTGTCATTTGCCACACGTTTAGTTTGTTCATTTCCAATACTAGCAGTGTGCAGGACGTGTAACTAAAAAGCTTTGCAAAAATGACCTAGCTTACAGTGAGTCTCCCTTTAGCTCACTGGGTATGTAGAGTATCTGATCATTGTGTAAAAGTCCATAAGTTAAATTCTCGTTGGGGAAAGAGAATGTTTTCTTTGTAGCGTTAAGCTCGTGAAACCTTTACCCGCGGACAAAATAATGAAGAAAATACATTTAAGATAACCACTCCGAAAAAATATCTTTATAAGTTCATCGCTTTACTATCTTTGTTACGTTTGATAATGGTCTTGTAATAAGAACCGAAATAATACGTTTATTTCTCTGTTTGTTGTTTAATTTCTTGCTTATACTTATATTTTAAGGTAGCAAGATGTTTTTTGGAGTGGTAATCTTATTGTATTAAGCTCGTGACATGTACTACATCACCAAGCTTTGCATTTTCTTTCTTTCTTTTTGTAACAGTACAATGTTTTACTGTTCCCCTTTTTAGGGTGTTTGGCCATTTTGAGAAGCCTCTTTTCTTTGAGCTTTGCAAATATATCGAGACAAAGTTTGTTCCGGCCAACACTCTTCTATTTAGACCAGGCCAGGTGAGTTCTAAATGTTTATGTGATGCACACTAAAGAACATATGTATGCAACAGAATGAGGGCTTCCCCATGACTTGTTCACAATATTATTAACAATTTGCAATGTACAGCCACATTAATGTTGTTCAATCTGTCACTATGGACAGTAGTGTCTGCTAGAGAAATGCGTCTTCTCAGTAACTGATTTGTCTAACCTGAGGCAGACATCTCACTAAGGCAGACATCTCTCTGATGTATAGCAGATACCTTTCTAAGAATAAACTTGCCTTACTTCAGTAATTTACTTGATTCCCTTCCTTCATGTACATGTATGTGCAGTTCTCTGTAGTGCACTGCCTTGTTGTGACCCACGCATGTTCACTTTTCTGTTTAAACCGCGCAGATCTCTGTATTCCAGTAAGAAAACTCAAGGAAAATCAGGCAGTTTAAATGAATTTCTCAATTTTGGGGGTGCGATAAAAAAAGGCCATTTTGGCACGTTATTGTAATGTAAGAGAAATCGCATTATATCATTTAAATACGCACTGCAGGCCATTTAAATGTACATGTATTTCTTCCAGAATGACGACAGCATTTATGTGGTGCAGAGTGGTAAACTCTGTGTCTCTTTGGTTGAAAAGGTTAGTGTTATTTTTTTAAACTCATTTAAACCAAAACGAGACCACAAGAAATGGCTTTCTTCGATCACGCTTTTGCCCCAGCCTTGACACTTTGAAAACCGTTACCGGTTTTTCATTTTTCTTGCACGGCTCACAAACGCACCGCCCCTTTAGCTCGCCAAAACTAACTGACCGTAAATTCGAAATTCCCGAAATGTGCGTGCAAGAATGTTTAACTGTTTATATATATATATATTTGCAACCACTTGCCCGTAAATTACCATCATTTATTAAGGATACTACCGACTTGCTTAACAAAATAGAAGATCTTAACACGAGGGGCCCTTTTCCAACTGGCACCTTACTGGTTTCGTGGGATGTTGTTTCAATGTTCCCTAACATTGATAACAAACTTGGTCTTACTGCAGTTAGGAAGGCTTTGAATGCAAGGGAAAACAAACTCCCATCCACGACTTGCATAATAGAAGCTGTGAAAATTTTTTTGAGAAGCAACCATTCTGTTTTCAAGGAGAATTTCTTTCTTCAGATCCATGGCACGGCTATGGGTCCGAAGAATGCTTGTAGTTATGCCGATTTAGCCATGGGCGAAATTGATCTTAGAGCTAAATTTTCCGGTCCGATAAAGCCGTCCCTGTGGTGGCGATATCGTGACGACGTTTTTGATCTTTGGCAGCAAGGCCTTCCTGCCTTACATCAATTTACTGAGTACATTAATTCTCTATACCCTACTATTAAATTCGAGTTAGTTTTTTCTGAGCACGAGCTTCATGTACTAGACCTTACTCTACACCTTGTCGATGGGTTTATTAGGACTGACGTTTATTCTAAACCTACAGACAGTCATTTATCTCTTCCACCTTCCAGCTGCCATCCCAAGCATGTCTTCAAGGCTATTCCTTTTGGAGTAGCCACAAGATTGAAAAGAAATTGCTCTGAAGAAATTTTCCTTGCCAAGAGAACAGCCGAGTACAAAGGATACCTTGTTAACCAGGGTTATCCCTCTAAATTAGTCAATGATCAATTCTCCAAAACCTCCGCCATTTCTAGGAATGATTTACTCAGGACACGTGGAAAAGAAGCGAAGAAATTATTTCCATTCGTATTGACATTTAATCCAAATTTACCGAACGTGGCTAACATAATTAGAAAGCATTTGTTGATTTACAATCCAACCCCAAATTAAAAGAACTTTTCCCTCCAGGCTCTATCATACCACCTTTTCGTAGGTCAAAAAATCTTAAAGAATTATTGGCACCATCTCGTTTTAAAACCGCCGAAGAGGGACAAACAATTCAACAAAGCAATGGCTGTTTCAAATGCGAAAGGAATAGATGCGATCTTTGTCGAAATTTCTTTGTTGAATCCAAATCATTTCTTAGCTTGCAGACGGGCAAAAAATACACCATTCATTCAAGACTTTCTTGTGATTCTAAAAATGTGATTTATTTGGTTTCTTGCAAGAAATGTCGTTTGCAATACACAGGATCTACAACCACTGATTTTCGAATTAGGTTTCGTAATCATAAGTCTGCTATGCTCACAAACAAAACAACTTGTGAAGTAGCAGTGCATTTCAACAAAACTTCACACATTTTAGATGATTTTTCGTTTCAATGTATTGATCAGGTGCAGGCCCCAAACAACTCGGATGAGATCGACAGGCTTTTAATTACAAAGGAGGCTTATTGGAGTGCTCAGCTATTCTCTTTGGTACCCCATGGTTTAAATAAAAGAAAAGAATTTCATTCTAGGAATAGAATTTGTTATAATTAATTTTCTTTTTTGCGATTCTTTGTTTGCAATATATGGCCGTTCAAAGGCCCTTTTCTTGGATTTTGTCAGCCTCTTAGGTGTTGGGTATACTCAAAGGCCCTGTCCGGGGAACTTATTACGGTCATTATTGTTTAAGGGCCCCCCCAGGGATTTTGTTGTCTATCGGCCCTTTGGGGCTCCAAAGGCCTCGATTTGGGATTTTGGTATGATCCATGTTTGCGTAAACGTTTTGACTGCCCTTTCTTTTGCCGCTTTGCAAATGTCATCTTTTTTGAATTAGTAGTTTTTAGTTTTTAGTCTTATCTGTCATCTTTTGTTTTTTATTTTTATAGCAGCATGTTTCCGGTCTTTTGTTATATTTTTGCCTTGTATCGTTCATTTATCTAGTGTTGTACCTGTATCTACACCTTGTAATTACGTTTAATTGTTAGTATTGTTTATTTTTCCTTTTTTCGTTATATAATCGTTGTACTATATTGTTTATATATTTGAATGTTAGCGTCACTTATCCTCGTTTTAGTATTGTTATAATCACGCCGGTTACGTAACTCATAGCGTTGAATTGTATTTTGCGTCTTGTTTTGTTCTGTAATCTTATTTAGGTAGATTTGATAAGTTCAATTTTTTATGTAACTGATGAAGGTCTAAGACCGAAACGTTTTTATTTTTTATTAATTTTTTTAACTTTTTAATCGTCAGAAGTTGTCCGTCCTCGCTTTCCTTCAACGAGTATATATATATATATATATATATATATATATATATATATATATATATATATATATATATATTATATATATATATATATATAAAAAACAGTTAATGGTTGCCTCAGGCCAACAAAGAATGCCACTGCGTCAGGAGGATCAAAGATTCACAGTCCAAGCCTCACTGCATGGAATTAAAACTCGTTGAAGGAAAGCGAGGACGGACAACTTCTGACGATTAAAAAGTTTAATAAAAAATAAAAACGTTTCGGTCTTAGACCTTCATCAGTTGCATGAAAAATTAAACTTAACAAATCTACCTAAATAAGATTACAGAACAAAACAAGACGCAAAATACAATTCAACGCTATGAGTTACGTAACCGGCGTGATTATAACAATACTAAAACGAGGATAAGTGACGCTAACATTCAAATATAAAAACAATGTAGTACAACGATTATATAACGAAAAAAGGAAAAATAAACAATACTAACAATTAAACGTAATTACAAGGTGTAGATACAGGTACAACACTAGATAAATAAACGATACAAGGCAAAAATATAACAAAAGACCGGAAATATGCTGCTATAAAAATAAATAACAAAAGATGACAGATAAGACTAAAAACTAAAAACTGCTAATTCAAAAAAGATGACATTTGCAAAGCGGCAAAAGAAAGGGCAGTCAAAAGGAAAGCAACCTACGTTTACGCAAACATGGATCATACCAAAATCCCAAATCGAGGCCTTTGGAGCCCCAAAGGGCCGATAGACAACAAAATCCCTGGGGGGGCCTTAAACAATAATGACCGTAATAAGTTCCCCGAACAGGGCCTTTGAGTATACCCAACACCTAAGAGGCTGACAAAATCCAAGAAAAGGGCCTTTGAACGGCCATATATCGCAAACAAAGAATCGCAAATGTCATCTTTTTTGAATTAGCAGTTTTTAGTTTTTAGTCTTATCTGTCATCTTTTGTTATTTATTTTTATAGCAGCATATTTCCGGTCTTTTGTTATATTTTTGCCTTGTATCGTTTATTTATCTAGTGTTGTACCTGTATCTACACCTTGTAATTACGTTTAATTGTTAGTATTGTTTATTTTTCCTTTTTTCGTTATATAATCGTTGTACTACATTGTTTTTATATTTGAATGTTAGCGTCACTTATCCTCGTTTTAGTATTGTTATAATCACGCCGGTTACGTAACTCATAGCGTTGAATTGTATTTTGCGTCTTGTTTTGTTCTGTAATCTTATTTAGGTAGATTTGTTAAGTTTAATTTTTCATGTAACTGATGAAGGTCTAAGACCGAAACGTTTTTATTTTTTATTAAACTTTTTAATCGTCAGAAGTTGTCCGTCCTCGCTTTCCTTCAACGAGTATATATATATATATATATATATATATATATATATATATATATATATATATATATATATATATATATATATAAACAGTTAATGGTTGCCTCAGGCCAACAAAGAATGCCACTGCGTCAGGAGGATCAAAGATTCACAGTCCAAGCCTCACTGCATGGAATTAAAACTCGTTGAAGGAAAGCGAGGACGGACAACTTCTGACGATTAAAAAGTTAAAAAATTTAATAAAAAATAAAAACGTTTCGGTCTTAGACCTTCATCAGTTACATGAAGGTCTAAGACCGAAACGTTTTTATTTTTTATTAAATTTTTTAACTTTTTAATCGTCAGAAGTTGTCCGTCCTCGCTTTCCTTCAACGAGTTATATATATATATATATATATATATATATATATATATATATATATATATATATATATATATATATATATATATATATATATATATATATATGCATATTTGAACGGCATTCATTGCAGCAATGCCTCCCTGCTGCCCCTCTACTATTTCACCCAAATGTCTACGGGATGATTTTACCCGAGTGATATATTTGTTTTTTTAAAACAGGACGGCGCTGAGATGTGTATGAAAGAAGTTCCTCAGGGCGAAAGTATTTACAGTGTGCTTAGTATACTGGACCTTCTAACAGTAAGTTTACAACATCATTGAATACAGTAGAATCTAGTCTAGCTCTCTGTCTACACGTTCTTTGGAATTGCTTAAAAAGTCAGCCTTCTTTAGGAGCATCAAAGTCAAATTCTGTTAACTGCAATCCATCCTTGTCATCCAGCACTTTATCCCCAAACTACTTGTTCTGTTTTGCTCTGTAGGATCTTTTTATTTAATTTGGATGTACATTTGGTGGCATTTTAATGTATATGGTGCGGAAACTACAGTAGCGAAATTTCAATATATTTATATTTTTCACGAACCATACCATGTATGTCGTTTGGGGAATATGTGACAAGAGCAAATGAGGTCTACAGCTCATTAAAGCTTCAACCTGTCGCTTATTTTTGACGTTGTTAAAGAGTAAACCCATATGTTTTTTTTTCGCCGACCGAAATTGTTAACGGCGTTCGAAAATTTTACAACGCTCAATGACGATAATTTTGTAAACATACTAGGCCCGGTTGTTTAGAGGGTGGATAACGCTATCCACTGGAAAAATCGCTATCCAGTGGATAAATGATAACAAAACAGAGTACACTATCCACTCAATAGTGATTTATCCGGTGGATGGCGTTATCCACCATTTGAACAACCGTGCCCTGGATTTAATAGTATTAGCAGAGAATTGCAATAGTGAGGCAAAGAACAGCAAAGGCTTTTATTTGGCGTACATTACGTCAAGCATAATTATATTGTCTTGTCACTTTACTTGCAATCGACTGCTTCATATCTCGACCACACCGCACCAGCTGTCCTTCATCCTCAATGTTCAGTGCATTTTTTGTGTTCGTTCTTATAGCAGACCAAGGATTGAATGTCGTTAAAATCAGTGCAAGAACCAAATTGTCATTTTGGAGGGCTATACTAACTAAATTTGAGGCCATCTGAGGAAATGGAAGCGGATATGTGTTAGCGGGAATTGACGTAGCGATTAAAAACAAGGAAGTTGAGTCTGACAATCCGTTCCAGGGTGTAAATTGATGTGATATGTATAAAGAAATCTGTCTAATTTTGACTCTTTGAACATTGTCATGTAAAAATTATTGCATGCTCAAGAATGAAATTTTATCAGTTTAAGTTAGAAGATTTTACTTTTCCAACCTTTCTACTAGCTTGTTTAAAGTATCGGCCGTGGTGATCCAGTGTCCGAAATCAGCAAAAATTGGTACGAAAATCATCAGTCCGAATTTAACGTGTCCGAAATTGTTGTGGATTGATGTACTTGTCTTGTCATCTGTACCTCAGGGTTACCCTATGGCCGTACCCCAGATTTGCTGTAGAGCAGTAGTGGACACACATGTCCTCAGGTAAGTACCTTGTATAGCATTCTGATGTTCCCTCACTTGAAATACAGTGACATTCCTCTTTGCGCGCCCTTTCTAGAGTCGAACCTTTAGTCACTGAACCTTGCTCTAACTTTTGCAACCGTGGCAGAAATCCCCGCATGGCCATATGAATTAATTCACACTAAGTCGAAGTGGTGTTTATCATGCTGTTGATCGTTTTTACTTCAATGTTATTTCCCTTTTTTGTCTTCTTATTAACTTGTGTTGTGTCCTCTATCACGCAGGCTTCCAGGGAAAGCGTTTCAAACAGTCTTTGATCAACATCCGGACTCCTTGGTCAGAGTTGTGCAGGTTTGTCGAGAAAATTTTGATGGATTTACCACGGACTCGAGAACTTCAAAAAGAAAGTTTAATTAGTCCCAAACGGAAGTAGAACGCATGACTCTCCGCACCGTAATGAGGTTATCCAAGACACGGTATCCACTGATCGAGCTTCTGGGAGACTTAGCGACCTAGGACATTTACTAACTTCATGATCTGTAGGTGTTCTTCGACACTGCTTTTCATTACTGTTTTTTTTCCCTAGAAAAAATGGCTTGTTAGGTGCAAGTGAAACCCCCTTAGAGGGCCGGATTTTTTGTGAAATGAGGCCCGAAATTTTAAAACTTCTAAACATAACTTTAGATTTCACTTTAGGAGAACCTGTCAAAATTCTCCACCCTATTATGGACTATCATTTCCAAGAAAATGCAAGTCCAATTCTTTAGTGTATCTTGTTAGACTCACCGTAGTTCCTCTAGCTTACAGACACAGGCAAGATAGGTTATGCTTCCATCAACATTGAGCTTTTGTTCGAGACGTACTAAACAGACGACGTTTTGCGCCTTTACTGTACTTTGCTAAGATACAAACCTCGCTTTGTCATTTTTACTTTGCAGATTATTATGCTTCGTCTTCAGCAAGTTACCTTTATGGCTCTTCACAACTTCCTTGGACTCAGCTACGAGCTGATAGCGAGTGTAAGTGTGGTATTGACCTGCATTCTGCATGTAAGGTTGGAAATTCCTTCGCGGAAAATAAACTGCAGTACCAATACTGCTCTTTAATTTCTGTCGTTAAAAGCTTATTTAGACTCAGGGAAATTGTGTCCGTAGCCCCCCCCCCCCCCCCCCAAAAAAAAAAAAATAATAAAATTAAAAAAGCGGCACAAACCGCACACTTCTGCCGTGCAAACGATGCGTAAGATGTTTCTGTTTGATGGGTCGGAACTAGATAACTTGGAATGACTGTGAGATACAGTATACGTTACAATCGTTTGTCTTCTTTAGAACCCGGGCTCTCGACGCCGGCCTTCAATCTATGGTATCACTAGCTGTCCAGTGAAAGGCAACAAGGCTGAGGCTGCAGAAAATCAGGTTAAAACAGAAGGGAAAAGGAAGAGTCCTCTGGAGGTTGATTCTGGTGCTAGCAGTGCTGTGGAAAGTAATACCACCGCTCCTGGTTCCACCACTCCTGGTATTCCAAAGGATAAAGAGGAAAACAAAGGTACCGGGTGTTCCGTGCAATTATTTGGATTGCCACGCAATGCGTCGCCCCATGTGACGAACTAAATGGGTTTCTTCTGTGAGTGCCGGTCACGTTTGAAGTAAAACAAAAGTTACAAAAGACAGAAAACAATACAACTCCTAAGTAAAACAAAGGAAACTAATGGCATAGAACAATACAACAATACAACTCCAAAACAAGACCAGATTACCTTACCTCACGAACAACTGCTGTTGGGTGTAGAGTTGTCATGGTCTGTGTTTGCAGGCGCAATTCCGTTTTCCAACAGGTCGTAGACCATTTGAATTAAAAGCTATAAGAGCTGTTAAAACTATGGCCAAAAGGCGTTAAAAACAATGTCAACCACTTTGTCAAGACGCTGTGGCTAGTGCACTTGTCGCTTGATCTGTTCTTTCAGAGACCTCCTATGGTCTTACTTAAGCGGGAATAATGTGAAAACAAGGGAGAGATTTTAAAATTGTTCCTTGAAACGTTTGTCTGTTTACAGGAGCACGCTATATTTCTTTAGGAAGCAAAAATTGTTTCGTATTAACGAAACAGTTAATGAAAGTTAATGAAAACATGAATACTACCCTAAACAGTGTGCTCGAATCTCCTCCCTTCCCCTTCGCGTTTTGCACTTTCAACGCGAATCTCATTTTAAAGGCCCGCCCGTTTGGGCCAGTGAAGGCAAAAGTTATGCTTTCCGTTTGCTGACCAAAATTCTCTGTGTCACTTGCAACTTGCAACTTCAGGAGAGCCGCGCGGAATCTTGGGTAAAGAAGGCAGTAAGCCAGTCCCCGTAAAGAAACCTATACATCGGAGCGTCAGTTTTACGGAGCCTGAGCACGAGCGAAAGGTGGATAAACAAATTGGACGCTGCAAGTCAGCAGCCACGCTGGAAACCATGGCGGGGTCTGGTAACGACGCGGAAAACCTCTCAGGTGATCACTCCACGATGTTTTGGCTGGTGAAAGAAAATATAACAGTAATAATAATAATAATAATAATAATAATAATAATAATAATAATAATAATAATAATAATAATATATCATAATTTTTATCATATCTTTTTTAACTGTTGTGGTCTTTTTTTAATTTTAATTGAATGCGAACATATTATGTTAATATTCCCCGAGTTACAGTCAAAGCTCTCTGGTCGCTTGCGTGAATGTTTTGTGGTAAGTGACCGCATGACGACACATTATAGAGAGTGGTCGCTTACAAGAGCTCTTAGCGCAAAGCTTGTCATATTTTAAAGGTTACTAATAGTTTTCACTTTTGTAGTAATAATATTTAATAGTTTTGTCATTGCCTATCACAGAAGAGGTCCGCGTAGGTACAAGGCAAAGAACCTTAAAACAAGAACCGAGTGCTTTTGTTAAAGCTTTGACCGAGTGGTCACTTATGAGAACTTAAAAACAAAGGAAAAAGCACGTTGGTAATTCACGAAAGTGGCCGCGGTCGCTTACGAGAACTTTTCATTACAAAGCTTAAGTGACAAGTCAAACGGGGGTTCACAATGCTGGTCGTAACTAGAGCTGGTCGCTTACGAGAGTGGTCGCAAGGAGAGCTTCGACTGTACAAATAAAATTGTTTTAATAATAATAATAATAACAACAATAAAAGTAACGCAAGTACTAAAGGCAAGGTGCAATGTAATTTAAATTAATGCAGACTAAAATGAGAGATTCAACACTTCACCGCTAAAATGCGTGGTGTGACCTTTTCACTGAATTTGACCGCGATTGAACTACTATGGAACTATAATGATGACACTGGATGAGACTTATTTATGAGGCTATCCCGGGTCAAAATAAAACAGTTTATTTCTTGCTTGTAGATATCATCCATTCGCTCTCTGATTTTGACGCGGCGCTTGGCCGTGCGCGCGTCCTCAGTTTCCCAGAATCTCCCAGCCGCCCGGCTATGTTTGATCTTGAACTGAGTGACAGTGAAGTCAGCCCAACCTCCCTGGAGGGTCGGTTTGATTTCCCGTGTACTCCCGTGAGTGCAGATTTGTCCAAACAGTTCCTTACGATGGATCCTGATGAAGAAGACAAAATGATGAAGACTGCGGCTAGTGAGATTGCCAAGAATCTCGATTTATCGGTGAGTTTTAAGATTTTCACTATCTTTTTGTTCACATGCCTTCAATTTTATGTTGCAAAAACAAACAATAACAACAACAAAAAATCAGATTAGAAACGGTTTTGTTGTGACTATCGTAAAATGACGTCAACCTTATCTTAGTTGGTCAATGGCAACAAAGTATGGTAATAGTGGACCAGTCAGAATTGGAGGTAAAAACGTTCACTTTGTACCAAGTGTTTGGTTTTTCATACAAGTTTTCTGATGGCTATAGCATTACTGGTTACCTCCATCAGAGCACGTTTCTTTGCGAAGCAATTACATGCTAACTCAGCTAGGTTACAGTGCAAAAATAGAAATGCATTTTGTGAATTGATCAACGATCAGTAAAAGGATTCCTTAGATGACAGATCTAGAATCACTCTAAATGACTTGATTTCATTGTCTGTATGGCAACACATAAGGGCAGCAATACATCTAGCAACTACTGTACATTATAGTAACGCTACATTTTATAGTTAGGCTAAATTTTGGCGTGCTCCCATTGATCGAAATCGATCAAGTGACGCGATAGTGTCTCTTCTCAGCGGGCGCCTATCAGCGCATAGTGCGCGTTTTGGCAAATTTCGCTCAAAATTTAGCGTTGTGCAATAAAAACAATAGAGTTCTTCTGTCTCAGGCCCTATGTGATAGGTTCCCTTGGACACTGGATGTTCAAACTTCATAGAAGCCCTGGAACTACGTTCTCGGGCAAATGTTTGTTGTGATCTTCAAATTTCTTCGGGCAACCTATCACAAAATAGTGCCTTCGACAGAAGAACTCTATTGTTTAAATAGAGGCGTTAAAAATGACACCTCTTTTGACCTAAGATGCAAAGTAAGTCGCGAATGTACCTTGTGGTCTCTTGTCCCTCCCCTCCGAGCGTGTGGGTGCAGCGACTAAGCTTGAATTCCTTTGCATTTATTTTAGGACTCGTCATTACTGGAAGGCATTCTTTCCATAGCAAGTATTCCTTCAGGCACCGTTCTTATAAATCAAGCTGATGTGGTAAGGAGATGCGTAGGGTTATTAGAGATCTACTTGCCTTTTTTTCTGTTAGTTTGGTTTAATGTCGACTCCTTAAAAGGAGTATGTCCACCATGTTAACCCCTTTAAGCCCTGATATAAAAATGCATATTGTCCTTACTCTTCTCTACACATTTCTTATGGAACTAGTAAGGAGAATTACTCTTCTGTACACATTTCTTATGGAACTAGTAAGGAGAATTTGTCTAAATATCAAGATATCTTGTCCTTGGTGATCACTTCCTTTATTCTCATCACTTGAATGTTTGAACAAGTATTGATAATGTAAAGAGAAATTTCATTTTCGTCACTGTTAGGGCCTAAAGGGTTAAGTATTACCTTACAAAGCTAAACGGTTCACCTTTCTTCCAGATTTTCTGTTTGGTTTCCGAAACTGCAAATACGTGCCTTTGGCCAGGGTCATTTTTTTTTCATGTTTTCCCTTGTATCCTTGGAGAAACGAAAGCGGAAAACTGATCATGGTTGGTTCTCGCTTTGAGAATTTCACGTGTTTTCTTCCTGTTTGTTGTTCGTGGAGCATTTCACTTGCGAGGAAAGGTACTTAGTTTAAGTTTTATCAAAGTTCTGTCCAAAAATGATAAAAGAAAAAGCTCGCGGCGGGGCCAATATCTTGACTGCTGTGTAATGGGCTAGAGTTGTTTCGTTGTTGGTAGAATTTTACTGTTCTAACACTGGTGTTTGTTTTTTATCGTGACAGGACTGTAATTTATATTTTGTTGTGACTGGTTCACTGGAAGTGACACAAAAAAGCCTCAGTGATGACCAAGAGGTAAATAACACGAGAAGATAATGAAGTTTAACAACCCAACCGACAACTGGGTTTACAGGGGAAACAGTTCTAATTTTAGCGCCAACCAGGAGACTCCTGGAAAAGAAAAATGAACCGAATTGGCTCGGAATCCAGCAATTCAAAAATTGAAAATTCGCGCTTAAACAACACGCTCGGATTTGAGTTTACAAAATGTGTGATGCATTTGTGGTGATTATCTTTGGCAATCATTTACCGTCCACAACCGTGAATTCAAATTATTTTGCCAACTCCCGCTCTGAAAGGTGAAATCTATGTAAATTGCAATTGCAAATTGGTATGAATGATTTCCTGTAACTTTTATACCTACACAACTGGAAGAAAGTTCAAAATGAAAGTTAGCCTTAGTGCCAAAAAACACTGTACAGTTTTGTATCAGTCAAGTTTATAACTTAAAATTGCACCAAAGATAACGAAAACGTATCTTGTGAGAACTGAGAAACACCGTGAAGAAATTGAGGGACCAGCCAAGCAACCCATCAATGGTAGCTATGGCAACGCGACACGCCTGCAAAACCTGGTCCCGGTTGTTCAAAGAGCGGACAACTTTATCCACGGATAGTGTACTTTGTTTTGTTAACCTTTTTCCGCTGGATAACGATTTATCAGGTGGATAGCGGTATCCACCCTTTGAACAATCGGGCCCTGAACTTTTCCAGAGAAACAGTGAGTTCCACATATAATCACCCCCTTGATACGATGAAAATATGTGCAGTAAGTTCTGTTTGTGCATTTTTACATTAATTTCCTTGTGTTTGTTTTGCAGTATCACTTGTACACAGCCCTCCCTGGTGAGTTTGTTGGTGTACTAGCAGTTGTAACCGGAGAACCTTCTTTTTTCAACGTGAAGGCGACCAAGCAGTGTCACGTGGTTATCATAAGCAAAGCCAACTTTTACAGGTAGGTAACGAAGAAAATTGGTTCCCTTCTAGGAAACCGCCGACGTCCTTCCCCGGCGCTCCCTTCTAACTATGTTTTGGTCTACTATAAAATAAGCAAAAGTGAAATTAATACGTAAACGATGAATGCAACTGAGTATGTTGAAGTATGAAAATATCCCCCATTCATGCACAGGGTATATTTTCTAGTGAAGCTTGTATTGTGTGTTCTAGGTTTTTTTTGCCAACAAATGAACAGGTAAGGGTAATGAGAAAATTTGTGATATTTGGTGTGAGAAATCCAGGGATCCATATTAGGTTTTTTTAAAACTCGTCAACCGGGCAAGTGCATCAGAAAAGATACTTGTCCTGACAAAATTTTACTTGCCCATTCAAAATTACGTAATAATTAAAATACAGTCAAAAACGTAAAGTTAACAGCAAGTAAGTGGAAAGCTTGAATTTTATTTTCACTATGTTACTGCAGCAGCACTGCAGCAAGACTCCTGTCAAATACTTTCATTTTACAAATCCAACTACGGACTAATTCAACGACGGACAACAAATACAACAAATTCAACAATGGACTTAAAAGATATAGACGTACTTTGCACGTCAAATGTTCACTGTTTAACATTTGATTTGCGCATTTACCTTTCGATCAAACTTTCAATTTTGCTGAAACTTTCATCCAGGTACTTAAGCTAAGCCACGATGGAAAAATGCACGCTTTTGTTGCTCTTTTTCGTACTTAGAACTTTGCTCGGAAGATTCACTTTTTTTTTCTTTCACAGTGGTGGCGACACTTTGTCAAAGTAGCGCCACATTTTGCAAAACTCACGTGCGGCTAAAGAGCGAGAGTCTTTTTGTTTGCATATTGCTGCAATACATCAGCGTTCAAGAACAAAAAATTGAGCCTGCAAACATCTCACTTCTGAGAATACTGCGTTACGTGTCGTACGAGCAACGAAACAAAGTTTACAGTTCACTACAGTACAGAATCGCTGAATGGCTGGTGGACATTCAAAACACGAGTACATTGACTGGTGAGAAATTGAAGAAAAAAAAAACTTACTCGTCCGCCGGACGATTTTTGTAATTTTTGATACTCGTCCGCAGGACTTAATAGTCGTCTCTGACGACCTGACTACTGCTAATATGGATCCCTGGATTTGAAATCTCTCGCCAAAAAGAAGTGGCATGGAAATAATTTTCGTCAAACCTGAAGTGCGTTCGTGTTGAGATGCGTCAGTAAAGAAAGTTTGTCAAAATGTTGTGGAAAATCGTTTTCTAATCCCCTTGTTCACGCGTATTCTTTCCGAGCATGAACAGCGACTGACCGCGTGGTTTAGCCAACGCTGGCAATTTATTTCTTTCAGAGGTTTGCAACCGTGTTTTGGTGGCCAAAAAAGTGAATTAATAACTAAAGGAGCCATGACATTGCGAAAAGAACCCATGACTTGCAAGATCTATTATGCCAAAAAAAAAAAAACTGGTCACGATTTCATTAAATGCAGAAAGCAATTTTCGTGCGACATAGTTATTATTTTATCAGGGTCTCAATGAAATGTGAAGTAGGCAGCTGGTTTGAATAGAGTAACCGACTGTATCAACTAGGGGTTTGAAACAATCTTCCTTTAATTACTTTAATTTAGGGCAAAAAGTAGCCGACTTTTCTGAGCGAAATAGCCGACGCTTTTCGTCGGCTGTCGGTGCTTATTGAAAGCACTGTTTTATGTTATTTTTTTTTCAACTCTGCAATTAACCTTGCGATGAAACCCGTTAACTCAGGAAATAATTCATTTGCTGGAGAAGTGAGTGCGTTGTGGTGTTATTGGTTTTTAATTTATATGTTAATATATGTTAAACTTACGTTTTTAGTGAAGTAGAAATTAGGACAATTGTTCGACCACACTTGGTTCTGTATAGGGGTGATTATCAACGCGCACCAAGCTACATGAATTTAAATAAGTCAGAGTAAACTTAACTAGAGCAACCATCTTTCTCAAAACAAACACCGTTACCAACTTTTTGGGTACTTTTCTTTGTTCCTGTTCGTTTTGCACCCTTTTTTCACGAAGAAATTTCATCATTAGGTTTTACAAATTTGCATTTTATGTTTTGTTCTTAGACAAAAACCTTTTGTAGTATCTCTGCAGCGAGCACTCTTGTCAGTAGCGACATTCTATGTTGTTTGTTAATGCACCATCTTCACGAAAACAGTTTGAGCCATATGTTTGTCAAATGCTACATTTAGAATCTCCTTAAAGCGATTATCTTGAGAAAGCTTGTTGAAAATTTCCTTGTTCAGCAAACGAGAACCGAAAAGTGAGATCTGATGCTCAAAGTTGAAATAGTCTTCCACTTTCTATAAAAGTACTCAAGAAAACCCAAGTTTTTTAAATTTGAATTTAAGAAACTGCTTCTCGAAATTCTGACGACTGAGAATGACTACGATGACGTCTCTCATATGAAATTACTGCTTTTGTGCCACGCCGTTATCTCGTACACCACTGAATAATCTGAATAAAATCACGATAATAAAAGTACACACTAGAGTGTTTCTATACTGTGTTGATAGATATTTTGTATTCATTCTTTTATTTTCAGTTTTTCTTTGTACCCGCCTCGACTAGCAGTATCGCTACTACACTTGCAGGGTTTGCAAACCCTGCAAGTGTTGTTTGTTGTTGTGTTTTAATTATTTGAATGAAGTTGTTGTTTGTCGTTGCTGAATCAGTTATCAGTAAAACGCTGCATAAAGAATCTTTCGTAACCTGTCACCTTGTCAAATCCCGTTTGAATCAGATCTGAGTCAAACGCTGGTTTTAAAGTCTCTCGTAAGCAACCACCTTGGCAAAATTGTGTTTGAATCATTTCTCAGTACAACGCTGCATTTAGAATCTTCTATAAGCCGCTATCTTGCGAAATCCTGTTGGAATCACTTCGTCGTACAACGCTACATTTGGAATCTCTCGTAAGCGACCATCTTGAGAAATCCTGTTTGGATCAGTTCTCGCTTTAACGCTGGATTTAGAACCTCTCGTAAACGACCATCTTGACATAATCCTATTTGAAGAAGTTCTCAAGCAAACTCTTCATTTAGAATGTAGAATGCCAAACGCTACATTTATGATCTCTCCTAAATGACCATCTCACTTCTCTGACCATGTTCCCTCAGTAATTTCAAGAGTGTTTACTTAACGGCAGACTATTTGTCTTGTTGTCTCGCGTCTGATCCCCAAAACACGCTTCATTTCTCTTCTAAATCCGTTGTTTCGCAGTGAATATAGCCATGGGTTAATTCCAGATGATGTGAATGCTACCAGCTCGACCCAAAGCCAGGCCAATTCCATGTTATTCTTCCTACAATGGTCACTCATTTTCAAGTCCACAAAAGAAACCACCAAGCTGGGAAACCAGGAAAGAAAAAACAGCGCTACAACAAAACCCACGTTCTTAGCAGTTTTTCTGTTTCGAACTCCTTCTGCGAACCGAGCTCTTCGTAAGTGAGAGTGTTGCGTTGAAATTTTTCTAGATTGTCTTCTTGCTAACACAAAAATTCTGTAGTAGCAAAATAAAATTAATATCATCGGAAGAAGAAAAGTTATCACCGTAACACTCATCCAGAGTCTTGGCAGGTTTGCGGGGTTTGTTATCAAAACCGGTGACAAGCCAAACGCGATGGATGCAATCCATACAAATGCCACAGCAGCATAGCATCGATTGTATGTCATAATCTCATGATACTGTAAAGCGGACCGAACTGCGATGTACCTATCCAAACTCACTACACACAAACCAAAAGTTGTTGTGACACTTGTCTGAATCCAAAGGCAACCAATGGCTATTTCAAGCGGGTGATCCGAGGAGCGAGGTGTAACAAGACTTCGCGTTACCCACACAGGGTCCATCACCAGCCCTACTAAAAAATCTGCCACAGCTAACGAGCTTAGGAGCAAGTTAGAGATAGTTCTGAAAGGGAGCGATTTGTAGAGCATCAAAAGAAAAGCTGCATTGCCAAGAACAGCCGGCAGCGCGGAGATACCATACAACACGGCGAGGCTAACTGATGATGGAGGCGATAACTCTTCGGTACATGTATTTACCATTTTTTCACTTCGACCAATTGTCTTCAGTGTAGTAATCCTCGATCTGTGGCAAAGAACCGAGTGGTTGTTTTTCGTGACCCATTAAAGGTTTCAGTAAGAAAAACTGTTTTGAAAGGCCGTTCAAACCTTCAGCTTCACCTGCAGTAAATTTAGGCCCTAGGTCCCTGTATATCTTGTTGCGCAAGTCTGAGAGCTTTAGATTACTCCATCATATAAGCATGCCCAAAAGTTGACCAGGTAACCTTCGCAGGGTGTGCTTAGTCTTCCAAAGATTAAATTGTGATTTTCGCTTAAAATCTGAACAGAAACCTTAATAGATTGAAAGCATTGTTTGTTTTTGAATAGGGTGGTTTTGAGTTGCTATAGCGATGTCAGTGCTCTTGGCTGAAAACTAAACTCATTATCATTCAGCCATAGGTTTTTTCTATTCATGTAAGAAAAACAATCGCCTTGGAGTTGGGCCAAATTAATGCCAGGCTAAATTCCTGCCCGAATGCCCTGTAATTTATACATTATACAGTATTCAAAAAGGTGGCACGGGGCGAAAATGCACGTGCATAATATATAGAGGATATTACACGGTGGCGCGAATATATGAATTTTATTTTCGAGTTGTGAAAACAATATTTTACGAACGGGCGCAGCGAGTGAGTAAAATTGTTTTCAACACGAGAAAATAAAATTCATATCTTCAAGCCACTGTGTAATTTTCTTTTTACTATATGGACAAAAACAAACAAGCTAAAATCAAACTGGCATGACTTACTCGCGAGTTAATCGGCACCTGCTTACGTTAACTGTGCTTCGTGTTGGTCTCGTCTTGAATGGTATCCAGATATTCTCTGAAAATTGTAACTCGTATTCTGTTTCCTTTGCGGTATTTTCATTTTCATTTTCTTTAGAAAACTTAACTAAATCGTCATCTGAATGCCAACAAACTGTCGACCATAAATATATGATCTATTTTCTACGATAGCAAAATGGTTGCAGATAAGTTAACTATGAAGAAGCAATGTTATGGTGATGTTTTTTTTTCGGTAAAAAAGCTTAATTTGTATCTAAATAACTTGCTCCTCTTGACCAACAAGTGAATTTTTAAAAGGAGAACGAGGCAATCAGGTTTTACCGGTTTTACGCGAGGAAAGTCCATTACTTTCTGGCCAGCCGTCGCCAAATACGCTCATTAATAAATTGCGAGGAGGAGTTGCCTTATTTTTTAGCAAAAATGGACCATTATTTTTAGGCCTCCATCGATACAAGTGTGTCTTTCGGCTTTTCAAACTGATGCTAACAATAGATGACAGTGCCCGTTTAAGTGTTTGCTCTAAAAGTCTTGAAGTGTTTACTTTCTGAGTAGATCGTTACCCTTCTGGAAAGTTAAAAGCAAACCAATGCGTGTGATGCCAGTAACACCTAAGAGGAGCCTGGCGTTGTTAATAATTAAATACTCAACAATTATCTCAAGTAGTGGATTCAAAGAACCGAACATTACACGTAAAACTCTTGTTTATTCTTGTGTCTCATTTACGGCTGTTTCCTTTTTAATAGATTTCGTAATTACGATGTCTAAGACCCTCTTATTTTTTTCAAATGCGTGTTCCCGCTAACTCGAATTTGTTGCAAGGTTTTGGGTGGGAAAATTGTATTCCGTTCTGTAAAATTTTAACCGTAAAGTTGTTTAAAGAAAGCTACCAAATCGGCGCCGTTACTAACACTGTTGTTACCTCTGGGGCAGCTTCTCTTTACTAAATTCCTTTTAAAATCAACTCAGCGAAGAACATGTTATATTTCGGTAACTTTCCTGCCAAACCATTCGTTTAAAGACTTGTGTGGAAACGAAGAGTATCTAATTATGGACAGATCATTGACAGGTACATTGCGTGGAGGCGGAATGACGGAATGGCCCGAAATTGTCTCGCGTTCACGTTCAACAACATTCTAATGCAACTAAGAAAGGTTACTTGCGTAAAGGGCTATTGCATTGACACAGCTAACTTTTTTCTGTCTACGCTGCGCTGGTCAAAAGGCGTGCTGTTGGAACTAAAAGCAGCCCTGTGATGGGCTAATTTACCTTAGCAATGCAAATCTCCAAAGGAAACACCATCGTAACAGTCGTGGACGCTTCTTTTGATCTTTTGATGTACCCACTGATATTAACTACTGTAACTTTATCTCGGTAAAACATGGTTATGCGGAACTTGTTAAATGCGTGTCCTCTAGTCCTAGTTGAGTTGGCGTTGGTGAGGGATTGTTGGGATAAACCTTTTTTTCTAATATGCTGCATTAACATTGTTACGACGGACTTAGTAATAGTAGTTCTGCTCTACCCGCCTAGATTAGCCCTTGCTACTTGCGGGTAGAGCAGTATGTTAATTTCCTCGTTTAATGTTATTGAATAAACTTGAAACTTGAACTTATTGGTGTCAGATAATGCGTCAGTGGACTTGTCACGTGATGCTTTTATTTTAAGGTGTTCTCAGACTATTCAAAACAGCCACTGATCGACGAAAGCCGTCAATCGATCAAGGAGGACATCCAGTCGTCTCTTTGTTGCTAAAAAAGATTGTGTGCTCAGGTTATGGTCATTCAAACCTAAAAGATGGGAAAAAGCTGTAGCAACGAGTTATCGCTTCCATCTTCAGTTAGTCTTGCCGTGTTGTATGGTGTCTCCGCGGTGCCAGCTGTTCTTGGCAATGCAGCTTTTCTTTGGGTGCTCTACAAATCACGCACCGTCAGAACTGTTTCTAACTTGCTGCTAAGCTCCTTAGCTGTGGCAGACCTTTTCGTAGGGCTATTGATGGATCCCGTGTGGATAGCGCGTTGTCTTTTAACACCTCACCCCTACAGCCACCCGCTTAAAATAACCATCGATTCGCTGTGGATTCAGACCAGTGTGACCACGACTTTTAGCTTGTGTGTTGTGAGCTTGGATAGATACATCGCAGTTCGGTCCGCTCTTCTGTACAAAGAGGTTGTGACATATAATCGATGTTATGCCGCTGTGTCATTGGTATGGATTGTATCCATTGCCTTTGGTTTATCGCGGGTCATGATAACAAACCCCTCACATCTGCCAAGACTTTGGATGTGCGTAACAATAATAACCATTTTCCTTCCCATGATATTAATCATTTTTTGCAACTACCACATCTTTGTGGTAGCGAAAAAGCAGTCGAAGAAGATAGCAGTGCAAAATTGTTCTCTCCGAAGTCTTCAGGTGGTTTTTGAAGGAGCTCGAAACCGAAAAACTGCTAAGACCGTGGGTTTCGTTGTAGCCCTGTTTTTGATATCATGGTTTCCCAGCTTGGTGACGTCTTTCATCCACTTGACAACGAGCGATCACTGTACGAAGCAACATATGCGTTTGGTTTGGCTCTGGGTCGAGCTAATAGCATTCACATCATCTGGAATTAACCCATGGCTATATTCACTGCGAAACAACGGGTTCAAGGAGGAAATGAAACGAGTTTTTGGAGTAACACACGACAAAACCGTGCGAGTATCTATTAAGATGAACGTAATACCCAAAAACAGTGCAAATGCTAAGTAGGATCACAGTATGAATTTGACAAAGTAGGTTCAACGGCTTTCATATGTATACTTACACTTTGGATTTTATTGACAAACTCAAACGTTAGTATCACCAGATACCGTGTCAGGAAATTTCCATTCCCAGCTACTACGTCCCTTAGTGCTACTTACCTTGAAGACTTCGTTGGACGCTGTTTACCACTTTGTGAGATATGCATCAGTTGACAATAGTTTATGTTTTAGTGTGCACCACATTTTCTTTTCATTCACTTCGCTTAACAGCTTATACGAAGTTGAATAGCTAGAAAAAGATGTTTTTGTTAAAGATTGGTTTATTCAACTTAAATAAAGGCCTTGGCGCACTTATAGAGGATATTTTTTTTTATCTTTGTCGTGCAAGACATTAAAAGGAACAAATAAACTGTTGGAGATAGATCCGCTGTGCTAAATTCCAACTAAGATTCACAAGCATACTTAACATATAAATTAAATGGTTTTTCGCAGCAGATGCATGACTTCTTATCCTTGTCAGATTAGTGGTTAACTTGTCTTCACCATATGATGTTTTTCATTTCTAACAATTGCTTGCAGTTGATGGGGAAATATCCTTCAACTAATAATGAAAACATTTAATGAGAAATTCCCGGTAATCCGGATACTGCTAAGTGTAATAAATGCGGCTAGCTTGTTTTAGTTATTTTAGACAATTCGCAGTTGTAAATACGTGTTACAAGATAAAAGTCTCACTGACGAAAGATGAGTTTTTCTCAGCGTTGTAGAACAGGTGTTTGTCTTTAGGTGTCCATGGACTGTTTAGGAAATTTATTGGCAATTTTTCGTTTTTCTCAATTTCCATTAAATTAATCAATACCCGTCCCTTTTTCTCTTCCTCTCCTTTATGAACATTCTAAAAATATGACAAACTTCTGAGTGATTTGTGGAGTCTTACATTTGAGGGCATTTTTGGATCAGGTGAAAACTTAAAGGGCCGGTTATCAAACCGGGTCTAACTGAGAACGCACTTTAACCCTTTAAGCCTCGATAGTGACAAGAATGTAATTTCTCCTTACGATGTCACTACTTTATCAGGCATACATGTCATGAGAATAAAGGAAGTAATCACCAAAGTTAAAATGTCTTGATGTTTAGGCAAATTCTCCCAGCTAGTACCACACGAAATACTTGGAGAACAGTGAGCAGAATATGCATGTTTATATTTGGGCTTAGACAATGAGTGGACCTCCAAATCTCCGTGTCAGAAAATGTGAATTCCCAGGTACTACTTCCCTTGAAGACTTAGATGAATTGGTGTTTACTACTTTGTGAGTTTCTTGTAAGTTGTTAAAAGTTTATTTTTCAGTGCGCACCACATTTTTTATTTCATTCTCTATGCTTTACATGTAACCTGGCGCGCTTTTGTGGAGGCTTCGATCGCTGTCGTGCAAAACTTCAAAAGGAAACAGTTAGAGATGGATCCGCTGTGCTAATTTCCAACTAAGACGCACAAGCATACTTGATAAGGGTTTTTCGCTGCAGCTACATGATCCAATTCTTATCCTTGTCATGTCCTTATCGTTGTCAGAGCAGTAAGTAACATGTCTTAACCATATGATGTTTTTCACTTCTAACAATCGAAAACGGCTTGCAGCTGATGAAGAAATATCCTTCAACTTCTAAATTAAAACATTTAATGAGAAATTCCTGATACACCCGGATACTGCTGAGAGCAATTGATGCAGGCTAGGATATTTTATTTACTTTAGGCAATTCTTAGTTGTTCATCTTCTGTAAATAATAGTTATTATATTAAAGTCCAGTGACGAAACATTAATTTTTCTCAGCATTATAGATCAGATATTCATTTAAGCTTACCTTAACTTAATTTTGGTTGGGCTCTTAGAAATTAAATTTGATCCATTGCAGTCTTCTTCAGTTTCTAAAGTTGAAGCGTAAATTTACACACTCGCAACGGCTTTTTTTTCCCTTATATGTTGTTTGAGTTTCCACTAAGACTTGCCGCTGAAAGCAGCCCAAGTCAAATTGCAGAAACGAAAATAATTCAAGGGTTGCACATCGTTAAGCAAGATTTCTGTTTCTTTTGTTTAAAAGCGTTTCCACTTTAATTAAAGTGAGAGTTTTAAAGTAGCCGAAAGTCAAATTAAAAAAATACGAAAATAATTCACGGGAATCCTTATCGTCAAGGGCCATTTTATTGTCCGGAATTACCTTTCAATTAGGTTGCCCAATCGCCTTTTCTGATCTGTAGGCGTCCAAAATGAAATCTAGTTGCCAAACAACACTGAAAAGCTATACGCCATCACTTGGTACAGTATTGGAAAATGCTCATGGCTGGATAGAATTTTAATAGGACTATAGTGAAGTATTAAATGGTAGTTAATGCTAAATAAAATGAGATTGATATACAATGTTCGTACCGTCGTCAGTAATTAAATATTTCACTCGTGATTGTCGTCATCAACTTATGGAGGAGTGGCACTCAATTGCCTTTTTATGTGGGTCATAAAGCTGTATTTTGGGGCCCCTTGCCCTTGTCTTAGCATTCCGCCAAAGAAGAATTAAACTCCTGGCACTGGGTCGAAATCTGCTTGTCTACCTCAGGTCCACGTGGTTTGATGTCCATTCATTCAGTCTTAAGGTGATAAACTCTTGTTATTTGGAGGAAAAAAAAAACGATTTTCTAGCGTGGATAAGAAATTGAGAGCTTGCGTTATCGTGACAAAATATGGCAGGTGTCACAAAATGAGTCAGTGTACTTGTCACGTGATGCTTAAGATGATTTAGCGTTTTTATCCACGAAAGCCTCGATCATTCAACGACGATATCTACTCGTCTCTGTTGCAGAAAAAAAGGATTGACACGCTGGGGTTATGGTCGGTCAAACTTGAGATGGTAAATCGCTGTAGCAACGAGTTATCTCTTCCATCATCAGTTAGTCTTGCCGTGTTGTATGGTATCTCCGCGATTGCATCTGTTCTTGGCAATGCAGCTTTTCTTTGGGTGCTCTACAAATCACGCGCCCTCAGAACTGTTTCTAACTTGCTCCTAGGCTCGTTAGCTGTGGCAGATCTCTTAGTAGGGTTGGTGATCGATCCCGTGTGGATAGCGCGTTGTCTTTTAACACCTCGCCCCTACAGCCACCCGCTTAAAATAGCTATCGATTCGCTGTGGATCCAGACAAGTGTGACAACGACTTTTAGCTTGTGTGTTGTGAGCTTGGATAGATACATCGCAGTTCATTCAGCTCTTTTGTACAAACAGATTGTGACATATAATCGATGTTATGCTGCAATTTCATTTGTTTGGATTGCGTCCGTCGCCTTAGGTTTGTCACGGGTCATGATAACAAACTCCTCACACCTGCCAAGACTCTGGATGTCCATAACAATTATTACCATTTTCCTTCCCATGCTTTTTATGGTATTTTGCTATTACCGCATTTTTGTGTTAGCGAGAAAGCAATCGAGGAAGATAGCAGCGCAAAATTGTTCTCTCCGAGGTCTTCAGGTGGTTTCTGAAGGAGTACTCAACCGAAAAACTGCTAAGACCGTGGGTTTCGTTGTAACCTTGTTTTTAATATCATGGTTTCCCAGCTTGGTGACATCTTTTATTCACTTGACAACGAGCGATCACTGTACGAAGCAACATATGCGTTTGGTTTGGCTCTGGGTCGAGCTAATAGCATTCACATCGTCTGGAATTAACCCATGGGTATATTCACTGCGAAACAACGGGTTCAGGGAGGAAATGAAACGAGTTTTTGGAATTAGACGTTAAAATCGCATTACTTGAACTACGGTTTGACTTCTGGACGGAATTAGTTAAACCTTAAGAAACGACCGCGTCAATTAATGTTTATTTCGAAGCTGTTACTTTGTGAGCTATGTATCAGTCGTTAAGATTTTGTTTCAGTGCGTGTATGAAAAGATCAGACTGATGAACAGACATCTGTGTCGAAACGTCTTTAGTTTCTACCCTGTGTTTTGCCAAGGGCGCTTAAGATTAAAATGAGAAATTTTGTCGTAACTATGTTTTCGAAAAATATTGGAAAACAAACAGCACCACGTGAAGGTACTCTTTAATCAAGCTAATTATTATTATTATTTTAATTTTTTTTCTCTTTTTGTTAAACAGTTGTATACTGGATACGTACCACGATTTCCATTCTATTCACCGTGCTTTACAGCTAATACTGCAGTAAATAGCTAGGAACAGATCTCGAAGTAAAATTTTATTTTAGCTAATGTGCGCTAATGAGTGCGCGTTTAGTGAAGGTTTAGATCGTTGTCGTGCAAAACATCGAAAGGAACAAAGAAACAATGAGATAGATCCCCTATCCTAATTTCTAATTAAGGTGCACAACCATGCTAACACATAAATTAAATAGTTTCTCGCAGCACCTGCATGACAAGCTTTTTTTTATCATCGTCAAAGAAGCGATTGTAGCCATGCCTTTAGCATAATTATAACGTTAGTTTTTTAAGCAAAGTGAAACTTCATTCTCCATTCGGTAGATGTGTTCTTTTTTACAGTTAAATGTCAGAAAGACCTTGAAAGCGACGTTGGGCGTCGGAGCCAGCGTAAAATCCACACCGTTAAGTAAGGTTCCGTTTCTCTGTCATCAAAGAGTTTTTATCATTGGCTTCTTCTGACGGTTTAAAAGCAGCTAAAAGAAAGGTACAAGGTGAAAATAATTCTCTGGAATGTGCATCGTTAAGCAGCGTTTCTTTTTCTCTTGCTTTTAAAAAGCGTATCCATTGCTACCGATTTAAATCAAGTGACATTTTGAAAGCTGCCAAAGTCGATTATTTTACACTGCTGTCACTATCTCGAATTTGATTGGCTGCTATCATACTACTAATTGCGGCTGTTTTCGTCACGTCATTGCTACAGACAATAGTTTTTATTCGTGTGAAGTGACGTCATTTTATAGACAATAGTTTTTATACACGCAAAGAACTTTGTAAACTCACGTTTTTACGTAAGCTTTTAAAAGAGCTTTTTTGCAGAAGGTTAAACCAGAATGGTATTGTTTTCAGTTCACAGTTTAAATTTCAAGCTTTCAAAGCAAATGTTTTACACTGGGTTTGTAAAACCCCACTGGGAACTTATAGAGTGAGCATAATATTGTAAGCTTAAAAATAAAGTTGTTTACAAGTTGATGTGTCGTTGGGTGTTTTTTCTCGCTCGATAGCGAGAATTATCAAGGTCTCGGTTTGTGTTACAGGCCGCAGCAGTGCTAAGGCGGGATAACCCAATGCAACCCCAATGCCTTGGTAATACTGACATAAGCAAAACGAAAATAATTCACGAGAATCTACATCGTTAAAGAGTGTTTTAGTCAAATGCTTTGTTTTCCAGCGTTTTAGCCGTTTTTCTTTATTATCCCCTTGAGGTTCATGGAGTCCAAATTCCATCATCCTTTCTTTAGTGTGAAGTTCCATCAATCTGTGAGAATTATATTTTAGTCTTCTGCCAAGTGTATACTGATTGACTGATTGATTGATTGATTGATTGATTGATTGGTTGTTCTCTTTTTTTTTTTCCAGCGTCATTCGTCAGAAGCCCAGGGTAGTGTTGAACGTGGCGCATTCGCTCATTAGTCATCTCTCTCCTTTCCTGAGACAAATCGATTTTGCTTTGGACTGGATGCACGTGGAAGCCGGCAGAGCAGTTTACAGGTACTTTATATAGAAGGCGCATTTTAATTTAGTGCGTTACATCAGAAAGCTAAATAGGGTTTGAAAAATTGGGAAAAAAGGTCTAAGCAAGTTAAAAATTTACTCTCAAGATAACTTTTGCTCTGGCTGTCGAAACGTCAAGACTTCAAGACTTCTTTTACCCAGATGATCATTGTTACTGCTGGGTTCAGACCATTTACTCTGTTGTTTGAATTAGTTACACGCATTCTGGTCTTAAAATGCATCAACCATGATTAAAATCCGTGTGATACGAATTCTGTTTGGTAGGCTGGTTCTCTACTTTAACGTAACCACTCCATTAAAAAATTATGATGATAATTAAATAGAAACGTTGACGTGATAACTAGCTGACACGTGTAACAGCAGCTAGCATTAAGTGCATGAGTAAATGATGTTCTTTATCTTTGATATCTGACTTATCTATATTTCTTCGAACAACACAAACAAAGAGGCAAAGAAAGAGTGAACGATGTTTCAATTCATTGAGCTGTTCGTAATTTGATTCCCCTTAATTCATACTAGAGGCAAAATCGTGAAAACTAAGAGCGAGCTTCAGATTCAAATGGACAGATGAATTCGGCCTTTTAATGTCAAGATGCGATCTGCCCTCCAAACCACAGCCCTCACAGCGTTTTGCTTTGCATTGCAGACAAGGTGAACAATCAAACTGCATTTATATTGTGCTAAATGGCCGTCTGCGTTCAGTTGTTACACTTAGCAATGGTAAGAAGGAACTGGACCGCGAGGCTGGCCGCGGAGAACTCATGGGCGTGGTAAGTGTAAGGGAACTGATGCGAGTCGCAGCCACTGCACCTTAAGCAACAAGAACGTTGGCATCTCGGACGTCACGAAGGGGACCCGGTAGTCAGTTGAATTTGAGTGGAAAGTGGAAGTAGTTCCTTTAAAACGGCTATGTTATCCCATGTTACCTTGCAAAAATTGATTGAAATACACGCTACGAAAAAAAAAAGTGAGCATGGGGTCGTCTTGGGAGTCTCTGAGTAATAAGAATAACCACCACACAACTATGCTTGTGCACCTACAGTCGGGGGAACAAGTGTCATTTGATGGCGAAATCTTTTCTCCGAGAAAAGACTGAGCCCGCGATTTTCGGCATTTGGCCAGTGGGCTACTCAGGGCCTCAATCACTTCGAGTGAAATACCAAAAAGGGCTCCATTTCTAAAACTATTTAACGTGAGGACCAGTTTATTCTGTTGCTTCGAAAAGCGGCTACTCTCAACTTGGAAGAAAAAGCACAGACCGTTAAAAAATATTTATCAGGACAAACTACGTGCTCGCTATTAAATTTGGGTGACATCTATTTTAAGAATTGTTTGTGACGGGTCGCCGAGTACAGGTAAGGGCCAATATTATACGTCGGCTAGACGAGTGGTGTCTGAAATATCTTGAGCATGGAAAGGATGGGGAAACTGACTAGCTCTCAGCAAAACATGACAACGACAACGATTTAGCCGTCGTGCTATTACTAAATCCGTGCGTAATCCGTTGTTTAGACCCGACTGATTGATATACTTATGGATTCAGATTTGTATTCTTATTCTTTTCAATTTTCCACTTTATCACCATTTCAGTCTTGATAATGATGTCAGCGATATCAAAACCCTGTCTCATCTTGCTTTAATTTTTGTATTTATGGCAAAATGCTTGACCAAATGAGCAGCAGTTTGTCTTGAAACCAAGAATTATGAACGCTAGAACCGTATAATAATACTTCAGTTTCAAGTCGGAATTTGTGGGTTTCTCAGTCGGTTCTTCCATGTGAACTCCTTCTGAGCTTGAATAATAAAGAATTACAGATGTGTTTGTCTTGGAAGGCGTTTCTCAGTGGGTCATAAACAAAGTCAGTAATGCTAACAAACAGTTGAGAATTATTGACGAGAAGAATCAATACAACATGCGGACCGCTGAGGAAACAACAAGTTTAGCTCTTGTTTTTGGTTCAAATAAAAAAAAGCGCGTTGTTTCAGCAGTTTTTTTTTTCTAGTAGAAAATTAACCTGGATCAGAATAGTGGTCATTGGGAATAACACAGACTTAAAAAGGCTTTTAAAGCTTTGAAAATGGAGAATTGCTTTGTTCTCCGCCCGGCAAGTGCATGAAGACTTCCATGCAGTCAGCTGTTTTCCGCTCCGTGAGTCAACTTTTTCTTCAGATTTTGCATGAATGTGAATAAGGACGGGGAAAATATTTAACCAGTGCAGGATACTCTCTTATCTTTCGTGAAGAATACTCGCTTCACCACAGTAATCAGCGAGGTGTAAATACAGTTCGAAGCACTTTTAATTTAAGCTTAAGCCTAATTATTTCTTTTCTCGCGCCTTCGTGGAAAGCTGTCTTGACTCATGTCAAAACCACGGGTGAACCTCGTTTCACCCGAGTATAAATGCATTTCCTAAGGTAACCCTCTTTTCTATCGGATCTTTAAACGTGCTTTGAACAACGCTATATTTCATCCTTGGAAAGCCGTACAAACAAAATATAATTTGGTAATTCAGTGTTGCGCCCCGGCGAGATTAATGAAGAACAATCTAAATATGTGACCAATTAAGCTTCAACAGACTATCTTTAACCATTCAGTTCAACAGTAACGCATAATTTCAGAACTTCCAACAGCCAAACTTCTCGCTGATACTTCCCAAGCATTTCTGGAAGTAAGTTTATGGCCTGCAGATTCCTCCGTGCTAGGGACGCCATGTTTAAAACTTGAAAACATTCCGTTTCATTTTTCTGCGCGAGTTCGTAGTTCTCTCTGATTGGACAATATAAATCGGAGCGTCTTCGGACCCCTTCGGGCTTCTTCGGGCATAGCTACGAAAACTGACCAAAACAATTACTTGTTCCCCCGACTGCTAAATTTTCTTTAATGGCGTGTTCGGTTTGTATGTATGTTCATAAATTAAATATTTATTTTTTGTTCTTTCATTAATATTCCTTTTTCCCAATAATCTGGAGTATTGATTATCTGGATTATTTGGGGGGCTGAGTTCGGATAGTTGATGTTTCGCTGTACAACGTAGCGGTCGTTATAGGAGAATCTGGACTCCTCAGACCACTTACGGCGTGCAATAACAAGAAAGTGTTCTATTCTAAATTATTTTTCTTGTGGCTAGATTTCTTTTCTTTTCTTTTCTTCCCTCCTGACTCAAACCGCCCCTTTGTTTGCTTCATTTCAGGTTGAAGTCCTAACCCAAGCTCCAAGAGCGACAACTGTTCATGCTATTCGGTTTGTTTGTTACCTTTTAGATTTTTGAGGGAAAATGTTTTTTTCCGTATTAAGCTAGGGTTTATAATGAAATCGACCGGTTCAACCCGAAACGTCATGTTATAAACCAGATAAATTTGACGAATGGTAGCTAGGGTCCTCTCTACGCTTTTTAAATCTCCTTCCTTGTTTCAGGTCACTTATCAAATTTTCCGTATCCATACTGTCAGCATCCGCCACGCAAAATGTGTTGCCTTATTTCAGTGCTAATCAGTTGGGCCTGATTGGCCAGATCACGTTGACCGTCTTTCCTAAAGAAATTGATTTTATCTGAGGAACGTTAGTGCATTTCACGATAGGCGTTTGGAAACCCCTCTTAGTTGCAATGTTTACTGCGTGCAAGTATAGCAACGTTATAAACGAAAACGTTTTTATTTCCTCCTTGTAGGGACACGGAGTTGGTGGTTCTTCCTGATGGACTGCTAAGTACAATCAAGAGGCATTTTCCTCAGGTAAAATTAATACCATTCTGGCTGTTAGACAATGTAGCGACCATGTACCCTCTTTGAACGAGTTTTTGGTTACTTGATAACGATCGTTTACAGTATGTAAGATACGGTGTTTAATTAACCTCATCAACCCGGTGTTCATATTATCCCCGGGTTGATATTTTGTCATGCAACCAGCAACCTGCACCCCGCAACCTGCACCCTGCATTCTGCATCCTGCAACCTACAGCCTGAGCCACGCACCAGGCGCCCTGCAAACTGCACCTTGCACCCTACAACCTGCGCCTTAAAACCTGCACCCTGTCACCTGCGTCCTGCACTTTACAACCATCCCCTTGTATAATCTTTTTCTGGAGTTTACGTGTTCCTTTCGTCTTCTTAGGTTGTGACACGTTTGATTCATCTCCTTGGCGAAAGACTGCTGGGGCAGTACAGACGAAGTTACACAAGAAGCGAAACACTACTTGGTATATATGACAATAGTTTCCGTAAAAAGACATAAGGGACCTTAAGCAACCGAGACGGAGGTGCTATCGAGAACGTCACAAAACGAAAGGGTTATTTAGTAAAACAATAGTTCGGCCACATTTAATAGACAAATGAAACGAGTTGGAAGAACCGCGAAATAGTATACGTTGACGTTTTCTTTGGTGTTGTCGCCCTGTATACTTGACGTCTCTATTGATGCCTCCCCAATATGGAATTCGCCTTCTTTTTTTGTGTAAATGGGCGTCAGAGAATTTTTAGAACTATGTTAGATTCTGGACATTACCACATTTCACTCATGTGTAGAAATGGGTGGTAACCCTTCCATGGACTAGCGTAATATCCAAGAGGGAATACAATACTCGTGGGAGTTTGCTTTAGCAGCTAGAGATCACGATCCGGAGATGAGAGAGATTTCTTTGTCTATTTTGAACTCACTTTTACTCTGCTTTTGTCACAGAAAATCACCGTCCAGTGGACAATCAGATATTTGGAGGATCAAATCTCGGCACAGTGGCTATTATCCCCGCATCTGAAGATGTACCCATCTCTAATTTCTCATTTGAACTGAGCCTAGCACTTCACTCTATAGGTAAGCAATGCAAACAAACAAACAAACAAACAAACAAACAAACAAACAAACAAACAAACAAACCACAAACAGGCAAGGAGTCAAACAGTGAACATGCGTGAAAAAAGCAAACAAAACAGTAACTACCGTCTACATATTGAGGTTTGTGAATCGTGGTAATCGCAGAAAAACCTGGAGCTATGCGTCTTTGTTGTTATAACGTGGTATTTTTATGAAGTCTTGTTTACGCTGCACGTGGAATTCCAATTTGGACACGTTTATGAAAACGCGTTAGTTGCTGCAAACGTGCTCATACGTACCCCACTTGTGTTTACTGCGTATTTCTTGTTGTTCGCAGGCCCCACCCTCTTGTTAACCAGCTCGTTGGTCCGAAACAGGCTTGGTAGCTCAGCAATGGACAGGTATGTGAGAGGAGGTGGCACTCAGAGAAATTACTTTTTACGACGTGGGACCTTGGAATTACTTTTTGGAACTTAAATAGGTAGAAAGTATTTTATTGTTTCAAAAGGCTCTTCAAACTGATGCAGATTTAAACGGTGAAAATAACAAATTTTACTAACAAAACAACTTGCCTGAAAAAAAATTTTTTTCTAACCATTAACTGTCTTTACAATTAAGACTATTGATTTTGTCTGTTGAAAAAAAGACGTGCTTGATCACGTCCCCTGGTGCGAGAATAGGGTTTAGAACAATCCCAAATATTCTCTTACCTCAATTCCGCACAGGTCTGAGAGTTTACTCTCCGTCATTTTTTTGCTTAAGTGACTAATTTGGCTTCTCTCTGTTAACAGCATGAACGAGTACCGTCTGTCAAGCTGGTTAGGGCAGCAAGAAGATCTTCATCGCATAGTCTTGTATCAGGCAGACACCTTCATGTCTGCTTGGACAAAACGCTGCATCAGACAGGTGTGAACATTTGTGGATCATCGTGGGGAAGCGTGATACACACGCGTGCAATGGGAAACAATTGCCATGTGAAGCGCGAGACGATTTCCTCTACCTTCTCCTTTCATGATCCACAAGAATAGAATGACCACTTCTCAACTAGCCTGAGAAAAAAGCCGCCGTTTCGCGAGCTCGTCACTTGAGCCCTCGCAAAACGACGTCTGAATAACGATCGCACAAATTCCGTACTGATGACGTGCACTATCCAGGTCTTGGTAGTGCTTCTGATTGGTTATGCCGCGAAGGAATTCTCTTTCAACCAATCAGAAGCATTCACTTCCAAGATCTGGGTAGTGCACGACATAAGCGTGGAATTTCTGCGCTCATTACTCTGACGTCGTTTTGCTCAGTTAAGCAATTATTTTCCTTAGTAGACTACCTTTATGTAATCCTGTCTGGGTTATTTTAATTCAACCTCTCGTGAGCGAAGTGTGTTTATTAACCTTGAAGTTTAAATGCAGCCGTGCTTGTTCGTGTCCAATAGAAATGTTGCTGGCGTTCAAACGAATTTAACTCGTATGCCGAACATGTTTGTAAACCTAACTCGATTCTGCTAGAAGTTACGAACGTGAACTTGTACTAACAGTCAAGTCGTTTGTTGACTACTCACGTCACGTTGAATATCCTTTTTTCGTGCCATGTTTTTACGTTTATATCAAACGAATGGTAATACATTGTTAAGAGGTGTAAGTATCGCAGTTAATACTGCTGATTGGACTAATTCCCTTTATGTTTCAGGCGGATAGTATTGTCATTGTTGGCGTAGCGGATGGCAGGCCTGCAGTTGGGCAGGTATTGTACAGATGTTTTCGTTATCTTTGCTTAAGGTGTTTCGATACAGTTTTTTCGGGACTATACTTCACTTTCAAAATCGGCTCTTAGACAGCCTTCACCTTGTCGGATCAACGTGAAATTTGCAATGGGTGTTAGTTTTGGATTGAATATTAGCGTGGTTTACATTTTGTGAAAATCGATATTTCCATGACAACGATAAACAAAAACTCTCGAAAACAGTAAAATTGAAATTTTGCGCGATCCAAATTTCACTTTGGAAAGCAAATACCAACATCTTAAACTGTGGTGTATGGCAAACAAAATATACAAGAACAAAATATTTCTGTATGTTTGTTTTGAAATAAGTCGCAAAAACATTTTCAACCTTAGTTTTTGCATAGTAATAATAAATGTACCGAGAAATAATCATTGTTTTGATGAAATGGCTAGAAAATACTGTTAAATTGTGTCTTTTACTTACTATTTTACGCCTAGAAGGTTTTGTTGAAACTGGTGTTCGCGATCTGGAGAACGAATTGTTTTTTTAAGATCATCGGCGCAATAATTTTGTGGTAATTTTTGAATTTGAGCGCTTTTAAGAAAATCTTAAGAACGGCTTGATAGATTTTTTTAAAACATTAAACACGCGTGCTTGACGATGTGACCGATTTTAGTATTGAGCAGGGCTCGAGACTAACTTTTCAGCTAGGTAGCCAAGCGGCTAGTGAGAGGTTTGATTTCACTAGCCAAAACCAATTTTTACTAGCCAGACTTTTTTGCATAATCTCATACTGTGTTCAATATGTCTAATTCTTAGCAGAGTTAAGTACTGTAAACATGCCTCTCTGTAATCTCAAGAGCGAAGAACTTGAATGTTGACTATTCTTTCCAACGGTTAAAGATCCTCACACGCGGAATACAAAGTACTATGTGCGTTCAGGGCAAATTCCCAGACGCGATGTAGTTCACGCCTCTCTTTTCTGTTTCGGTCAGATCATGACGAAAAACTCGAACAGTTATATGAGCATGTCATCGTACGGAGAAACGTTGGGAAGACAAGACTAACATTGTACGAACGTTGTAAGGTACGGAGAAACGTCAAAAAGACAAGACTGATACAGCACTCAACTCACGTACGGAAAAACATCTCCGAGAGAAGACTAGTAAATTATAAGCGTATTTAATTAAGTGCGGAGAAACATTGAGCAGAAAAAACTAATAAGGTTCAAACTTACTAAGGCACAGAGAAACGTTGAAAAGTCATATCAAACACATTGGTTGCAAATGCACTTCAGTAGGGAGAAACGCTGCTAACGTACCAAGATACAGAGACTAACAAAATACGCAACTACGAACTTACAAAACTAATTCCGTAAGAACGTGTGTGACGTACGGAAGAACACCGAACGGACAAACTGAACTGTTACGGTGGGACAATAAATTACGGAGAAACGTAGATGAGACAACTAAAATCGCACTAACGTACGGATAAACGTTGAGAAGACAAGACTACTACCGTATGAACATACTAACGTACATGCAGAGAAACGCTAAGCAGGTGTCGACTTATCGTACGAATATACTAAGACACTGAAAACCGTAGGAAGAGCAGAACAATGTCGTGCGAACGTGCTAACGTACAAAGAAACGTTGAGAAGGCTCGACTAATAAATCGTGGAACCTGCTTACGTACGGAGAAACGTTAAGACGTTACGTAGAGAGAAATGCTGGGAAGAGAAACTATTGTACGAACGTAGCAATTAATGGAAAAAAGTCGATAACAGAAGACTAAAGAATTGGGTGAACCTACTACCGGTGGAGACAAATACCATATGAACCGGCGCACTAATCGGTACCTTTCAAGGAAACGTATGGTGAAACGTTCTGAAGACGGCTAATTTCGTTCGAACGTAGAAATGACGGAGAAAACGTTGCCATCTGAGACAAGAATTAGTAGAGAAAACCGTTGAGAGGACAAAACAAGTACCATACGAACATTATGATATCCTTCTACTGAATAAGTTTTAGTTTCTGCTCACTCAATTTGCTTTTGGCATCCGATAATCAGAAGCAATATTTAGTTTGGTTTCCATCCAGTGCTTTAGTGCTTTGAAATTTTCACTAGCCAAAATGGCTAGTGAAAGCGCAAAACTTACTAGCCAAAACGGAATTTCTACTAGTCAGTGACTAGTTGGCTACCGTTAGTCTCGAGCCCTGATTGAGTCTTATTAGCATTGATTCACTGAAACACTTTTAAATTTAACGTTAAAGAGGACGATGAACCGACGGTAAAACTTGCGTTACATATTCACAGTTGGCAAGTAAATGCTAATATATTCAAAGTAATGTGCAATGCATTCCTCCGTGATTTTTACTTTTCGTTGTAATCTACAGTGCAACGACGGACAAAGAAACCAGATAAAAATCACGAAGCAATGAATCACGCATTACTTTGAATATATTAGCATTTACTTGCTAACTGTGAAATTGTAACGCAAGCTTTTCCGTCGGTTCATACGTCCTCTTTAACGTTAAATCTAAAATTGTTCCAGTGAACCAATGTTAATAAGACTCAATACTAAAATTGCTATTGCTAATTGCTATGTTACTTTCTCTCATTTAAAGTGTCCGCAATTAGTACTGCCGTGCTAAAATGTTTCGACACTTAAATAAAGTTTATTTTATTTTGTTTTATTTTATTTATTTTATCTGTTCTAACCTCTTATAAGTACAGTGACATTTCACTTGTCCCCGGTATTGTGTAGTAAGTTGCCTTTTTCATTTCGTTCAGTTGGAGATGCAGCTGGAGAACATCGGTGTTCGTTCCCAGAAGGAACTCATTCTATTGCACCATGAAGACGCTTCCAAAGGGTTCCGCATTTCACACACTGTCGACTGGCTCAACGCCAGAGGCTGGATCTGTGCACATCATCATGTTAGTTTACTATTACAGTGTTTTATCTTACACTCATTTAAAGGATTTTGCTTTCTCGTTTATAACCCCCCCCCCCTTTCTTTACCACCCCACTCCTTGCACCCTTCCGCCTCCCATGTACTGGTACCATAAATTGTTCAAATTATAAGTCTATCTAATTTTAATGTCCCCCCCCCAGCCCCCGTTCGCCTCGATTAAAATAATTTTTGCAGTATGTGTTTACAGCATGTGTAGAATGTGACAAAAACAACTTCATCTGAACTCCACTAGGCTTTATAAACGTCTCTTCCAATTCCAATTGTTCCTATATTGTTTTCTTCCTCCGTGACGTCAGTCGACCTTAAATTCCTTGCGCGACTTTACTATTCGTAACTGGAAAGAAAAGCTCGACGTCTGGCAAGCCTACAACTTCACTTGAAGTCAAAGTTGTATCTGCTAAACGCTGATGACCCCCTCCCCGACCATCCCCTTCCCATCGTCTCATTCTACTCCCCCCTTCCTCCCACAAACCCATTTCTGAATGTACCCTTGCCTGGTTATACGCTTCCTCAGAGCCAACAACAACGAGAACATCAGTAAAATTTTTTTGTCCCTACATTTACATAATTACCATAAAAAAACATGCTCGTAATCTCGTTTCGAGTATGTTGTGGCTAACTTGGTCATCATGGGTGGCTTCTTCGAGATTTTTTAGCCTTGCTTTAAAGCCAAACGGCATTGTTCACTTGCTATTCGTTTCCAAGCGTGACGAGGTGATGCTGAACAATTAAATTTTTACCGCAGGTTCGATGCCCAAAGAAAATATTTAGCAGACGACCTTTGTCTGAAAAGGTAGGAAATCGGAATTGGAGATTGTTACCATTTTATGTTTGGTTGGTTGTTTGCTTGATTGGTTGGTTCGCTGTCTGTTTGTTTGTTTTTGTTTGTTTTTTAGTTGTACTTAACTGATTGTGCATTTTCTTTACTTTATGGTGAATGTAGTATGCACGGGATCCTGCAAGTTATCCTTTGCCAGAAAAGTGAGTTAAGTGTAAGGTCTCATTGCTTGTCCTTGCCCACTTAGGTTGACGATACCTGACACCAAACTATCCTATAATATCAGACTGCTGTCACAGTTTCTTTCAAAGTTTACTACATCCTTATCCACAGGGAATATATGACAAATATTCCGCTGAATTGGCGCAATGCATCTGACGGATTTTGTATTACTGTGAGTCCTTCATTTCAAGATGAAGCCCTCTTCCCTTTTTCTCCTGAGCATTTCTCAACAAGGTTACTCCATTACATATTAAAATTTACCCCTCCGCCTTTTTAATGGATGGCTTGTATTGCGTTTGTTCTGGTCTGGTCCGCCAAGTCCCTAGTCTGTCTGTCTGTCTGTTCTTCACGCGTGCCGCATGGTCGTCTCAAGACCACTAAAAAAGAGCGGTGCGTTGCGGAATGTTTACAACGGGCGTTTTCCGTCTGATATCTCCATGTGCTACCCGGTCACACAGGAACACATTTCCTACCTTTCGTTTAATAGCCCTTCGAAGGAACTCAATTTGCCCTTTTGTTTTTGGGCGAGAGGCCATTCATGAAGCCACACGAATGTCTACGTGCGCTGCTTTCTCTTGTAATGACTCTCTCTCGCAAAAACTTACGGAAAGGAATGTATTTGAATAGAGTTTGAACTTTCCTACCCCTTTTTATCCCTGCAGAAACTCAGATTTTTCACGCCTCGCTCGAAGACTGACCGGAACGTCCATTGGATTGATTCTTGGAGGGGGCGGGGCCAGGTAAATTCCAGAGTTATTGACGTTTAATAAGGTAAAATGTTTGTGCTTGGTTAAGAGGGACGTTTAGGTGATTTCTGTTGTTAATGGGTGGCGGGTGAATTCTTATCTTTTTTTTTCCTCACAGGGGATTGTCTCACGTTGGAGTCATCAAAGCACTGGAAGAAGCAGGTTAGTTTACACTGTTTATTTTTGCCGCCCTTGCGTAACATCGCCGTCGCCTGTTTTGCTCAGTTAGGATATAGGTTCAAATCCCAACCAGGCAACCAACCAGGGTCTTAAAGATGATGATGATGTTGAATTTGCTCAACACCTTGTCCTCGTTCAGCGAAGAGACACTGGGCCGTGACTAATAGCAATCAGCCACAGCTGGTCATGCTTATTTAGTAAGGGACATTGCATGACTGTTCCAAAAGAGTACGGGGCGTAGCCCGGAGTGTTGCGTTCTATACTATTAGCATTCCTTCATGGGTTGGGTGAATAGGGTGTCATCATGAAGGAGCTGTTTACAGTTGCCATGCGAACCTTTCCCTTCTGACCTCTGATCTTATCCCTCAGTTGGAAAGTCCATATGGCATTATGCATGCGAAAAATACGCGATATAAATTACATTACCATGAAAAAAGAGGAAAACTGTGGTTTAAATGAAGTTTACTAGTAATGAGTGTACTCTACCTTGGACACAAACCCTTTTCCCAAAGTTATTCTTACACTGTAAAGTGGCTATCTTGAATGCCCCCCCCCCCCACTTCTTGAGAATTCTCTTAAGCAAGTAAAAGTTTGTTTTAATAACAAATGGATGGTTGAACGCATGTTTGCAGGCATTCCTATTGACATGGTGGGTGGCACTAGCATGGGGTCATTTGTTGGCGCAGCCTACGCTGAGTCCGGTGACGTCAACAAGATGTGCCAGAAGGTCCGCGAGTGGTCAATGGTGAGAGCTTACTATTTTGTTTAATTTCTAAATTACTACGATAAAGTACAGTAAAACTAAACAAGGATATTTTTCTTAAACTAATTAGGCTGAAACGTTTCACGAAATGAAAGAGGTCTCTTCACGGATTCCCCAATTCTGAAACCATTTTATGAAACAGTTGCGTAGTGAATGGTTTGAACCTTGTATCCTGAGCATTCCATCTGGTGTGATCTCCCGAGTACTCCTTATAAAAGCTGTTGTTTTTGACTGGCATTAAAAAACAACAGCAACAACAAATATCCACTTAGAGTTGAGTGGACGTTGGTTTACTGTTGGTCAGTTAATATGTATTGGCTGGAAACCATTACGAAGCACTGAACGGGCAGCAGCTGATTAGTAGATTAGGCTTTTTTTCCTTATTGGTGAGTCTTCTTCTACACAATGGAATCGTTATTTCCGTTACATTTTTAACCTAATTGGATAATCTTTGGCTTATTAAAATGTGTCACCCAATGATTGTTTTCTTAAGAGTCTCTGTGTTTCGTTCATAGGACATGACGTCCATTTTCAAGAAGATTCTTGACCTGACTTATCCATTTACCTCCATGTTTTCCGGTGAGATTTCCATGTTAATAATTCTCATATTTTTTTACGTATTTAGATACTGATTTATTCTTTTCTCTCTGCAGGAAGTGGATTTAATGCGAGCATAAGAAGTACATTCGGAGAAAGACAGATAGAGGTACGCCATACTTGCTGCACTTATTGTACTGATAAGTCCAGCTCCGCACTAAATCAGGACTGTAGTGTTGCAGTACGCGACACGCTGAAGCTGAAGCCCACCATTATAAAAGATCGTCTCTACCGTCGTGGACGTTCTGTAGCATATAACAATAGCCTAACAATAGCCTGAGCTTAACAAACCAACAACTTATCTTTCAACATGTTCAGGTTACCTGTGGACTTCTTCGGAAGAGCTCAAGGGTTTTCAAAAATTGTGAACCAGCAATTGATACACTTAGTAAATCTTCTGGTAGGCTTTGGTATTCCAGAAATCGCCGATTCAGCTTCCGAAATAGTTAGAAGTCTTCTTTGTAGTATCCTTTAGTGAACAAGGTAGAGAGCCGGCACCGGCCGGCACCAACCTACTCTATGGAAGATCTTGCACTGGCCATCGTTTTCAGTGCTATGTCTTGTTGTAGAAGTACGCGTTTATGTTAATTCCCTTGAGAACTTTATTAGCGATTAGAAGACTGGGAGGGGATTGTTTAAAGCAATTGACTGACTGTAGTATTCCCATCATCCAATAAAGCACCTGAAATATGGTAATCCTGTGAAGTTAGGAACTAATCAGTTGAATAGAAGCTGAATGACTTTCCATCCAGACTTTTCCAGACTTTTGGCTAAGGCTGCTAATTCTGATTTTTTCCTTTTATGTTGCTGATCGTTTCTATGCAATACGTTTTCGCGATAATTTTGATCGGATTCCATGTTCCTAATCGTTTTTAAATTTTCTGGTGGCCCTCTTCACAGAAAATCTTTCTCGTCTCACTTGCATTGCAATGTATTTGAAAGATAGTCTTGTAGCAATTTCGGCAATTTTGTAGTTTCTGTCCGGAATAGGCTCACACCCACGTTCAAATTTATTGTAATGAAACTCACACAAGTTGTCTATGAAAAGGGCTATAAAAAGACGAATTCAAGTACATGTTGTACGGTTTTGTCCCAATAGGCATTGTGAAAGCTCAGTTTTTTTTCCTGCAGCTGAGAGTCTTGTTTATCGGTTTCCTTTTAGGATCTCTTGCTGCCTTACTTTTGCATCACAACTGACATCACTTCATCTAGAATGAGAGTGCATACCGACGGTAAGATGAACATGGACTTAATTTCTTCTCCAATTCTTTTGTTCCGTTAAAATAGCTAGAAAATCAGCCCAATTCATAAACTGGTGTTTTAACCAACCGGGCCAAAGATGAAGCAGTACATGCAACTTGTATAAACACTTCCAGACATATTATGTTTTGGTTCTGCTTCTAACTGAATGAAATGGCTGCATGTTTGATGCCAGGACGAGCGTAGCATGTTTAGGCGTAAAGCATGTTGAAGCATGTTTTGAACTCAATTTTGAATCTTGCCGTGCACAAGCTTAAGGAAACACGCATATCATTGTTTGAGAGAGGTGGCGAATTCATAACAGGCTATAGCTGTCTTTGAGAAAAACTAATGAGAACAATAAAACTCGTCCCCTGACCTTGGCGAATGCCGAGTTTCTTGAATCAAACTTAATCATCCGTCCATTTCCTTTTCGCTTAGTCGCCCGGTACGGAAAGGCTGCCTTAATTGACATTACACGAGTAAAGCAGAGCGGCTGAAAAAATTTTTGAGATTGCTACCGCTCTTAAAATTACATTGAACGGTTTTCTGTCGAACGGAGACCTCCTTGCCTGAGATTACTTTACAGTACCAAACCTGTGAATGGAAGAAATACACTAATGGCGAGAATAATCGACACTTGCTCTCCATTTCAGGCTGTTTGTGGCGTTATGTCCGCGCTAGCATGTCCCTCTCAGGGTACCTGCCACCGCTGTGTGATCCCAAGGACGGGCATCTGTTACTGGACGGTGGATATGTCAATAATTTACCTGGTGCGTGTGTCCTTTCTCCTCAGTTAAATATATCTTTTAGATACATTCTTTATTTCTTTGAGGCATTTTTTGAAATATCTCCTCATGTTGTCCAAATTTGAACGATGGAAAGCGTTGAGGAAAATAGAGACTTTTAAATTTGTTTTCAAGAATCACATGGGAAAGCGCATGGGATGGTAAAAACTCCGGGATATTTCGAAAAAGCTGACGCATTTTAGATTGTTTTAGTGACGGCAAAAGGGGACAACTCGTAAAGAAAGATGTCCGTTTTCGAACAAATACGCGTTATTATCGATAAATTAAAAGGATACAGAAACGCTTTTGTGGACGTACATTTTTTCTGTACGTTTTGGGGCCAGTGAAAACGGAGGCTTTTGATAAATGAGGTGTTGACGAAATGTTAGCTTGAAATGATGCCATCAAATCAGCGTAAAGAAATGACTTCAATATTTGTTCCACATCGTAAATTAAGATTACACTAGCTACGAGTTCTTCTCCAATCCAAAGTGATTACTCAAATCAGGCAAGAATATTCGGATTGATTTAGTAACCTCATTCAATCTTGTTTCCTTTTAGCGGATGTGATGAAAACCATGGGCGCACAGACAATCATAGCAATCGACGTAGGATCGGAGGATCCCGACGACCTCACGAACTACGGCGACCAGTTGTCGGGTTGGTGGCTTTTGTGGAACAAGTGGAATCCATTTGCTGAAACTGTCAAGGTAACAGAGTTAACTGTTGGTAATATAATGCGCAGCTTTACAACCTATTGCACAGCTACATCATAAACGTTCCCTTCCCTAGTTAAAGGGCTATTAGTGTGGCACGAAAGTTTCCACCACCCACCCCGCCCCGCTGTCTGCATCTTCGCCGGCAAGAAGTTAAATTTTAGCTGCTACTGCCACGGTGACAAATTGATAGTAGTTCCTTCTTATGGCATTTTCCTACGAAACACAACCTTTTAACAAGTGGCTTCCATATGATCGCTGGAAAAATGTACAGTGATCGTAGCGACCGACCGTTTGCAGAAATACATTGACATATGTTTACAGTCGATGTCATTTAATCACTAAAATCCCTGTCCATTGTTTTTCCGTGTGACATTTTCAATATTCTGCAATTCGGGGTCCGTCATAGCGAGGGACTGTAATTGCAATTGGAGGGGCGGTGGGGTGAGGTTGTTCTGTAACTTTGACTGGGGCTTTAACTTCTGTCGGTTAAGTAACAGGGTCTCCGTAAAAGGGAGATGTGCACAAAGCGCTAGTTACCTGTGATTTGAAAACACCTGCCGGGTATATAGAAAGAAACTATAGGAAAATGTTATCACCTGGCTGCACCGTAACGCAGGTAACTGTGTTGCATTTCAGATTCCTGACATGGCTGAAATCCAGTCCCGTTTGGCTTACGTGTCGTGTGTCAGACAACTCGCTGAAGTGAAGGAGAGTAGCTACTGCGAGTACATTAGACCTCCTATTGACAGGTAATTTGTCAACCTCGTCCACATGGCCTTCTCCTCGTTCAAAACGGCGGATCGGAGAAACCCCTGGCCAAGGCTGCTGAAATACCGTATTTCCTCAAATAAGCGCCCACTCTCTAATAAGCGCCCTCCCCCGAATAAGGGCCCACCCCTCGGCCATAATATCAAACAAGCGCCCCCTCGAGAATAAGCGCCCCCCTCCCCTCACCCCTCACTTTCTTAAATAGTAGGGATACAAAGAAAACCTGTTTCTAATGCCACTTTGTTTATAACTTCTTAAGCTTCAACTACACCGGTAACAGTATAGGAGAGTAGTTTCTTTTCCGTTAAGTCACTTCCAGTTATTTCTATCCCCATTTTCTTGCAGAGTTCGTTAATGTGCGTTATCTGTTCTTTTAATTTTGGTCCTACTGCCGCGGTCTTGGTAAATGCCGTAAACTTCCCAGGAACAACTAGACTATTCTTTAGTCTTCGAGGACCAGTAATTTCTACGATAATAAAGTTATTGGGATACGTTTAATGGATAATGTTGTAGTTTTTGTTTTCTATTAAAGATTTATCCAAAATAAAGTTACATTTCGTTGAAAGGAAAACTTAATAAGCGCCCCCCTCGATTGAGCGCCCTCCTTCCGATAAGCGCCCCTCCTTTTAGCCGAAATTTTAAAAAAGCGCCCTGGCGCTTAGTCGAGGAAATACGGTACTCCAAGAATCGTGGAGTATTTTGTCACGTAACACATGAACACGTAACACGCTTTTTCGGAGGTGGTTTCCAGCGTCTGGCGGCCCTGTTTGTTTTCTGCAATCTGAAAACCGTTGTTCAAACGAAACGAACGACATTTCATCGTGTTGACATGAAAACATTGTAACGAATCTTTGGAGCCATTTTGGCAGCCTTGGGGTGCCCAGGGGTTTCGGCGATCCGCCATTTTGAACTAGGAGAAGGCCCTGAGGACGAGGTTGGTAACTGATTTCTTGCATTGTGTTGATTGATTGATTGATTGATTGAACGGGTGAGTGAGAGAGGTATTGATGATGAATTGGTTTTTGATTGACAGGTTTAAGACACTGGAGTTCGGACGTTTTGATGAGATTGTGGTAAGTTAAATGTGAAATTGAAATCGAATGCACGTAACATGCACGTAACACTCCCTATTCTAACACGTGCTTAAAATAATTCCTCACCAAGCATTCAAACCTTGGATCATGGCTTTCAACCAAAGGAAGAAGAATGTCGCAAGTGTACTTTGCGTTTTGTACAGCTGCAATATTACACTTTAGAGTTAGATTTCTTTACTTGTCTAGTTCCTGTTGTGTTTACCTCTTTGTCTCTCACTGCGCACCGTCCTTTGTGTGTATTATCATCTGCATCAACTGATGCTGGTATGCTCGTATTTTTCATATGAAGACGTCAGCATCTCAATTCCAAGAAGAAACACTCTGCTATTTGTTATTTCTTTTAGTACACCATGAAGAGCTATTTCAACTTTCAATCTACTAGAGCTAAAACCGAAAGTAATGTCCCACGTTACTTTTGAAACCATTTTTAGTTTTAATGTGATATCCATTTTTTACGAATTTCTGCTAATTCCTCTTAGGATGCAGGTTACCATCACGGCAAGACAGTTTTCAGCGGCTGGGTCAAAGGAAACAGATTGCCCGAAATTCTCAGGGAGCACCCATCTAGGAGTCATATGACCCACGTGTATGCCACCTCGCAGCCTGCTGGGAAGGTAAAGGAACCTAACAACTCGTTCCCAGGGCCTTGGGAGAGCCCAGCTCCCCTCCTTACTTGAATGCTTCGAATCAAGTAGAAACTAGTTAAAGGAACTATGTCACGGCGTTTTCATTCATTTTTCTGATCTGACAAAATTATTTTCTCATTAACGGAAACCTCAAAATAATAGTTTCCTAAGTTAGAAAAACACCAAAGAAGTAATAATTAACCAAAACTAAACAAGGATGGTTACGACTGAGGGAGATTAAGACGGATTACGAATGACAAACTTGAAAAAACTTGCCAGCTTTTTCAAGTTGCGTTACTCGTGACGTAGCTCCTTTAACAGTACTGTTATTTCAAAAAGATAAAATATAATTATTGTGAGATCTTTCCTTGCAATTAAAGATGCGAATCTCCGTGTTTAGTTTTGCTGTTTGTTGGTTAAAATTACTTAGACCGTTTCAATGCAATCCATTTGACATCAATTTCATGCAGTGTTGGTTGGCTGTGAAAAAGTATTCCATCGAAGAATTACGAAAGCAGAGTGACCCCCACAAAGAAGATGAAAATCGATATATTCCCTAGCTTGGTGATCTTGTTTTACTCAGTGGGAGATATATTTGTTCTTAACTGAAGTTGTTATTCATTTCTCCTAATTCCTATTTTTTTCTTCTATTTTCCCAAGCTGACGACCAGCACAACCTTCACCAACTTAGCAGAGCAAATTTCCCGGATTGAACCTCCTTACCCTCACGACTGGTTACCATACTCCTCCTCTGATGACATGCTCAGTACCAGTGCCCCAGTTGGCCATCATTTGTTCTCGGCGTCTGAGGACGATGACGAAGACGAAGATGACGAGACGGTGGTGCGAGTAAGACCGAGAACAGGCTCTCTCTCCGAGCACGAAGATATACTGGCTCTTAAGGCGCAGGCGCAAGCGGTAATTCGACGTGAAGAAGCCGGATATGACGTAAGCCTCTTTGATTTAAAGATCTTACTCTCTTTTCCTGCTTTAGAACCAAACGTTCAGACGTGTCATATCCATTTCGCTTTTTTGAGACTGTGGACGAAGTGCTAACATGTAGCTATTCAAGTGAAAGTTGCTGAGAGGTGCTTTCCTGTTATACATACACCTTATTTGGTGTTTTGGCACATAATACGTGCGGATATTTTACGAGTTCTGTTGTATTTTCGGGACACGGAAAAATGCCAGCAACGAGTAAAATGTCCGCGCGTTTTATCGACCAATTATCGACACCGAATTGAATAACAGGTTTCTTATTCCACCGCATTTTGTTTTTGCTTACACCTCCTTCAGTACAAAAAAGGTCAAACTGGGATTGTACAGTGTAATACGCTGGCATATTTTGCACGTTTTCTTGACCTCATACGGTGAGATGGAATTATACAACAGTGGAATTATGTTTATTATGCTGTGCTAGATGGTTCTACCTTTAAGGTTTGTAAAATCGTAAAATGTGACAATTAATGTAATAGCCCTTCAGCAGCACTGTCCTGCTGTATTGCTGATTAGTTTTGTTAATTGATGTTGCTAATTAATTAATTAGTTATCATTGCTAATAAATGTTGATGTAACGTTTGAATCTGTGGATCAATTCCTTAAATGTGACCAATCAAGTGAAATCTATTAACCCGTTAAGCCCTAAGCCATGATGAAAATGAAATTTTTCTTCACATGATCACTACTTGTTTGGACATTCAAGTGGCAAGAGAATATAGGAAGTGATCACTGCGGTTATGATGTCTTGATATTTATGCATTTTTATGTCAGGGCTTAAAGGTTCACCTGTGGGTCACCTGTGGTAGAGTTCAAGTCGTGAAGTGTGACTTCAGATTACTGTGCAATTTGCTTTGTATAATCTTGTAATCTGTTACTCGTATTATTTTTGTTTTTAATTTTGAAATTGTTATAAACTACACCGTCCTGTTGATGAGCAGAAATTAATGGATTTGAAGTCAGGAACTTATTTTCTCTTGACCATGTTTGCTTTGCAGTCAGATGACACCCATCTGCGAAGAAGAATGGCCCCGCTCAGAGTGAACAGTGAACCATAGAATGACTGGCACCTCTAGAGTGGCGGACACAGTAACTGGAGTAACGGCATTTACTCTGTAACTTCAGTAGCTACAGTAACTGTGCGGTCTTCCTTAACAAATTTAGAAAATAAAGGGGCTTGCTTCGTGCCCAGAACTTCTCACTCTTCGTAAGAGAGTATCTGATAAACTCCATTTTGATCACGTGGTCATGTTTCAGAAATATACACAAGCAAAGTTTTGCTCCAGTCACAGAAAGAAAGATGGAAAAATAAGTCTCGTAGATAAAGACGTAGGTTCGAAGCATTTTACGTTACAACAGTGTTCCGTTACATGCGTCCCAACTGTACTCACGTAAGTTAAGTTTTGGTGGATGTTAATCAGAGAGTTTTCATAACGTGGATGCCTGAATAGCTTTGGCCCCGAGCGCAGATTCTATAGCCATAACCCTTCGTTCTGCTAACCTGTTTTTGTTTATTCTGAACTCTGTCTTTGAATTTCGACCTGGCTTTGAATCTGATTTTCCAAAAACAAAAAATAAATTCCCTATTTAATCATGCATTGTTTGGCTCTATTGCCCTGGAATCACGTCGGAATGTAAATACTTTTTGATACTTTTCAACGACTGACAGCAATTAAAACTAGCCTTTAAGTACATTTAATGAAGCACGCTGGGGCGCATGTGAGAAACTTCTGCTGTAACCTATCAGATCTGGCGTACCTCAAACCAAAGACATTCACCTTTCCGTCATTTCCCTCTAAAGTAAGACAGCTACCCGAGGCGGGCAATGATGATCTTTTGCCAAGCGATTCTGTATTAGAGGTAACTGGTAGTCGTCGTCATCGTCGTCGTCGTCGTCGTCGTCGTCGTCGTCGTCGTCGTCGTCGTCGTCGTCGTCGTCGTCGTTATTATAATTATCCCCTCATCTGGTGGATTTCAGGATCAAATTCAATCCAATTAAATTTTTTTTAAGAATTCCAAAGCAGATGGGAAAGACATTAAAATTTTTAAACCATTGCCAAAAGGACAATTAGTTTTGTAGAGCATTTTAATCTTGAAAGGCGCATTGGACGTAATGCAAATCAAACACTACACCGAGAATGATTACGTTGTTATGGAGATTTCTTATGTTTATTTCTGTTAGTCCATCTGGAAGGACTACGTTCACTCAGTAACACTTTGAAATGGTGAATCATTCATAAGAAATAAACTGGAAATGTAAAGAGCCCACGAAACCTATCGGTCAGATTCGTTGTGGAGAGTGATTTTGTTTGAAGAGATAACATAGATTCCCTATTTTATACTTAGACAAGAAAATAAAGTTCAGAACTGGAGAGTTTTTTGTTGCTTGAATCGTCTGTTCTGTTTTTGTCTGGACACGTGTTTGGAAATGTGGAATTTTGCGCAATAATATTGAAATATTTGAAATTCAAATGTACACGTAGATTATCACGTACACTTCATAAGACACGAAGTAATATTTAAGTACGACAGTCTTGTTAATGTTTCACTTCAATTTAACTTTTTATTTATAAATGAGACATCTATAAGTTTGGGCAGAGACATTAATCACTTAAGCCCTAAAATTGCTCATAAAGGTAAGGACAAGGGGGCCTGCACTTTTTGCTCCCAGAACGAATACCCATGTCTTGCATAGTGGATCTAACTTTTGAGTCTGTGGAAAAAAAATCTTGATAAGTCCAGTTCGAGTTTACCAAGAGCGCTGGATAAAAAGACAGAAGACGCATTGAAGGGTTAGTCTCACTGTGAAGTAAAATATTCACAAATACTAGTGAGAATAGGAACTATTCACAACTCTCTGTATTGTATTATTTTAAAACTTCAGCAATTTTCTGCTGGCATTTGTGAGCACTTTACTTCAGAGTGAGACTTAAATCCTGTATAAATGCGTCTTTTGTCTTTTCATCCAGCGGTTTTTGGTAAACTTGAAACTGCGCTATTGTGCCCACTCAAACGAAAGCTGTTGAACAGTACTTCTCTGTGGTGCTGTTCACAGTGCTGAATAATGTTGTTTGGCGTGAACCTTGATCGAACCTGTTTAGTAGTTTTCGTGGTATATTTGATCAGCTTTAGTTTTCTAGCTACCTTAACGAGTGATTTTGTACTAACATTGTGTGTTACGAAAAATATGATTAACAATTGGGTATGAAAGGATTCTATGTGATGTTTGAGTGGATATTCAGATTTTGTAATAGTTAAAACTGTTTCCCCACGAGCGGGTCTGTTCATTTGACAGGGTAAATTGCTGGACGTCACTGAAGTTGTAAATGATTATAATTTTGTAATAAACGATTGGTTTGGTAGTAAAATGGTGTAAGTTTTTTGGCAGCAAGGAATTCAGAGATTTTTGCGGTAGTTTGATAGTATTAAACAAAAAGAGGCGTGACTGAAAAGTTGATATCTTATGCTCCTATAAAAGAGTTGGTTTATTGAAGGACGCCTTTTTAGGAAATTGTAACAGTTGTACGCTAGCCTCGCGAATGGGAAACAGAAAGCCGCGTTTGCTTGTAAAAGCATAGGCATATGTCTGTATTTTGTCCTGTCTTGAGGCATATGGATAGAAATCTTGTTCAAGGTCGCGGAGAATTTAAAGTTTACAAGGAAATCCATTTCTCTACAGTTTGTCGTACATTCTAATCACGTATATCGGCGTTCGCGGTAAACCGTGCGGAAGCGACGAGGATTCTATAATAACTTGTGAAAGCTTTTGCAGAGACCACAGTTTAAAGAGCCAGTGTCACCCAAAGTGCTTTCCGCGCCGAGGTACAATTTTCATATATGAAAAATACGCCATTTTCTTGATTGTCGTGAAGTTTGATTTGTATCTTCTTCCATCGCTGCCGTTAGTGATCCGAAAGCACTAGTCTGAATTTTAACTCGACATTTAAGTGTCGCCGTATCGATTTCGTTGTATATTTCCCAATTCTGAAGTGTTTTCGCGGTGGAGAAGGAGATCTTTAAATTGGATGCCTCGTAGGGTTCAGGAAAGTTGAGGCGAAGGCCGAGTCTTCCGGGTTCTGCCAAAGTTGTACGGCTGAAGGAGTCCGTGTATCAGTAGCGGAGAGAAAGAAAAACATCTACGGGTTTCAGCAATAGTCCTGACACTGTGTTTGCCGAAATAGTGCTACATTCGTTGCCGAATGAAAACAGAAGGAACGTTAATTTACCACAAAATAACAGTAGCTAAGGGCTTGCTCCAAAATTAATGCTTATGGTCATGAGCTTGTGCTGTTCTGTTTAATCATTCCTTGTGTTCACTGTCTGTTTATGTTTTATTTTTACAAAAAGTGTAAGTGGCTATATATTCTGGTTTTGCGTCCATCGACATCGGTCGATGCGATCGATCGCGCAATCAATCGATCGGCCTGTAATAGATCCATGTATACGCATTGAATGCAAAGTCAGATCTTGAGTAGCTTTCTCCAATGACATCTGACGATGGAGACGTCAATATTCTTTCTACTTGTTTTGGTCTTATTATTTTTAGATCGAGTGGAAGTGGCTACTCTGGTTTTACGTCCATCGAGATCGATCGATCGATCAATCGGTTGTTATAAAAGCTCCATACGCGTTGACTACAAAGTCAGACAGTAGAGTTGTTTTCTCCGGTAACATCTAGAGATGAAGATATTACTATTTTCAGAGGCTACTACTGTAAATATCAGCTTGCTGAAAGGCCAGTGCCGCAGGGTATAATTTTCAAAACGTCCAGCACACGTGCCAGCCAAACTTCAAAACAAAAACACAACCGCGCAAAGCACTTTGGGTGACACTGGCTAAAAGACCTTTTAAGGCGCACAGGACTGAAAGTAACGAAAATAGGTCCAAATGCTTGAAAAGGGTAGTGAGGAAATATTGGCTTGTTCCGAGTAGCGATTTCTTTTGGATGAATCGTTCAGTTCGCTGTTTACATGAATATTATTTAGGTACGCGAAATTTAAAACCCAAAACAGCAGGATACTGGAACACGATTAAAGACGCTTTACGCAGACGTCCCTTTTCCGCGTGGAGCTAAGGAAATAGGAGACGCCTGCACGCACGCAATACTGAGTGTGACTGTCGCTATTAAACGCGCTGAGTTGCACAATTGCTTTACAGCTTTACACGTAACCGCGGAATGATACAATTTCCGCTCCTCAAAACATTCGAAAAGGTTAAGGATTTGGAATGAGCAAGCTACTAACTTAAAACAGCCCAACTTTAAACACGGTTAAAGACGCTTTACGCAGACGTCCCTTTTCCGCGTGGAGCTAAGGAAATAGGAGACGCCTGCACGCACGCAATACTGAGTGTGACTGTCGCTATTAAACGCGCTGAGTTGCACAATTGCTTTACAGCTTTACACGTAACCGCGGAATGATACAATTTCCGCTCCTCAAAACATTCGAAAAGGTTAAGGATTTGGAATGAGCAAGCTACTAACTTAAAACAGCCCAACTTTAAACCCTCTTTAACCAAGTATCTACTCAGTTCTTAAGTAGGATTAAGTATATATGAATTTTTGATTACCGTTAGTCATATGTTAAACTGGTATGCAATTAAAAGTTAAACGGATAAAATAACAACCTGAAAATTCAGGCCTAAAGTAACTGTGATGGTGGTCATCTTCTTATAATTCACCCGCAGTTCACATATATGATTATTTCAATAATTTCATACATTCATTCTCGACTATGTTGATAATGAGATTCTCAGCGATGTAGAGTTGTGGTTCAATTTTATCCTTGGTTCAATTTTTATTTTCCTTTGTTCTTTTTTATGTTAATATATGATAATGAATATAAAACAAAAGAAAATAAAAATTGAACCAGGATAAAATTGAACTAGAACAAAGATACCGATTGTATCTGAATATAACGTACTTAAATAGTGGCCTTGAAAACATTTATGTCCTAGCTAACGAAAGTGAGCAGGTAGATAGTAGAAAAAAAAACGGTGGGTGCAGCTGGTAGGTAGATAACTAGGAAGGAAATACATAGAATCACATTGTTAAACGGAATTTTCAGTTACAGCTCGTTTAAGTCTTATTATTCGTTTGTTGTTCCCAAACAGTCCTTTGACGTCAATTCATACTGATCCCGTGGATTACGTCATCATGTCATAGTCACGTCGCCAGGGCTCTCGTTTCTTCGACTGAGTGATTTGGCAATGAATTTAGGAATGAATTTATGCGTTTTGTTTATCACAGACAAACGCACAATAACTACACTATCCGTTAATCTCGTACCCAGATCTCTTGCATGTGTGTCGTCATCTGTCACTTATCAAATGATCCCGGTCACGTCTGAAGGATATTAGTATACATAAATGTTGTCGGGTGGATTAGGTGCTTTCAGTATAGATGTGCAGTTCCAAAAGGACAAAATGTATACGATGGCCCACTTCAGTGGAAAATTGATTTTGATTATGATGATATATATAGCACAAAAGGCTCAAGGTAAGTAAATTAGCAATCGGCTGCGGTAGATCTTAGATAGTAAAAATTAAACTTGACTCGTGCATTGCAAATAAGGTCACAAATAACAGAGCGCAGCAAAATAGGGCTTAATTTGCATATCTAATTTAACGAAGATGCCGGGTTCATCGTAAATTCGGCTGCAGAAGTTGAAAAATCAATTTCTTGCACATGAATAGGTATTGGTACGAGTAGAAACCTGATCTGGTTCGTTTCTGCCAGAAGCATTTTAATTTCGATTTAAAAAAAAGGAAATCCGATTCTTGCGTTCGGGAGGACAAAACCGCAGGAATTATATCTCGAAAATTTTGCATCGCGCTGGTAATCTAAAGCGCCCAGGAAAAGATGGAAACTTTCAAACAAAAAAGCCACTCTTTTTCATTAACTAGACGTGATTAAACTGCAGTAGTTGAGTTAACAGGAAAAGAACAATTTTCAAATAAAAAGTAGGTTTTGATGATCAGATAAACATGCATTGATTCGATAAAATAATAAAACAAGTGCCATAACTCCAGATAGTCTCAATCCTCGTTCTGTAGACAGCACAAACATTAAACTAAAGCATCCCTTCGAACTAGGTGCTGCTATCTTTAATTTGGGAAGACTTCGAACTCAGCGAATTTCAACACAGTGGTGCTCAATAAAGTTGAACTTTACCGCATCGGGAATACAGCGAATTTTCCGCCGGTTAAGTTACACAATGTCTCTTTACTTCGTCGCTGCTTGATTACTTAATTGGCCTGCAATTATAAATTAGGTACGCTAACTACATTCAGCGAATTGCTCAGACGAAGGGTTAAGGCTCAAAAGTTTGTTTAGGCATCAAATTGAAGTAACACACCGCCGTCCATAATTGCTTTGAGAATTATAAAGAGATAAAGAAATAATTTGCATGGCTAATTAATTCCTTTTTGGCTTTTTTCTTTATTCCCTTTTTCCATTTTTGTATGACAACGTTATTGCAATTAGGTGTATGCAACTGATATATTATTATACCCTTTTTGTATTGTAAATAATTTATTTTTCAGGGCTCCTATTGATAACGGAATCTGCCTTGACTCCATTCAATAACTGAGGGAAAATATTACATTTATTGAATAATCGCTCTGTTTGACAAACCCTTTGTTTCAAACCAAGGTTTTAGCTTTCTATGCCGCACAGCTAAGGTTTTCTCTCGAATTCTGAGCCCATCTGGCCATAGTATCGTGAAACAATCGCTAAATATGCCTCCGAAGTGCCGGCCAACTCAATTTTGCCATACATCGCTCTTACGGAGAGCGGTTTGTTTGTCTGAGTTTTGTCTGAGTCACACAGGGGTCAAAATTCTGTGACGTCATTAGTGCGCTTCGCTATCAAATCCGAATATATCTCAGACGATTTTAGGCCTTCCGAACAGATATTTCCCGAAACAAACCGATGGAGGTATGGCACATTTTTTATTATTTCACAGAAGTTAGTTTCCAAATCAGTGGCTACATTATAATTAAAACCTGCCCTTTTGGTTTGGAATTGGTCCTGCTCAGTAAATTTCGCTAATGCTGTTTCATAAATGTCTAGTTACAGTCAAAATACTCAGCGTGCTCCGCTCATTATTTAGGAATGATTTTCATTGATCGGGAACGGATTGCTTTAGTGGAATCAAAATTCTCTTTTTAAATTGAAGATTGAAATCTTCCAACAGTAGACTCATTCGAAGAAACGAATTTTGATTGGGTTGTTATAATTTACTTACAATTAAGGGTGCGTTTCTTTGGGAAAATCCGAAAACAGATTTGTGATCCCAGATCATATGGATTCTTCGACACCAAAGAAACGCAAAATCCGGTAGTTCAAGTAAACTCGCCATTTGCGTTCACAGTTAGCAAAATCTGGTCTCAGAATTACAGAAATGGTACACAAATGAAGTTATCCTGACGTGTCAGTGCTTCTGTCTGTACTTTTGGAGAAAACTTTTCAAATATACGGAACGAAAACTCACCTGAATTTTCGTTTTCACGATCGAATGTTTTGTCACGCAAGATCGAGAGAAAATATGGCGAGACCAGTAAATTTGCATGGAAGACCGCTTGACAGATGTACTATTTTCGGATCCGTCCCCCAAAGAAACGCACTGATCATGAATCCTAAAAATCCGGATTTAGATTTGAACTGATGTATCCACTCGGAGTGTCATACTTGTCCAATATTCCAATGCATAGCATTGTTAAATTTCTTATTGTTTCGCCTGATTCTTCATTGTTATGCTTTTGTACAGTATTGTTATGTGAAGTGAATACAATACAATGCCATGCATAAATTTGTCAGAGTATTGGACAACCCTCCGGAGTGTGAATTCTTCAGATCACTAATCCCTGATTAATCCATTTTCGGATTTAGGTAAAGAAACGCAAAATCCGTTTTTGGATACAAGAATCCGGATTTGGATTTTCCCAAAGAAACGCACCCTAAGCCAAACGTTCTCACGCGAAATATGAAACCGTTGGCGGCTGTTGGTTTCAGTCGGTTTGGCTATCTCTAAAGTAGGGAATGGGGAGTCGAGGAACGGGGAATGGCGAACGGGGAATCTCTAAAATAGGGAATCTCTAAAACGGGGAATCTCTAAAATAGAGAATCTCTAAAATGGGGAATTTCTAAAATAGGGAATCTCTAAAATGGGGAATCTCTAAAATAGGGAATCTCTAAAATGGGGAATCTCTAAAATAAGGAATCTCTAAAACGGGGAATCTCTAAAATGGGGAATCTCTAAAACGGTGAATCTCTAAAATAGGGAATCTCTAAAATAGGGAATCTCTAAAACGGGGAATCTCTAAAATAGGGAATCTCTAAAACGGGGAATCTCTAAAATAGGGAATCTCTAACATAGGGAATCTCTAAAACGGGAAATCTCTAAAATAGGGAATCTCTAAATTGGGGAATCTCTAAAATAGGGAATCTCTAAAACGGGGAATCTCTAAAATAGGGAATCTCTAAAACGGGGAATCTCTAAAATAGGGAATCTCTAAAATAGGGAATCTCTAAAACGGGGAATCTCTAAAATAAGGAATCTCTAAAACGGGGAATCTCTAAAATAGGGAATCTCTAAAACGGGGAATCTCTAAAATAGGGAATCTCTAAAACGGGGAATCTCTAAAATAGGGAATCTCTAAAACGGGGAATCTCTAAAATAGGGAATCTCTAAAATAGGGAATCTCTAAAACGGGAAATCTCTAAAATAGGGAATCTCTAAATTGGGGAATCTCTAAAATAGGGAATCTCTAAAATAGGGAATCTCTAAAACGGGGAATCTCTAAAATAGGGAATCTCTAAAACGGGGAATCTCTAAAATAGGGAATCTCTAAAACGGGGAATCTCTAAAATAGGGAATCTCTAAAATAGGGAATCTCTAAAACGGGAAATCTCTAAAATAGGGAATCTCTAAATTGGGGAATCTCTAAAATAGGGAATCTCTAAAATAGGGAATCTCTAAAACGGGGAATCTCTAAAATAGGGAATCTCTAAAACGGGGAATCTCTAAAATAGGGAATCTCTAAAACGGGGAATCTCTAAAATAGGGAATCTCTAAAATGGAAAATCTCTAAAATAGGGAATCTCTAAAATGGAAAATCTCTAAAATAGGGAATCTCTAAAATAGGGAATCTCTAAAATGGGGAATCTCTAAAACGGGGAATCTCTAAAATAGGGAATCTCTAAAACAGGGAATCTCTAAACTGGAAAATCTCTGAAATGGGAAACCTTAAAATCATAGCATCGGTTCTTTAGAAGCTCAGCTTAGCGGGGTAAAAAGGTCAAGGTCGCGTTGTATGACTGATTGATTTCGATCACTTCGTAGGTTTCTGGTTTTCATGGCTGGCGGGTTAGCAGTCGATGTACAGTACGATCGGACCTCAGACGTCCGTTAAGAAGGGTCTTTTTAGCTCCCTTCACGGACTATTGATTTCACTCCGCGGTTTGAAAAAAACAACCACGTGATCACAAGTTTATGGATCGCAAGATCGGCAAAGATCAGCAACGCTCAACTTTCGGTGAATGAGTTTTTACTCGCCGTCATATTTCTTGGCCTCAGATAACACTTTTCCTGAATTTTTCCTCAAGGGCGACCTTTTATTTCAGGAACGGCGTTATTTGAGAGCATTTTTGATGATTGCCAGTTCATTCATTCATCGCATTTTCAGTACAGATCTTGGGTTCAGCTTTTAGTCATCGAACTTGTGATCACGTGGTCATTCTTTTTAAACGTGCGGAGTGAAATCAATGGCCCATAAAGCGGGCCAAAAAAATCCCCCCTCAAAAAACGTCTGAGGTCGATACTAACTATGATTGTCGGCAGGGAAACAAATGGGGTCATCAGTTGGGTTGTGAATTTCAGAGTTCGCGTTATGTAAATCTCTGCTTGAAAGGCGTACTAATAAATTACCTCCAACCGCTGTGATGCGGCTGATATACCCCTGCTTATCTATCTGATCTATACTCAACGGGCCTTTGGAGCCAGGGTAGCATCTGTGAGGCTTACATATGCACGTGAAAACGTATTCATTGTAATCGCCAGAGCCTGCATGTATAGCTTACTTGAGCAGATTGACTCATTCGGTAACCTGAAGCACAAAGCATAAAGGTTGATTTCCACTGTTGCGTAAATTTTACGTGCGTACAGACGTGAATTTAAGTAGCTTTACGTGCGTATGTAAAATTAGAGACGATGTACGAACGGCTTACGTTAACGTAAAAAGGTAACTTCCTAAATCAAGTTCGGATCTTTAAGCAGCGCTTCCATTAATATGTAAAGCAACTGTAATTTGTTTATGGTAACTGCGAACACGGAATCGAATGGAGCCAAACATAACGAAAAAGGAATAAAACGAAACGAAGCGGAAAAACGAAAAAGAAACGGAAATTAATTTCACGTACATGAAAATATTAAGCTACTAAAATTTTTCTCAAAATTTCAAGTACGTAGCCTGCGTACATACACGAATTATGGGAAGGAATAATTCATGTCTGCACGCAAGCGATGTCGAAAATTAAAATATCGCACGTGCACCGGTACCACAATTTCTAGTTTTGGGAAACTGATTTCACTGATCAATGTCGTCTCCTATGCATTTGGGTAATCACGCAACGCTCCTTCGTGACGACCCAACAAACAACGGCTACATAGACTCTGTTGAACAAAAATGAAGGCCGGCGAGTATAGATCGTAAACACTTCAGGAAGACTACCAACAAAAATCTGTAATGACAAACATAGCAGCAAGGCTAAACTGACTTTGCAAGACATCAACACGACACCGATGGAACTTCAACAGAGCTGGGTTTGAGCCATAGACAGCTGTTTCGCTCTTCTTAGAGCTCATCAGTACGGCGTAAGTTCTTCTGGATGCGGGTTCTGGATCGGCGTGCAAGTGAAACGCTGAGTTAAGAAGAAAATTACCCGCCGTGGAAAGTATGGCAGCTAAAGAAAGTTTGTGCAAATTCAACAGAGTTAACAAATTGCGGAAAAAGGGTTGCTTGATACATCCAAATGTCTCGAGGGAAATAAGGTTTGCGAAATTCGATAAGCCCCACAGACATAAATAATTACTACGCCTTTCAATAACGCGAACTGACCGAACTAAACGTCAAAACCCAACTGGTATTCGCTGGTTTTTACTACCGGCAATCATAAATACATCACCAAGCAGAGAACCGTTAAAACGAGAAACCAACAAACTGCTGGTGGTCGCACCATTCATACCCCACGAACTTGACCTCTTGACCCCGCTGAGCTGTGTTTCGAAAGGACCGCTGCGAGAATTTTTTATTTTAGAGATTCCCCGTTTTAGAGATTCCCTATTTTAGGGATTCCCCGTTTTAGAGATTCCCTATTTTAGAGATTCCCCGTTTTTAGAGATTCCCCGTTTTAGAGATTCCCCGCTTTAAAGATTCCCCGTTTTAGGGATTCCCTATTTTAGAGATTCTCCGTTTTAGAGATTCCCCATTTTAGAGATTCCCTATTTTAGAGATTCCCCATTTTAGAGATTCCCTATTTTAGAGATTCCCCGTTTTAGAGATTCCCCATTTTAGAGGTTCCCTATTTTAGAGATTCCCCATTTTAGAGGTTCCCTATTTTAGAGATTCCCTATTTTAGAGATTCCCCGTTTTAGAGATCCCCTATTTTAGAGATTCCCCGTTTTAAGAGATTCCCTATTTTAGAGATTCCCCGTTTTAGAGATTCCATATTTTAGAGATTCCCTATTTTAGAGATTCCCCGTTTTAGAGATTCCCTATTTTAGAGATTCCCCGTTTTTAGAGATTCCCCGTTTAAGAGATTCCCCGCTTTAAAGATTCCCCATTTTAGAGATTCCCTATTTTAGGGATTCCCCGTTTTAGAGATTCCCTATTTTAGAGGTTCCCCATTTTAGAGATTCCCTATTTTAGAGATTCCCAGTTTTAGAGATTCCCTATTTTAGAGATTCTCCGTTTTAAAGATTCCCTATTTTAGAGATTCCCCGTTTTAGAGATTCCCTATTTTAGAGATTCCCCGTTTTTAGAGATTCCCCGTTTTAGAGATTCCCCGCTTTAAAGATTCCCCGTTTTAGAGATTCCCTATTTTAGAGATTCCCCGTTTTAGAGATTCCCCATTTTAGAGATTCCCTATTTTAGAGATTCCTCATTTTAGAGATTCCCTATTTTAGGGATTCCCCGTTTTAGAGATTCCCCATTTTAGAGGTTCCCTATTTTAGAGATTCCCCGTTTTAGAGATCCCCTATTTTAGAGATTCCCCGTGTTAGAGATTCCCTATTTTAGAGATTCCCCGTTTTAGAGATTCCCTATTTTAGAGATTCCCCGTTTTAGAGATTCCCTATTTTAGAGATTCCCCGTTCTTAGAGATTCCCCATTTTAGAGATTCCCCGCTTTAAAGATTCCCCATTTTAGAGATTCCCCATTTTAGAGATTCCCTATTTTAGAGATTCCCCGTTTCAGAGATTCCCATTTTAGAGATTCCCTATTTTAGAGATTCCCCATTTTAGAGATTCCCTATTTTAGAGATTCCCCGTTTTAGAGATTCCCCATTTTAGAGATTCCCTATTTTAGCGATTCCCCGTTTTAGAGATTCCCTATTTTAGAGATTCCCCGTTTTAGAGATTCCATATTTTAGAGATTCCCTATTTTAGAGATTCCCCGTTTTAGAGATTCCCTATTTTAGAGATTCCCCGTCTTAGAGATTCGATATTTTAGAGATTCCCTATTTTAGAGATTCCCCGTTTTAGAGATTCCCTATTTTAGAGATTCCCCGTTTTAGAGATTCTCTATTTTAGAGATTCCCCGTTTTAGAGATTCTCTATTTTAGAGATTCCCTATTCTAGAGATTCCCCATTTTAGAGATTCCCTGTTTTAGAGATTCCCCGTTTTAAAGATTCCCTATTTTAGAGGTTCCCCATTTTAGAGATTCCCTATTTTAGAGATTCCCCGTTTTAGAGATTCCCTATTTTAGAGATTCCCCGTTCCCTATTCCCCGTTCCCCGTTCCCCGTTCCCTGTTCCCCGTTCTCGATTCCCCGTTGTCTATTTTAGAGATAGCCATTACAGCACACTTGTTTTTTAGAAATTATTCTTCACATTTTTATAACAGCGGACCGTTTCTTCACGTGCAAAAGTACTTGCGATTAACATTTTGTTGAGCGAATACAAATTAGGTCACGTCAGGTCACGTCAAGCCGCCAACAGACCGCTACTCTTGCGCGTGAGCATTCGCCTGAAGTCAATGATAAACCCATCAGCATTCCTTACAGTGCGACTACTCGGACCGGGCCACTTGGAAGAAAATTGACCAATCACAACGCTAATTGAGAACAAAAGATAGCAAAGTATTTTCGTAAACAACCAATAACGTTGAAGCATCCAGACAATACATGCTCGAAAAAATTTGAAACCGTCACCTCTGATCATGACCTCTCGGGAAACTGCCACGTCTACGATTGGTTATTTTCGATCCTAAATTTTGAGCAGAACATTTAGAGGTCGAATTCGCAATTCATAAACAAACATAGTACTTTCGCTTCAGCAGTACAGCTAGTGCCTGAGTATGTTTGTAGTACAAACCTTTTCCAAAAAGAAATTCGGTAACGCATCAAACTTGCTCAATCTGAGAAGCGTTTGCTCAGCGCAGCGAGTATAATATAAACAAACAGAGATCTGAAGATAAATGTCGACATTTGCCTGCTTTAATCGTTCAGTAATAAAAAGAGGTTCGCAAATCTCCTTCCTCACTAACTGCTTTTAGAAACAACAGGTGCTTATCGTTGATGTATTGATTCCGGCTTCTGCAGCCCTTTCAATTCGTCGCGCGGACTCAATACTGCAAGGAAATCCAAAACGAGCTTTTAGTTCCATTTCATTGTGGTGCAAGTCTGAAACGTAATCTCGTAATAGCTAGGAATGTCGCCGGCTATTGCTGTATATGCCGCCCTCTCGATTCAGTCTCGCTTGTATTTTCTGGGCAAAAGCCATTTTGGAAACATTTACATTTACCGTTAGCTTATAGTTTACGTAGCGCGTACAAACAACCCGCGAGATATTTTCAATCACACTGAGTCAACACCGCACCGTTTGAAAAGGTTCAAACCACAGGTAGCCCAAGCCCACTACGAGAGGAGCGCATATATTAGCCTGTTCCATTTTGCATATATTATGACCTCGGCAAAATATAAGAGTTTGTATGAGAAATGCAGCAAATACGCTTTAATTGCCATAAATGCGAAATAATTCACAATAATAAATGGTTCACCTTGTTTGTGTGTTATATTGCTTGCTATTTAATGGCCTTTTGGGGTGATTTGAAACGTTTTGAACGAGAATAAGAGTCCTTTATTATTTGTCCCTAACACTTAATAAGCGAAGGCGAAAGGTAACACACTCTTGGCTGTAACGTGACCGATTCAAAGTTATTTATTTGCTGTAAATCGCGAATTATGGCACCTCTCTCCAAAATTCTTTAATTGACCAATGGCTTTATATCGTTACAACAAATACACACCAAAAAAGTCCAACATTCGCGTTCTTTACCTTATCAAAATTTCAATCTCCCCACCACATCGAACCATCCGTGTGACGAACTGTTCCCGAATGCAAATTTCTGATCTCTTTTCATTGGAAGACTTGCACGATAGGCGCTCAGGACAGCACAATCCCATGTATGGGAGGTGTATTTGACAAATTAGTATATGTAATCGCATGAGGCCGAGTAGAATTAAGGATAAATTTTCACGCGTATTTTCAAAGTTTTCACAAAATTGCCCGAGTCGCGTAGCGACGAGGGCAATTTGTGAAAACTTTGAAAATACAAGTGAAAATTTATCCTGAATTCTACGAGGGCTCAATGCGATTACTTGGTTATAACACAGAGGGCAAAATTTTCATTGCACGTCGAAACACAATCCGCCGCCGGCACTCAGAATAAACAATTCTCCACACAAGCAGTTTATTAAACTGCTACTCAGCGTCTAGAACAAAAAAAAGAAACTGTCTTTTATGCATATGTTCATCTTTTGAGATAATTACAATTCTAGTTCGTTGACAAACTCACACTCAAAACTCAAACTAAGTAAGTAAATTTATTTAAGCTTACCTGAGTTGCGAAGCGACCTCTCGCTCGCTGAATTAACCAAGGTTTTCGGTAGTTTTAGAACAAATAACCATTTGCTGTTTCCCGTAAAACGTTCAGGTTCACCTTCTGGAGTTTCTCTTCGAACTAGCAGCCGATTTCCATACCATTTTTGCCAACCAACTCGGCTAAATTTAAATTCTGAAACTATATTCTTGTGTTGAACAGCTCAAATCCAATTCAAAATCTGCTTTTCGTTTCAAGACGCTTACAAAATGCAAATGGCGCGCTCTCGCGCTTAGCCAATCAAATGCGAGTATTTTTGGCGCTTGCCCAATCAGGAGTCAGTAATTTTGCCCTCGTTGGAAAGAAAATTAAGAAAAAATGCCCCCTGTCTCAACCAATCAGCAATCAGTAATTTTGCCCTCTATGTTATAACATGCGAAATTTAAAAATCGCACGTGGAGCGTGCGAAATGCAGAACTTGTGATTTACACCACTTTTAGCACCAAAACCTTACCGGGAAAAACCACACGTGGTTAAATAAATTCAACAACAAAAAACACATATACTGTTGTAATTTTATCTTGAACACTAAAAAGCTAAACGGATGTCTTTTTTGACACCCTCTGATAGTACTGAAGGTTGATATTCGAATGTCACTGTGTGTAGCAAGTAAGTAATTTCGATTTTTTTTCAGTATTATCAGCAAGGGTTTTTTAAAACTTTTAAAAGTAAAAAGTAATCGGCCGTTTCGACCACGCGTCACGTGCGACTTTCACTTTATTAGTTAGAGAAAACCTACGCGCGAGTTCCTCATAGCAAGGCCCACAACGCAAAATCTTCTTGTTAGAATTCGGTAAAAACGAGAAGAATCAAACATTGCAGCAAAGTTATCTGCTGGAGGGCGTTTTTATACAACTTTCGCCCGTTGCGTTTTATCTATTTACTAGCGCAATAAATGTACCTCTGTCATCGTCAGTCGGTTTCTTACCAAAAGGAAAAGGAGGATTTTAGTTCATTAAAAGCTTTCTGAAATCGGTGCAAAGGTGAAGTATTTTGAAAGATGGCCAGGGTACTAAATGCAGCATTGCGCCCTCTTGACACTTACCTTAATTTATTTGTGGAGCTTGATGTTACGTAAAAGATTCAAGTGCCTCAGAATATTCCAAAAAGCTTTAAAAATGCGTTTTAACACCAAGCGCGTGCAGTCTGGAGTTAGCTAGAGGTTCCGGCTTTAAATTTCTTTTCAATCGATAACATGTTAAAATTTTTAGCTTTCTGACGGGTTGCAGACTTCGTGCCGTGGAGGAAAAAAGAATCCGTAGAAGACTGCAAAACTGTGTCTATTGGCTTTCCAAAAAAAGTGTTTGATATGGAAAAGTGTCAAACCATCAGTGCAGATCAACACATGTCAGAACATTGTCCGCACTCAATGCGCTTCCTGTCAAAATCTGGGTTATCAGTTCTAATTTAAAAAAGAATGCCTTGCATTAGGACAAACTGTTCGTGCACGTTGTGTTACCGCTGTACAGGCTTTAGGTCCTGCAATTTATTTGTACTTCGTTTTGTCCTTTCAGCTATCGACAATTTTGATATCGTTGAGCCTTTACCTGAAAACATCTATCCAATTGAGTTCACTTCAGCCGAGGTTACCTGTGCTGCTTCTGATTCATCAGGAGAGAAAACTCCTGAGAAAATTCTGTTTATGAGGAAAGACCAGTTTGCTACGTACACAGAAATAACAGCTAATGACAACTTGTACTTCACAAACCGAACAGAGATGATTTTCACGGGAGAAGGCCCAGGTGGGTATTTGCCTTTGAAAACTGAGAACTCAAAGCCGTTGAACGATAGGTGTGAAGTTCACATGCTACTGTAGTACGTTTACCATATAGCGTGACATCAAGGTTATTTCCTGAGCATACCTTTGATAGCAAGGAAAATTCCACATCTTGATTGCTCTTAGTGGCTCTCCACTTCCACTGACGCTCCATTCAAGCAGAGGCACACAATGCGTGCAGAAAGGATCACGTTTTTATGGCACGTATTGTTTAATCTTTTTTGTGATGCCCTGTGCTCTGCCCTAATGACCTTGCTTATCAACATGAATTTATCCCTCCCCAACTTGAAGTAAACTGTCCTGGTAACGAGCAGCGTGACTGCGTGATTATACAGTTCATGATAGCGTGTCATGCCGACGTCATCTTCAGCTGAAATTTCCCCCAACAGATGGCATTTCTAGCGAAGTAAATTAAACTCTTCGTTAATCCCAATTCACTCACCGTTGAACAGGAATAAAAAAAAAAACTAAAACCAATATTTCAGAGGCCAAGAACTAAAACTCAGGAGTCTTAAAAACAAATTGCGTCGAAAATTTAGCAGACATAATCATTTTATTTGGAGATCAGGGCAAATTTCTTCGAACGGTAGACTTCGAAGGTTTTAGACCGTTCGCAAGATTTGCATGACACATGACCCACGTCGTGTGTCACAAGATTAGGCCATGTGTCACATTTCTCATATTTAATTAGTGTTTGAATACATTGGCTTTCAATGCAACCACCTGAGTTTTCCTATTATACACAAAGATCTTCCTGATATTGGTACTATTATCTGTTTTTTAGAAGTGGAATATTTTCCTCAAATGTACGTTTTCTGTAACGCTTTTATTCTGTATCATTTTTTCTATTATCCTAGAGTAGTTTGATTTGCTCCTGGCCTTTTTTGTTGTAATTTTGCTCTGCATAGTTTTTGCTTTCCATGTTTTATTTTCGATGTCTTATTAAAGTATACAAACTGTAGGATAAGTCACAAACATGAAGACCACCAAACAACGCATTCAAGATCGAATGCAAACACGTGACGGGAAGTACTCCCATTTTAAAACTATATGGGTATGTGCTGCCGATAGGATATTCTGGGGGCACACCCCCATCCAAAATCTCACAGAGTATCCCCCGGACTTTACAGAAGTGATACATCCGTCATCAAATGAGCCATCAGCCATCAGGAACCGGCTTAGCCTGCGTGCAGCCGTCTCCTATTTTAATAGGAGACGTCTGTGCCCGCGATCGGCCACGGTCTTTTAGCTCTGACAACACCCGATAACGGAGACGTCATCGGTTAAAAAGAACACTTCAGAACTTATTTGTAGATCTACCTAGGTTGTTTGTTGCTTTTGTCTTGGGCAAACCACCTGTTCTTAAAGATACTTAGCTACTACTTAGCTAACACTTAATACACTTCTACAGATGCCAAGAAAGCAGCGAAACTCTTCGTCACTATGCACATTCGAAATGTTACGCTTGATGATGATAGCCAATGGGGTCTGCTGGGAAGGTACGAGTGCCACGCTTTTGCAGTTAATGACTCTGTGGAGAGGAAACATGGCTTCAGTGTCAATGTCATTAGAAGTAAGTATCTAGGGTTAAGCTCTTAATTTTACTTTAGAGCTTGGCACCGCGATATGCCCTAATAAGAGGGATCAGAATCCATTCAAATGTATGTGTGTGTGTTTTTTGTGCTATGAACTTGCATCTTTCAAAATTATATTGTTAGTGATTGGTGCAAATCCCCACGAGCATGAGTCGTCTTGCAAGCATGTAAAATCGCCCCTGCGATACACTGAACCTGTTTTGAAAGCGGCTGCTGTAATAGCTTTGATTCAAGTTAAACACTCCCTACACTTGCGTCTATCACTAGTAGATTTAGTTGGCTAATAATTAATTCGATCATTTTAGAGTTTTCTATTTGATATTGTTTATTTTCGAGTGTTTTGGTTCTTTCCTGGCGTTTTGGAAGAACTCAAAACATTTGAGCTAGCTAAGGGGCCGTTCACATGATACCGGAATGACTTTCATTCCAGAACGGGTTCATTCCATCCCCATATATTTCTCTGTATCTGTTTACATGATACCAAGACGAAAGTTAGGTCCCGCACAAGTCATTCCGGAATGAGTTCATTCCGGTTTTCAATCCGAACGAAATTCTCGTTCTGGTGTGACATTTCATTCTGGTATCATGTAAACTGAAAACGAACTCCGTTCCGAGATGAAAACGCAAACCGTGTAGTCTGGAGCGAGTGGCGCATGCGTATCGTTTTCAAGATGGTGGACAAAACGGTCGTTTTCAAGATGGCTGATACGGTCGATTTTGTCATGTGAATGCAGTACGAACTTCGTTCTGGAACGAAACTCATTCCCGAATGAAACTCATTCTGGTATCATGTGAACAGCCCCTAAGAAGGTGGCTATCCGGAAATCATCCATAATTCCTACCGACGCCATATGTTGATTTCATTCTCCTGTTATGATAATGTCTGCGTTGTGAATGAAAGGACAAGTGTTAGTACCTGGCTGATCGTCAGATTTCTGAGCAAAGTTCTAATTAGAAGGTTACTTATATTTTCGTCGTGTTTGAATTAGTGGAGAGACTAGGCTTTCGCAAACACCTGAAGGAAATGATAATGAGGCATCCAAACTAGTTGTTCGACAATTCATCTCCCCGAGCATTCCAGCCAACACAACAGCCTGCGGCCTTTCCCTATATCAGGGAAACACAAAAAGCACAAAAAGCCATTAAGCCATTTGGAGCAAAAGTTCATCTTTCAAACCGGCACTCTTCAGCTGGATCGCTTTTCATCTAAGTAATTTATTCTTGTTTCCACCAACAACGTAGCTCCATTGTTTTACATATAAACCACGTCCAATCCTAAGAGGAAAAATATCGAAACATTCACTCTTTTTCAAGTATTTGCAGCCAACACTACAAAACTCCAGAATACTGGCTAAACATGTTCAGTTCATTAACTAGAGTCTTAAATTAAACTATTGAATGACAACCTCCCATTTTTTCTTTACTCTGAAAATGACGCCAGCTCCAGCCAGGGGCATCCAATGGTTCGTCTTGGGGAACATCTGTTCAGAAGGTCTAAAATCGCCTAAGATACATGGATTTAATTGCAGTAAAAGAGAGATTTCTCTGACAAATCATCACCTCGGACTTTCGGAACAAGAGGACTTATTAGTTCCTATTGGAACAAATTTGTCGTTTAGAGTACAAAATAAGGTCCTAGCATTTTCTGCGGCCTAAATTTTCAGGTAAGAACGCCGAACACAAAATATGCTCACACGAATATACCTTTAAAAAGCTCTAAAGAAAAATAAGAAAGCAGAAAATGATATGTCAAGTATTTGGGTAAAGTTTTCTCGTTGGGTGCCCCTGTCGGGCTGTCGAAATGCCAGTCATTGGCGATAACACTTTAGCAACTTTATGTGTCCGCCGTTTAAAGCTACCAGTTGGTAGGTGTGCATGGGGACGTGTATGTACAAGTACTTTAAACAAACCGGACCAACGGATGCTAACCATGCGGTTGTAATGTAGTGCTCTTAATACATCTTCAAATTTAAGACATATTTTTTGACCATTTTCAGAGGAAGAAATTCCTAAGGTATCTGTCCCTAAGGTCAGCATCCTACAACATGGTGATAACGTCACAACTGTATGTAACGTGACTGAAGGCATTGGACCTGTTACACCGTTGAAGAGGGTTTCATGGTATAAAGACGGTGTATTACTGCAAACTCTGCGAAATCCTGACCCAAGAAACCCGGAGGATTTCCTAGGGCCTCTGGTTATCAAAAACGTTGGCGTCAGGGATGGAGGAGAATACAAATGTCTTCTCGAAGTGCTGCTACGTAGTTTCAGAAAACATAACGTGTCGGATACCGCTGTGATTAGGGGTAAGTTTGCATATACAGTGTAACCCTGGTTAATACGGACACCAAAGGACACGACCAAAAAACTGTTCGCACGATACCTGGAAATCCGTATTAAGCGGCACTAGGAATTCGACAGAAGAGACGTGACTGACAAATGATATATTAATACAAAAATGCCAAGGCACAGTCAATCTATGAGCAACAGAAAGAAAACTTATATCTCTAGCTTTTGTTCTCGTTTGACCCTCACATGCCTAAAACTTAAAGTTAAGTTAAATTCAGGAGACTTTCATGCAACTCCTTATCCAGAGGCCCAATCTACTGTGGTTCTTGTGAATGGCATATTGAAAACAACGACTGAAAATGCCTCAAGATCTTGCAGTATTATGGAGAAACTTGCCAGGCATTTAGAAAATACCAGGTCTTAAAAATGCTTAACAGAATACATCTGACACTATTTTTTGTTACCTTTGCTTCTTTTGTTAAGTTGCTCCATGGCTTGATAAACCAAAAGAGGATCTGCAATTCAAGAAGTTCAAAGGAGACAATGTTTCCTTTGAGTGTGCTGCAAGAGGATATCCTCTACAGGTGGAGTGGAAAGTTCAGAAGGAAAGCGAAAACACTGTACAATCTTGCATTAGTAAGTGTGGTGAACCTTTTTTTTTTAATTAAAAAAAAATAGTGAATTGATGATATTAGGTCCTTTGGTCGTAACAAGTTAAAAAGATTGACATATCTTGCGATTCTATTTTAATTAGTCATCGTTTGGCACGGAATTAAAAAAAATGAAGAAAGTTGACAGTCCACAATGGGGCTCTTTAATTTCACCAACCTGATCATTGATTGATTGAGATTAATTGATTGATTGATTTATCAAACCCACTATTTGGATGCTTTGCATGTGCAAATTTCGATCCAGGATGTCACGTTGCAGACAAACTTTTTGTTTCAAATTTGCTCGCTCAAGAACGGCAATATAATCGTGTGTTTGCCGTCTCTCCTGTCCCCAAAATTATCAATATGTGTAAACAAAATTGCCTTGGAAATGCGCGCAATTAACACAGCAGGTCAAAAAAAAAAAAAGAGTCAAAGAAGTTAATGAAGTCGCGAGGGAAATTTGTTTAAGATTTTATTGAAGATAGGTCTTGGAGACATCATACATCATGGCACGATCACAGGAGTAATAGTCTTAAAGAACCAAAAAAGCCGCATGGAAGGGCTAATATTTGTCTTGCTTTCATAGTTTTAACCTATTCTCGATAGTATTGATAATAAAATAAAAGAAACTCCAAGTTATTTATTTATTTCTTTATTTCTTTCTTTATTTATCTTCCTTGACAGATGAATCAAATGGAAACTATCACATTCATCGCCGCGGAACTTACGCCCCTTCTGTGTTGACAGTATACCACTTGCAGTACGCCGACAGTGGATTTTACTACTGTTGCCTGCCCTCCAACTGCGCAAACAATGTTAACGAGAACTGCCAACGTTTCATTCTAATGGTTAATGGTCAAAGGTAGGAGTACTTCATGGATGAATTTGTGGCCCGTAGGGGATAATAATAAATCCAATTAAAGCTACGTAAATAGCCGTCCACTTTGGTTTCCTCTTTCAATAAAGAAATTAGGGCTACCTAACCGTTTTGAATTGAAAGTCTTTGAACGAACTTGACTGGTTTTCTTTTTACGTGTTACTGTTTTCAGAAAAGGTCTTATTATACGTCGGCAACAATGCTTAACTGCAAGGAACACATAGACATTGAATATCAGAGTAAGCAAGATGGAGAAAGCAGTGATACGGAGATTTAAGGGGATAAATAATCATGAAATGAATTTCCTAGTGGCGTGACTCATTTTTCATTTGTCCTTTTTTTAGCTCTCCACTGGCATACAATCTTTATCTATTAGTGGCATTGATTCTCAGGTAAGAGCAAATTTACATGAAAACGAGAAAGTTGTGGGGCGGGGGCAGTCTTGTTCTTCTTTGAATAATGCGCAACATTATATCAAAGCAATCAATTTAAAATGGTATTTGTTTTGAGCTAAATTAGTAATCAATGCTTTAAAAACAAGTAAAAATAATTACCCCTATAATAAAGTAAGGTAACGAGGGGATATGTGTTTTACACACTGAAGGCGTTACTAGTAAAAAATAGCTGCCATGTCTTCCACATGGCAAGATTGACCAAAAAGAATAGCAACTGATTCACTCTATTTCAATGTATTTTATTTTTGAACTCTGTTTGGTTCTCTGGTGGTCACCCACCAAATTACTAACCCCGCTGAACTGGGCTTAACTTTATTAATCAGATGAATGTTTTCATTGTGGTAGATGTTCCGCTCCCTTCTCTTCCACACACATGCAAGTGCAATATACACTAATAAAAATCATGACAGGACGAAAAAATAACGAGATAAAGATAATTATTTGAACTAATTATATCGCATCTTCCAGTTCATGATTGAGGGAGTCAATCGGCTACCATAAGTCAAAGCCCAGTTGCCTCGACCGCCCGATCAGCAAAGTTAAGCCCAAACCACAAAAACCACATCTAGTTCATCTTGAACGTCTTTGTTATATTGATCAGTGTTGGAGCAGCAGACACGTGGATCCACTGGGGACCCTACTTTTAAACATGTTATGATTTTACTAAGAACGTTTTCAAATCTTATTATTATTATTATTATTTTATTTTTTTTTATTTTTTTGTTCGGGTTGAAGTTATTTTCCTATAAACGAGACTGATTAAATCGTTCTTTATTTTTCTACCATGAATTGGGGCTTTTTTTAAGCAAACGTCATGGTATAAATTTGATTTTAATAACGTAGTTAAGCGAGCCTGTTCATATTAGAGGTAAGTGGTATATTATGTACGTTGCAGCCAAGCAGCCACCAGCTATTCAGACGGTTGATAATTTGCGGGGTTATTCTATATATCTACCCTAAAGAACAAGGGAAAACGAATCACGTGGAATATAATAACTATTGTGGACAATACAGCTTTAGTTGTTAAAACAGAGATACAAGATGATGCCAGTTGAATTCTGTTGTAATGGGTTTTTTAGTTAATCACCAGGGTTTCCACTAATTTTCCTTAAAAAACTTGGTTCGATGGTGCGTAGGAACAAAACAAACAAACAAACAAACAAACAAAAGAATACAAAAGAAAACAAAAGAATAAAACAATTCTCCTCATGAGTTAACTTTTATGAATTGGACCAATCAGAATCAGACAATCGCTGAAAGCAAGGCGACTTAACCTTAGTTTATCATATTTACTCTGTTTCTTTTTTCTTTTCTTTTTACAGTACGATCCTGGCTTTTACAAGGAGGGAGCTGTGAATTGAAGGCGAAACAGCGAGGGGTTTACGTGCATGATTCCTGTAGTTTAGAATTTATCTGTGCCACTTGAACTTTCGTTATAAAGAAGAGTATGATTTTATTGATATTTTAGAATGTGTTTTAAGCATTAGTTATTACAAATGAAGAGAAAGAATGAAGAGAACAAAAGCTATAGTAGGATCCACAGAAAGAATCAAATGAATATATATTTATTTTTAGTGCTGTGACATTAATCAGTAATTATCTTCAAGTCGTTGTAGGGTCTCAGAACAACTATCTTTTCGTTGATGTTTTAAAGTTATGAGAATTTTTAATATAATAGCTATAGAAGGATCTCCAGTGAGAGTGAAAATGATATATATTTTCTTATGTTGTGTCTTATCTTATCGAAATTGTGGCATTAATAAGTGATTATCTTTAAGTCGTTTTTGGGTCTCAGAACAGCTGTCGTTTCGCTGATGTTTTAGAGTTATGAGAATTTTTAATATAATAGCTATAGTAGGATCTCCAGAGAGAATAAAATGAGTATTTATCTACTAGTCGAGATTATGACACTAATCAGGGATCTGTCACTGATGTATTTTACTATTTATTAACTTATATTGCTAGCCCACCATCCCATTCAAGCAACAGCCAGTTGCCTCCCAAATTGGACAGCTTGTAGTTCTGTGCGAAATATACTTAATAACTGATAATTTAAAAATTCCTCTGACTTCCAAAAAGGTCACTCGGCCTCCGATCTCGTCCAGTTTGACAGTCCTCAGAAGTCATTGATAGGAAGCTGTACCGTCAATATAATTATGTCCTCGCACATGAAAGATACACTGTTGTCATTTTGAATAATTAGTGGCGGGGGATAACTCACTCTTTTATTTTCAAACTATTATGTGTCACACAAAGAAATTAAGTATGCTTCCATAAAACGCCACCAATATTCCATGAGACTTCAATGGACTCCATTGATTTCCATGGAGCTTCCATGGAACTCCACGAAAGTCCTTGTGGTTTTCATGGAACCCCATGGAACTCCATGGAGCTTCCATGAAACTCCATAGAATTCCATGGAGCTCCAATGGAGCTCCATGTAATTCCATGGAGCTTCCATGGAACTCCATAGGGCTTCCATAGAATTCCATGGAGTTTTACACGAGAATGTAAATAAAAACACAACTGGGTAAATATATTTTCCTGAAGAACATGTGATTTTCATCTTGCACACAAAATACTTTATCATATGACCCGTACGGCCCCAGCTAGCTTTTTCTTTGCAAAACCATTGATGAAAGTCCCGTATGAGGGCCGTATGCGATGGCGTAAGCGGGCCGGAAAAAGCCGTCCGGCCCTGCGAGCATTGCGTACGGCCCTCCGATAGTTGAGCTGAAACAATTTCGTTGCAATCAAGAGAGCTCTTGTGGCATTATAATTCCTAACTTTTTCTTCAAAATGAGCGATGTAAGTAAACATTACGACAACAAATTTTACTACCCTGACGATCTGTCCGATATGGAACCTCTTCAAAAGCCAACTTACCTTGAAAGCGAAGGAAAAAAGTCAAAACTCCTCACAGATGTAGAAGTTCACATGAATGTACTTCAGAGATTTCTTAATGAATGTTGCGAGAAACGAACGATAATGGAAATTCCTAGGGCTGAGCTCGACAGTCTGTTATGCAATTTCTAGATTACAGCGAAGAAGAAGGACAACACAGAATACGAAGCTGACACAATGCCCACTTTCTCGCACAGTATCCAGCGCTACTTGGATGATAACAGTGCAAAGATAAACATCCTCAAAGACGAAAAATTCAAAGTCTCAAGAGAAGTCCTTAAATCCAAGCGTCGAGAACTCAGGAACCAGGGCAAAGGAAACAAACCAGATGCCACAGTAGCCCTGGCAAACGAAGATATTGAGCGCATCTTTGATGAGAATCAGTTCAGCATCCATGATCTTGATGTCCTTTCACGTACGATGTGGTTCTTGCTCACTCTCCACTTCGGCCACCAAGCCAGACACGAAGCGAGGCAGATGAAATTTGGCGATATCGTTTTGAGAAAAGATGAAGCGAGTGGCGAATAGTACTTGGAATGGTCAACCGAAGGGGAGAGTAAGACCCGCCACGAAGATGAAAATGAGCATCGACGAGATCTTTCCGTCCCAAAGCGTACGAAACAGGCGACCGAAAATGTCCAGTAGCTTGCTATAAAGAGTTTGTTTACAGGCAACCAGAAGAAGCCAAATCACCGGAACGTCCTTTTTTCCTGGCTGTTCATCACCAACGAAAACCAGAAGATTTTTCAAAAAGACCGATGGGGAAAAACAAAATCGGCCAATTCCTTTCAAGCACCACGAAAAACCTTGTCTACGAGCGGGAAATTTACCAACCACCCAGTGAGAAAAACTTGCATCAAAACGCTTCTTGATTCCGGTGTTTCGCACAACAATGTGGCGCAACTGAGTGGCCACAAGAGCCTTAAAAGTCTCGGTAGTTATGCCGTAGCGTCCCATCAACAGCAGCGCCAGTTGTCTAAAATACTTAGTCAGCGGGAAAGAAAACTCCAGGCCCAAACCAAAGGCACAAATAGCGGAGGAAGAGCTGCAAAATCAGTCAAGTGGTACCGTTCAAGACTGAGTCCATCCAAACAACTGGCATATTTTCAGGAGCAAGCATCGGTGTGATTAACATCCAGAATCTTGACCTTCCTGAAGCCTCTGGCTCGAAACACGGTGTACAAACTTCAGCTCCGAAGAAGCGTCGCCGTCATGTTATCGAACCTTCAGACGAAGAGGATTGCACTGAGTTTCTTTGTAATCGACGTTCTCGGTTCATTATTACATTGTTGTAAGGTTTTCTTTCATATATTGTATAAACATTTGAATAACGTTATTACATTTAGCAAAAATTAGAGCTTTTGCTTGAAAAGTTTGACGAAAATATTGAAATACTCTGTACTTTGCAGCTCGGCGGTATTGGAAGGAAAAGAAAACTACTGAAATCAGCGTTAAACAACCACTTGTGACATCGCATCGTTTCTCAAGAAAATGAAACCAGAAACTGCAAGAAAACACTTCACTGACCTTTTCGTTACTGGCATCCGGTGACAAATAATAATGTACAAAAGTTAAAAGACCTCCTGGTCGCGCTCCTGTTCGAAAGTTTATTCTTGGCGAAAGTCCATCGTGGAGTTTTCTTGTCAAATGCAACAGTCAAATACTAGTCGCAACCAACCAACAGAACAAGCGTTATTATTTCGCTTTTCGCCGTGTTTTTTTATATTTTGATTTAATTTTTTTTTTATTTTTCGATTGCTAACACCTTTAGCGGTCTCAACTTGGAGTATAGCTAACTGTCATGGGTCGTGGGTCGTGGGTGGAAGTCGTGGGTCGTGGGTGTGGGTAAAGTCGTGGGTGTGGGTAAAAGTCGTGGGTAGCAAAAAAGACATTTTAAAAAAATTCAGAACAAAAATTTGTGACAAAATAGTTCGTGTGTGGCTAGTCTGAGGCAGAGTTTCGTCGCGGCCAAGGGAAACTTTAGAGGCCTTTATACTTAACAAACTTAAGAGGCGCTGCCTGTAAGGATCAAGCAAAGTTGGAAATCGGCCCAAAAATCAAAATTTTGAAACCCTGTCAGAATAAAGCCTATTATATGCCTGATTCATTGGCATAATTTGTTTTCTCCAAATCTCGAAAATGTTATTTTGGGACGCATTTATTTTAAGGGGGCATTTTTTGTTATGAAAACTGAAAAAATGCAAAATTTGAAAAAAACTTTGAAGCCAATAAAGCTTAAGGCAGCTGTTAAGGGTAATCTAGAGATGTCAGTCATATATAATTCATCTGGATCAATAATGTTTTTGTCTAAGAAAAGTATGTTCAAAGATGGCTCCATTTTCCTAATACTCGTACAGTCAGGGACCATGCTTCATTTCCCGGGATATATCTCGAGTAGTAGACAGAGTTTGGATAATTTGCTTACACCTTTTGAAAGGACTTATGTTGGTGTAGTTTTTGATATAAAAATTCCTGTGGGCAATCATTATGTGTTTCAAGAAGAGCGCCTCAAAAAAGCCCAAAATTCGACTTTTCTTGGGACGCCTTCTCAGGCGACACGGTCTGGAGGGCTGGTAACGAAAATACAAGCACTGGTAATAAGCTATATAATATGACAAAAACTGCTTTGTTTATTTTTATTCGACTGTGTCTCTGTTTTATTGCCAAAATTGTTTTGTTCTGCTAGTCCAATGAGCCTTACAGATATATATGCAGCGTTCCTTCCTACGCTGGTGTAGCTACACCGTCGCACGCCGTGAAACACACGAGCAACGCTTCTTCAATCCATTAAACCTGTCGATGGACGTTTTTGTTCATTGATAATGAATTGTCTGTAGTTGTTCTGCTATGCAGGAGTGGTGCCGCTGTATATTGCATGTCAAGAGTAGCTTGAAATTTTTGGCTTGCCGGTATATGTAGGTTCTGGTCCTTGGAAAATTCACTAGAAAACCCTATGTGGGAAAATATTTGCATAAGAGGGTATATGCACGAAACTTCACTTGACACATCTCAATCGAGAAGAAAATCTTACAACGATGCGTAAAGACTGGGACTTTCGAACAAAGAAGCTGAGTAAAAGAGTTGGTAGGAGTTTGTTTATTTGCAATTTGCATGCGTGGGAAACTACCAAAGTTTAGTGTTGTAATTCAATTATAGCATTCGTCGCGCTTGATTTGTTACAGGTGCTAAAAACATCCAGATCCTACAGTACATCTGCTTGTTCTAAACTTCCCCGGAAAACACATTATCGGAATTCACAAAGGTATTTTGACTATTTTAAAATATAATGTTGTTTCACAATCTTTGTTTTCTTGGAGGTTAGTTCAAAATTCAAGACATTATATTCACTGAGAAAACCTCGCCTGTCGACCTGTCAATCAATTGCAAAACAATTCTGCTCGATAGACGTGCACGAATGCTCGAAGTGCCTCCAAACCCCAGAACTTGAAGAATGTGAATTGTGTAGCAGAACGTTTTGTTCGTAAAAGTGCCAAAAATGGATAAATGTGGGAATGGAAATGTGGACGGAATGTGGTTCAGTTACCGTGAAAGATACAGAGATCACTGAATATCAAGCGCTAAGTGATTGTCAGCGCGACATAACAGGGCACTTAGATATGTTGAAAATGCGTGGAGAGGACGTGTCGTCTGAGAAAGAGCTGATTTTGATGGGGGCAGGTAAGGACATCTTCATGCCCCTCTCTTCAGCATCTTTCCCTATAGGGTGCGATTTGTTCACGGTCTCCTTTTCTATGCATTAGGAGTATTTGAGGGGATCGCTGCCGTAAACTTTCGCGTGTCCAAAGCCCCGAGATTCCTTTGGCATCAAATGGAGAGGGCGGAAAAAACTTTGCCAGGTCCCAGAGAGGAGTCGGATGTCACCACTCAAAAAAGCACACGGGTGATCGCACTATCAATAAGAAGCTGTCAGAGGAAATATTCAACAGGACTGGATCACTAACACCTATCGGCTCAGGTATTCATCTGTATTATTTTTATTTGTTAGGAATGTCGCACTAACTACCGTACCCGCTAACAAGGCTCTATTATATGTTGTCATTCTTCCAGCAATCCGTGGGCAGTGCCGCGAAAAGCTGAACACAAGCATTGCGACCCATGAAGGGAAGTCAAAAGAGGTGTGGAAAAATAGTGAACGTAATCATTTTGCAGTGGGTCCCTCATGCCTGTAGAGACCTACTCTTCTTTTTTATTACTTTGTCTTCTGTTTACTATCCATAAAACGTATAAAGAGAGAACGCTTTAGTAGCCTAGGCTGTGCCATAGGCTAATTCAGCGTAGTGGGCATCCTGTGGCGACGAGCAAGCAATGCAGCAGACTCGTACCCAGTCGCTTGTTAGTAGGAAAACAGAGCGCGCAAGGGAACGTGGGGCGAGAGGAGGACGTGCAGAGGATTATGGGAGTCCTCGTTTGGACCCACAATTCCTTGCACTCTCCTTTTTTTAAGCAAGCGACTGGGTAAGAGTCTGGGGGTACAGTGGGCGTGGGACAGAGCAGAAAAAAGGGGAAAAAGCGCATCGCTTCAGCCAACTGTATGAAATAAACGGTGCTCCCCCGTCTAAGAGACCTCCCCTGGAATTTCCGTTTTCGTCTTGCACTTCCCTGGAGTTTCCCTCCTTCAAACAGACCCCTTCCCCTTGAAAAAGAAGTCCGCAAAACTCCAACCCCCCCCCCCCCCCAGTCTCTAGTCTCCCAGCGCGTTTCAGTTTCAACACAGGACGTAGGTTTATCCAATAATTTATTTAAAAGAAAAACAACGCACGTACATGTAGAGGGTTTCAAATAAAAGATGAAGGAAAGAAGCGGGAAAGGTGACAGAATTACACCAGAGAAGGGGCCACAAAATAACACCCAACCTTTCGGCACTGCCTGGAAATCGGCGTTATGCTCTGGTCTGCTGGCATTTGAGTAGTAATTTACGTTATACTTTCATTTTTAAATTTTTAACGTAGGCACTTAAGAGCGTTTCCGTGGCCAGTGAAGTCAGCGTCCTGGGAGATGAACAAGAAGAGAGTATGGAAGCACTTACATGAGACCTCGAGAGGTTGGCCATTAGCCCTGACAGTACTCTGTAGCAGCCTTCCTCATCCCAGGAAGAGACGCAGTCGACGACTGATGACAGCATCAGCCAAGCCACGTGTGCGCAATACCCCAGACCTCCAGATAACACTGACGAAGGCAAAGTAGCAGCTTTGCAATGATTCGTGGATGAGTGCAGTATTGGGCCTCTCGGCTCTATTAGGAAACGTCCTTGGAGTGAAGCTACCTCGAAAACGCATGACTGCTACACCCATAAAGCCAGTGAAATCATCGCTGAAGTCCTAAAAATACACAGTGGTTCCCCTTGTCTGCCGGAGGGATGGGCTGGTCGGAAGCCCGCTAGACCACGCCACTGGTTCAATTCCAAGCGAAAGAGATACTTGGAGGGAAAGTTTAAACATGGCGAGACCACGGGGGTCAAGGTCAACCCAGATGACGTCTCGAAGGGGATGAGATGCCTGAGAGACGAGAACGGGAAGCCAATCTTCACCGTGGAGGAGTTCCTGTGTCCCCAACAAATATTCTTTTTCTTCTCTAGAATGGCATGTAAGAGAAGAGATGCCACCGAATCCGATGATGAGGCTGAAGAATTTGCGAGGAAGCAGGTGGCCGTCCACTCGGATGTGATAGAAGCGCTACAGCAGAAAATCACTCATCACTTGCTGTTCTCTGGAAAGAACCTGTGCCTGGTGACAGAGTCAGAGATCGAAAGCCTCAAGATGACCCAGATGCGCTCCATGGTTGGCCACTTTTCCATTAAGGTTAAGGGACAAAGGAAGGAGGCGTATTGAGATGCCATTATTGCGTTTTTGAATAGGTGCTCTTGTAAGCAGTAATTCTAGTTACCCTTTTGTTATTAGCAATATGGTTGCAGGGCTAGGTTGTTACTTAGGACCACAAATGCGTGGCGGCATCCATCCCTACTCTGGACCACATTTCTACGCCTTTTTGTGGTTTCAGATATTTTTCTTCCCGCAATCCCTGTGTCAAAGTTAGTGATACCGCAAATTTACGTCGCCAGTTGTTTTCCAGTACTTTCCTCAAAAAAACTATACAATCCGATGGCATGTAACATGAACAGATTTTGTAACTAGTCTGTCTATCAAAGGCGGGATGATTACCTATAAGTTTCCTGCACAAGAGGACATTTAAGGAGAGAGAGTTCTTGGTTGAGAGAAAATCGGAATAACAAATCAACGACCCGTGCACCAATCGTCCGGTATTACAACAACTTACTTGTGTGGCTCATTGCGTAAAAAATGACCAAAATGTCTGTAATAAATCGGAGACAGCGTCGAAAAATAAAAAAACAAAGCAGATTCTGTCATTTTGTAGTGTCTTAATTGCCACAGCTGGAAATTCTGTAACTCGTAACCAGTCCTCCAGACCGTATCGCCCAGAAGGCATTTCGAGAAAAGTCGAATTTTAGGCATTTTTGAGGAGTTCTTCTGCAAAGACACAATGGTTGCCCGCGGCAATTCTTGTATTAAAAACTACACCAACATAAGCCCTTTCGAAACGTGTAAACCAATTTTCCAAAATCTGTCTGCTACTCGAGAAATATCCCGGGAAATGAAGCATAGTCCCTAACTGTATGAGTATCAGGAAAAAGGCGCCACCTTTGAACATACTTTTCTTAGACAAAAAAATTATTGACCCAGATGAAATATATATGACTGATATCTATAGATTGCCATTAACAACTGGGTTAAGTTTCATTGGCTACGATGTTTTTGGTAAATTTTTAAAGATTTTTCAAATTTTGCATTTTTTCGGTTTTCACAACAAAAAATGCCCCCTTAAAATGAACGCGTCCCAAAATAAAATTTTCGAGTTTTAGAGAAAACAAATTATGCCAATGAATCAGGCATGTAATAGGCTTTATTCTGACAAAGTTTCAAAATTTTGATTTTTGGGCCGATTTCCAACTTTGCTCGATGCTTACAGGCAGCGCCTCTTAAATAGCTTACAGCTGGCTTATACACTGCAAGTTTTTTCAGTGAAAGTCTTACTAATTGAACATTCGCTTTGTGTACTCTGCGAACAAGAATTGGCACGATTGTAAGACCAGGGATGAGAGAGAAGAAGAAAGGTAACGTCCATACCTTTGCATAGCAACACAACCTGTGTGTCTAGCTCTTCTCCTCCGTAAAAGTTTAAGGCTAATATCTTTCACCTGCACAGTGTAGTGCCCACTCTTTTCGCTCTACAGTCTAGGCTATCGCTAGGCGAGCGCTTTATTTTTTTGTGTCTGGTCAACATGTTACAGGCAAGAGTAGGGCCGCTAGCAGCTTTATTCTTTGTTTTAAATAACAGCTTTATTCATTCCCAAAATAAAAGCATCATTGCCCCCCCACCCCTACCCCTAATCCTGAATGGAACTTGTTTATGTAAACTGTTCGGAAATTAGTGGTAGGCAACTAAACACATAAAAAACATTAATTATCTTTGAACATCTAAAGGAAGATGTGACCTTAATTTGCGGATAGAAATCAACCTACGGCTACGATTTTTTTAAAGACGCGCGGAAACAAATTGAAAACGTTAGCCTAACTTTTTCAAGTAGTGTTGTAATCCGTTTCCATCCGAGCCATCCGCAGCCAAAGATGCATGTTTACAGTTTCAGTGCTCTGATATAGCAATTGTTTAAAAAAATGGACCATTATTTTTAGGTTTCCTATGACACAAATATGTATCTTGGCTTTTCAAATCCGTGTTAAATCCGTGACAAAGCCCCTTTAAGTTCAGATGAGTATCAAAATGCTTGTGATGTATTTTTTTTCACTAAACATGGACTGTTATTTCTAGGTTTCCTCCAACACAAAAATACATTTTGGCTGTTCAAAAATCTGGTAACATCCGTGACATAGTCGCTTTAAGAGGGTGGCGGGAAGCCTTATAAGACAGAGGGGGCTTTACATTTGAAATATATATTTATAGGATAGTCATATATAGAAAAAAGTATTTTATTTCGTTTGTAGTGAAAATCAAAACGGACGCTAGAATTACATTTTTTCACTCTGAAGACATTTTTTTGTAAAACTACAAGTACAGAAACTTAAAATAAAGCGACTTCTTAAACGTTAGGGCTAGGCTTTTTTTTACAAAGCACCGATTTCTCTGATTCCCAGGTTCCAATTTCTCTGTCTGTCCTTTCTCCGAGGTTGGAATTCTTTCCCACGGCCGCTGCATGCTCATATCGGTATTTGTCAGGAGTCATGGTAACTGTACAAAGGATAGTAAAACTTAAATTATTCACCTTTTCGACCGAGGATCCGGGAAAAAACAACGAACTGCGAGTTGTCCTGCGAGTGTTCCTTTTCAGATTTGTATATTTACGTCGACCGATGATGGATTCCGATAGCGACTCCTCCGGCATGTCGTACGCTGATGTAGTGAAACGAGTGTCTCCGAGTATTTCACCACCGCGCCTAAGCAACAGCTGCTGGCTTAAATTTCAAGTCGAAGATGAGGAAGAGGCAATGCGAATTGCTTTACAGAAATCTGTAAATGATCAGGTAAATGTCTGTTTGCCACACTGTTGTTTTTCAGATACGAGAAAAGAAAACAGCCTAGGCATTGATTTAGTATTGTTAAAATAAATTTGCGCCACGTCATGATTTAACTCTTAGCTTGTTACAACATATAAAACCTTAAAACTATAACCATCGTTAATATTCTGCGTCTGCTATATTTGATTAGTAAAATTCATAATTAGGGTACTGAGGCTTGCCTGGAATATTACCTGTCTATAAGAAAGTCAGGCTTTTCTTTCCAAAGCGATGTTAAATTTAATTTGAATGGTGTTGTAGTTTACTTTAATAAAGCAACTTGTTGGGAAAAAGCTGATACAGTTACACTACCCGCCTAAACGCTAAGCGAAAGCCGTTTCTTGCAACCATCCAAACAGAACGCCGATAGAGATTATAGACGATTTTGAAAAAAGGGGAGTCCTGGTGCGAGTCCTATAAAAATGAACCTCTCAGTTTCCTTCTCCCACTCTCACCGGTATTTAGGCTCGATTTCCGCCGCTCTCTCGAGTCCGGTCTTTGTTCCTCCCCTTTCGGGGGGATGAGTGCGGGCTCATTTTCCCGAACAGCGGCTGGTAATCGAGCCTAACCGGTGTTATAACCGTACCAATTCATGTCCACAGACTACACAAAGCGATGTGGACTCTAACTCTGGAAAACCTGCGGTGTAAAGGTGCTTTTTGCTACCCAAGACTTTTACCCACACCCACGACCCACGACTTCTACCCACGACCCACGACTCACGACAGTTAGCTATACTCCTCACCTTGTCGCAGTTAAATTGTTTTACAAATGAGTTTTTGGTTCGGATTTCCTATTTGATTGACCAAAATTGTCTGGTAATGGCTTGTGAATGACGCGTAACACTCCTCTATGGGAAAATCAAGTCACGTTTTATTATGACTTGATGACATGTATAAGTCGGTCCTTACGTCTCCGCGGTTCTGGTTTACATTTGATGCAGTGACATTTCAATCATGAAGCAGCAGATTAGGACGCCTTGCGGTAAGCCCATTAGATACGCTTGCAAAACCCCTCACAAATTCTTAGAAAAGTTTTCTAAGAATTTGTATGGGACAACAGGAGGTACTTACAGTTCGCGCTTTCTCCGTCCTGTCATGCAACGCTCTCATTGTGGGCCCAACGAATTCAGGGAAATCAAGGTTTGTGGTGGACCAGATCTACGGGCCTTTCCCCTGCAAGTTCGACTACATAGTACTCATCTGCCCGACATTCGCGCACAACAAGACCTACCATCGAATTGGTGAAAATGATCCAAGAATGTTTGTGATAATATGCATGCAGCACGAGGTGGAAAATTGGTTGAATCTCGTGAGCTGGCTTTTTGAGGGCACCAACACGCTCATAATCCTGGATGACTGCGCAAGCCTCCAAAGATGTGAAAGGGCGCACAGGCCAGCTGGTGAATCTTGGTTTTTCTGCTCGACATATCGGCATCAGCGTTTGGGTGCTGACCCAGAAGATAACCAGCATCACACCTTCCTTCCGGGAGAACGTGGCGGCTATCGTTCTATCTTACACTCCCTCGGGCAAAACCACCAAGGCAATCTTTGATGATTACGCCGGCGAACTCTCCCACGATGAGTACAAAGGTCTGATTTCAAAGCTGAAAGAGCGAAAGTTCTCTTATCTTGTGTTCTCGCTTCGCCACCCCTTCGGGATTAAGTCATTTTGAATTAAAAAAAATGAAAGTTGTATATATTGTTGCTAAGTACACAATGGCTGAACAAGAGGCGTACGCAGAAGTTATGAACCTACTGGAAGCTGAGCCATCGAGCGGGCCAGCTGGTAGTATTGTGCCAGACTTAACCAGCTTAACCGCCCCCGGACCTGACATTCCTGCTCTTCGTGAGCAGCTCGCCGTTCTTGTATCTACAGGCAAAGCCAAAGAGGCCATATAGGAGTGCAGTTAACACATGAGCAGGTAAAGCGCCTGAGCGACAAAGATGTTGAGAAATACACCAAAAGGTACGAGACATACGTGGGATCAAAGACAACAGAAAGTTTCATCGACAGCTGCATTTTTCTTGTAACCAAAATGGTCGGAATGGCCGTTAACATCAAAGACATCGAGGCTTATCAAAAAGAACTCAGAAACGACTACATCATAAACAAAGAGCTATCCAATCTGGCAGGCAGCATTGCTTTGAAGGGCGGCTGGTTTCTTGCTGCGGCCAACGCGGCGCTGATCACCACAAAACACATTGATTTTAGCTCGAATTTGGAGATAAAGGACGAATCAAAATTGGAAGAAATTCCTCAGCAATCCTCACCAACTGCTGAATAATTGCTAACAAATTTTGAGTAATTGCTAAGCATTATTATATTTGCTTAACATACCCTTTGTTGCAAAAATAATGTCTACCGAACAATCAGATAGCGCACATTCGCAGGACGAGACCCATACAGCACATTCGCAGGTCGAGATCACACAGCACGCGACAACTCCAACTGCAACTACAACCACGCAGCACGCAAAAAATCCCAAGCGTGTGGCTGCTGGCAAATTGGTTGCTGAAAGAACGAGGATGGCTCGGGAACAACAGAAAAAAGCTGCAGCTGAGGCTGCTATCATTATCGCAAACAACAAGGCGAAAGCCACCACCGCGGCCCCTGAGCCAGCCCCTACTACAGAAGACGAAAGCCCAAAGTGTAGCGGAGGAAAAAATAGCAGTCTCAGCACCACCCAATGGCTTGCTGTTGGCAGCTTAATCGTTTCATTGGTCGGGCTTTATTACAAACGTGAAGAGCTAAAGACCGTTTTCAGCAAAAAAATGCCTGAACCTGCGCGTGTTGAGTCACAACCTGCTTGCACGACACAGCCCAAAGGTGTAAGACATATGGATTAAATATGTAAACCTGTCATCCTATTAACATGAAGAAAGTTGACGTTACCCAAGTTCTTATCTCTACCGCTGCCATTTTCGGTATCGGGCTGATATGGTACGACTTCAACGTAAAGGTTTTTCAAATAGTCCGAGATCTTTTTAATGCCACATTATATGACACGGACGCAGAAGAAACAGATTAAATTTTGTTTTAAAGTTTTGAATATATTGCTATACTGTCAAACGCTACTTTGTCCGACAACAAGCTTGTTAAAACCATCATAGACGCTGCTACTCTTACTGGTTTCGCCGCCGGCATCGGCTGGCTCGCAAAAAAGGTTGTAAAAGAGAATTTTACCTCTGATCCCAGCGTCAGTGCGATGAACTACGCGAAGCTCACTGCCGTCATGGCGGGCAACATTGCGTTCAAACAGTATCTCGAGGACCAAAAAATACTCCCTTCCAGCGTCTGAAATTAATAATTTGAAAAAAAGACTCTGATATATAATACCATGGCAAGTATCGCTATTATGGTTGGTGGGGCTGTGTTGAACGCCGCGGCTTTTATCGGTGTTAACTATCTTGCGAGGGCGCTTGGCGGGGGTGACAAAGCCTCACTTGATGAAAAAGTGCGCCATGATAAAGCTCTCGAGGCGTATCAAGCGGCTTATGCCAAATACACGCGCGACCGCACCAAACCTCTCGACTGGATTGCGACTAACTCGAAAATAAAGGAGGAAGCCAATCAAAACTCCACCAACACTGACTATGCCTTCAAACTCTACAACCAGGCGCACCCTGACGAACGAGTGATACCCCCCCAAAGAGCCCAAGTTCTCAGATTTCTATCAACCAAGCGAGCAGCAGAAAAATGGTGAACTCATTTTTGTGGGCGCCGGGGCTCTTGCTCTGGGCTACGCAACCTTCCGGTTCCTTTGAACTTTTCACGCCATCCTTATAGTGACACGGTGGACTCCAAACTCGAAAAGGTATACTGCAGCCCCGGGGGCTACTGGAAAGGTATTGCCGCGATAAAAAAATTATCCGAAGCCGCCAAGGTACAAGAAGAAACCTCAAAAAAGTGGCTGATCAAGCAAGCGCTCTGGCAGATATTCCTCCCCGCGCTTAAGCGCATTCCTCGGCCGAAATTCGACGTGCCCACACCCAACGCGGTTCACCAGGCAGACCTTCTCTTTCTGCCGCACGACGAACTGCCCCGCGGGCGAAAAGTTTTCAAATACGCCCTCACCGTTGTCGACGTGGCCAGCCACTACAAAGAGGCTGAACCCTTGACATAAAAAAATTCTGATGAGGTTGCCCTGGCCTTTAAGAAGACTTACAAGCGCGCGCCTCTCAAATGGCCTCAACTGCTGCAGGTTGACCCCGGGCGCGAATTCATGGGCGCTGTTACAAAAGAGATGGAAAATCACAAAACATATATCCGGCGCGGACGCGTTGATATTCACCGTGACCAGGCCACTGTTGAACGTTTCAACCGCACCCTGGCTGAGCGCTTGTTCGGGTACCAGTACGCCGTTGAAATGCGACTCCCTGAGGGCCAGCAGTCTACTGCGTGGGTGAAAAGGCTTCCTCAAGTTGTTGCCGCTCTGAACAACGAGGTAACAAGCCTTACCGGCAAGAAACCCGCCGTTGCCATCAAAGAAAAAGATGTTTCTGCAAAGCCATCGGCACCTTATTCGAGGCCTGTTGGGCAAAGGGAAAAAAAGCTCCCCTCTCTCGTTAATGTGCGCTATCTCTACCAACCTGGCGAGCTTGAAGGTGGTGTAAAAAGAGCCACAGATCCAATCTGGTCTTTGAAAGTTTACAGCATTGAAAGATCTTTTACCAAACCGAATCAACCCGTTCTCTACTATTTGCATGACGGTCCCAAGCGCGGCTTCGTGCGTGAAGAACTGCTGGTTGTCCCTCCAAACACACAGTTACCCCCCGAACAACTCTAAAACTTCGGCATCTAACTCTCTAAGTTCATCATCTGTTAATGTAGGCCATGTAGGCATGTTGGTGTACCCGTAAGCTTTTGTATGGATACCATCGTCACCTATCCATCGCTTTGAATCAAATGGCGAAAGCGAAATTTTGTTTAGATGCATGCCATAGATCTCATGTCCCTCGCTTCGAAGAAAGTTCATTCCATGCCATAGCTGCTCCGTACCAAAAAGCGTTTCCTTGTACTGTTCATGCATTATTCGTTTCTTGACAACACTCTTTTTTACACCCTTTGTTTTATTGATTTTTTTTTCGTCTGCCTTCAAGATAGAGTACATTTTCGGTCTCAGACACACACACTCTGCTATGGGGGTTCCGGCTCATTCGTCTTTCATTTTGCCCAAGACCTTTTTGTTGGCATTTGAGTAAAGTGGATGCTCCTTCGGGTAGTCGCTCGTATCATATAGATTTCTGTTTGTTTCGATGTCTTTGTAGACGTCATCCGTTTCAATCTCAAGCAGAAGGCTGCCGGTGTCTGTGTACAAGAGCTCGCACTTTGGTCCGTATTGCTTTTTTAGTGTGTTGTAGAAAAAGACGTACATCATGATCTTGCTGTTGTCAAGGATAGTCATCCCCGTGTAGACAGGCTTGTTGAGCAGCAGCCGGCTTTTGCGCATGTCGATTCCGACCGGGTCGTTTGAAAACATAACATGCCTTGAGTACAAAGGGTTGGCAACCAATTTCCTTATTTTGTCTGTCTCATTGCTTCTCACTATTTTTATGTCAACACGGTTACGCAGGTTTTTCATGGTTTTGCCGAAAACTGAGTTATTCATGAGCTTGTAAAAATTCTTTTCAAAGTCGCTCTTTGAGTTTTTCCTGAATTCTGTATTCATCCGGATGTACGGCTCCACCCAGCATTCTTGTTCGAACTCCAACACCCTGTGCACGCGCTTCAGTTTCATGCCCTGCTTCAGATAAAACTGCAAGTTTCTGTAATGCACGACATAGTTGCTTTTGTCCTCAAGTGTCAGCAGCAGCTTCTTGCTGTCCGGCGGTTTCAGCTCCAGGTCTTTCATCAACCTCTTTTGGTAGTCCGACATACATTCTTTTTTTACGACCTTTTTCTCCGGCGCCAGGGGATAGCTGTTGTGTTGCTCATACAGTTCTGCTGGATATTCAAGATCCACCTCAAGAATCCATCCATTCTTTGCGTTTTCTTTTTTCTTAATGATGTCTTCCTCAGTGGGCATAACACGTTTCCATTTAAAATCTCTTTTCGGGAGTGGCTTGCTCATTGCCCATCCGTAAACGTTGTTCGCGTCGAGATACATGATGTATTTGTTCGGTTTGCTGGGGTCATAGTCCGGTACTAGCGGGTTGTTTGCCTTAGCGTATCTCTTGCTTACCATGGAGATTCCACCCCGCATTCCCCTTTCCACGAAGAGATGCATTTCAAGGTCTGTGAATAACTCAAGCTCGACCCCCGTCTTTTTCAAGAGCGCGTCCCAGGAGAGGCCTGGCGACGTGTAATAATGAGCCGGATCTAACCCGTACTGCTCTTGGCATAGGTTTCGGAAGTTCTCAAAAACATCCGCCAGCAGGGCGACATCCGTTTTCACGTAAAGATCGTGATAATCGCCCAGCGTTTTACATTCAAAAGTCTCCCAGACAGTCTGCGCGTGAGCGTACTCTTCGTCTGTTATGTGCTCGTCGTTCAGCTTGCTGTAAAACTTCTCTTTGTCCGGAAGCCTTGTCTCGCTAAATCTCCCCCATGAGTCCATGTACTCGTAAGGGTAGATCCCTTTTTTGTAAAGCAGGTCGCTGCCTTTTGAAATGGTTGATGTTATTTTCAATGACTCCTTTGGTGTTGCGCTTACAAGTGAATCAAGGCTTCCTTGCAAAAAGTTCAAGCTGTCGATGAAACGTTGACCTCCGACTGAAAATGTTATATATTTCTCCATGTTGTTGGCGACGCATTTCACCTCTTTCTGCAGCTGTGACATCGCTTGCATTAAATGGTGTGCGTCGTAGCCCCTCAGGTTGTGGAATACAACTGGTATTTGGTCCGTCTTGTGTTTTATACGCAGTTTCAGTTTGCATTCGTTATGTGCGGCTCCGCGGCACCTTTTATTTTACCTTTCCTTCACGTTATGTGGCAATGGTCTTTTACTGCGTCTATGAAGTTTTTCTGAAGTAAAGGGTTTCCACAGAACTTACAATTTTCCTGTAATTGTGCTTCCAATTGGTATTTTTTTGTCTGTTAATCTTTTTAGCCTAAGAATCCCCCATTGTTGTTCTTTCCGTGCTCTGTAAAAACATTTTTTGTGCCATTGACCCAAATAACTGCATTTTTCACTGCCTTCTTCACTGGCTTCTTCAATGTTCCAAACAGGTAAAGAGTCTAAGAATTCATCTTTTATCAAACTTTTGTTACAAATATGGCAATCAGTTGCAATTTTTGAATTTTTCCCAGTCTTCGGCCGTCATCACAATCGGCTTTGGTGCGGCCAAACTCTCTCTTATTTTCACCTCTTCCTTCAGAATGTCACTTAAAAACGTTCCCACCGTGTTTTTTCACCCCTGTAAACCTTTGACCCTGAAACTTCACCGTCGCTTCTCACAACCATGTAAGAATACCCGCATGCCTCATGCCATTCGGTCTTCTCTGTGTAGCTTTTTTGATCTCTGGCCCACTCTCACAGCCTGGAATCTTTCTGACCAAAGCCTCAAAGTCCGGATATATCACGTATGGCACCTTCATCTGTTTGTGATGATTTTGGAAAGAAAGGGTGTTTTTCCCCTCTTCCGGCATCTCGATCCTTGTCGGCCTGCCGTTCACACCATTGCAATATTTTTTGTGGTTCTCGAGCAAGTCCGCTCTTGAGAAACCTGTTAAGCACATCATGCAGTAGTGCTTTGTGTTGCTGTTTTTGGTCTGATCGAAGAGCAAAGCGCTCACCCGTTTTACATAACAATAGTGTTGTATTATCCCCGACTCAATTACCATCAGGTTTATCCGCGGCACATTCGCTTCTTTTTTGCTTATCCTGTGCACAATCACACAATTGTTTTCCCAGCCAAATACGTTTATTGCGAGGTTTTTGTTTTGAGCCTCAAGCTTGTCTATCTGTTTTACCGGTGTTGGGAAATCGATTCCTTCGTAGTCAATACCATCGTTAACCGGATAGTAGCTTGGTCTGTTTGACGTCTTACCATTAGGTACAGGAAATAAAGCAGCTCTAAGTGCCCACTTCAAACATTCGTTATCCCTGTTGCGTACGTTGATTACAGCTTTCTTTTTCTTCAGTTTTTGTAGAAGATCCATGTAATTTCCTCCGCGTAGTGGCTGATAGCGTGCAACATTCACGTACGCTCTCATTATTCTCTCAAGAACCCATCCTGATCCTTTCTCTGACCAGGACTCAATTTCGCCTTTTGTTCTTTCAATGAATCTATCGAACTCTTGTTTTATCAGTTCTTCATCATGTCTGTTGAAAACGTGCGGTTCATTTTCTCGAAAATAATGTTCCATGTATTGCATTTCACCGTCTCTCTCTATTAAAAACTTTACTTGCAACCCAAAACTTACTTTTACGCTTTTTAATTTTTGATTTCGTTTTCAATCAAATCAGTAAACTTTGCTTTCGTTTCCCTTGCAAACAATAAAAGATCTTTATTGTTAGGATTTTCTTCAGAAACAGCCATTCTCCAAATACGAATCCATTCCTGGAAATTATTTTGTGATAATAGAAACCTGTCATACATTCCAACATAATGTGGTTCTAACGGTTGAGGCAGGTTTCTGTTTTCCTCCTCCGGTATTGGGCCGTAAAACATCGGACGAATATCTTGCGGCTGCCATTTTGGTGTATATACCAGTGTAGATATTTCTTCAATAGAAAATAATTCTGGGGCACATTCGATATAACAAGTGCCGACATTTCTTCAATAGGAAATATTTTCTGTGGCACATCTGCGCTTCACTGGACAGCAGTCACGCGCTTTGTTTTTATGCTGTTTGGGTTATTTTACTCACACTCTTATTTTTCCCGAATCGAGTCTCCCGAATCGAGTCTCCCGGGAGACGAGATTTGGGAAAATAAATAAGGTGCCCCAGAACCCTCATTATCTATGTGTGTATCTTTCTAATACTTATTAGCGCTCAGACGTATGGAAGAATCGGAGAACTGATTCTTTATCAGAAGATGCCTTTGTCAGTAGCTGCAACCTTATCTCTTAGACAAATTTTGGCAACGTTTGTTCAGGCTCGGTTTCTTTGCTTACGAGAGACGATGTCATAAGTAGAATGAGTCAAGTTAAATTGAAGAAAAATGCATGTTGTGACCTTACATTCAAAAGGAAATGCTGACCATCAGGTATGCTTCTCACCACAAGTCCTTTTTTTTTATTTTCTTTCTAAAACATACAGACGAATATGTTTGCATTCTACACTACTAATTTGTCAGATCTTGATTTCGTATTTCTTGATTCATTGAAGGTCACATGTGACAACGGCGTCAGACTGCTCTTCCATTTTCCGATCGCAACCCAGGTTCCGTGCTGCTGCGCACAAACTCCGCCGGTAGTTCAGTGGCATCCCCTGAAAGAAAAGCAAGTATGAAGCATTAAAGGCTTTGAAAAATTATTTCTCTTGTCTCGTGAATCACCGTAAAATAAACGGAGGATCACCATTAAATTCACCAAAGACCCCTGTGTTTTTTATTATTATTTTCTCGCAAATGTTATTTTCCTTTTTTTTTTATTGGCAGGAATTTCAGTTGAAAAATCTCTTGCGCGCTGAAACGCGAAAAATAAACATGAACAGGGCAGTTTCATGGCAGTTTCAGTGTATTAGTGGCACAGGGTTTTTAAAGAGCTTGATAACTTGTGAAATCGGTGAATATAGCTAAGTAGCTATCTAGAAGCCAATGAAACAAAAACCTCGTTTAAACTGACACCGGATGATTAAATCAACTCTGAGTCACTTTATGAAAACAGTTTAATAACTGACCCATTGTTAAAAATTTGCCAATATCAGATGCCAAAACTTTAAATATGTCCTCCAAAACCGTTTCTTACGTAGACAATCTATGTTAGGGTTTAAAAGTAAGATAAAGACTCGCTTATAATTTTTTAAAACTCACTGTCAAAGTTGTTTGATCATGAGTCAAATTTTATTGCAAACAAAACAATTTTCATATTATCTTAGCTAACAGATGGCAAATTGATTTTTAAAGTTTTAAATTCAAGTATAACTACAGTTTTCGAACAATAGTTCTTTTGTTCATTCGTAATTCATAATTCTTCAGAGATTGTCCTTTATCCGTGGTTTTTAACTATGGCTTCGCCTGATCAAAATCGAAACTGACTGTGCGGCCCAGCTGAAATAAGATGTTGTATACCGATTGAGGTAAATCTTATACACGGAGAGCATTGGTAAATCCATGGAGAGTTTTAGATATAATTGTCGGTTAACCTATTCAATATGTTAACCAAGGTAAAGGTGGCAATCCTGCGGAACTCGAAACGTGTAGCCCACCAGAAAACAACTAGATTATTGGAATAATCCATCCTTATGGAACGTTAGTCCGGGTTATGTTTCCTTAGCCCCCGTTACATATTTATGGAACTGAGAGGTGAAAAACTGTCAAGTGTATAAACTGCTTCGCCTTAAAGACCCATTGGCACTTTTCATAATGAAACGCGGTCGTAACTGAATTTCGTGGACCACGAAAATACTCAGCTAATCGCGACTGTTTGAAAGATCCAAAGCAATCTCATTCCATCGCGCAATATTCGGCCAATTTTGCTCACCTGTGAAGTAAGAAGAAATATATAACATATATTCTACGTGATATTTCGCGTTGTGATGCGGTAGAAGCCATTTTTGGTCGCGATTGGAACTTTTCCGTGGAGCGATGCCGCCAAAGGCTCGAGGGTAGGCCCGCAAGAAACTACAACCTTCGGGTTTGGCTCACAAATTAGGTCTTTCATGTAAATGAAATAAGTCTGTTAGATCGCCTATAAGTGCCCCTCTATTTTACAAATTATTCTCGAATTGTTTTGTTCTCTCTTTTCAGTGTACTCGTTTACTGTGAGGTGAGTTTTTCAACATTGATACGTGACCAATCGACCAGAACAAAGTATTGTCTGCACGGCAAAATATGGATGAAGTACAAAACTTCTCGGTTCGCTGGCGGCTTTTTTTTTTGTGTTTTGCATTGAAATAAACCTTTCGGCGAAAGTTGAAGGAGGTTTTCCGCGTCTCTGGCCGTCGAAATTTTTTCGATGTGAGTTTCGAAAGTGGCTAAAAACAGCGTCCACCGGCGGTACTCATTTGAAATTATGCCCGATGCAAATTAGATGCAACGGACAGAAAAGAGCCGACTGGAAGTATGTTTTTTATACAGAAAACTTGACGGCTCGCTGGAGGTTTCAATTTCGTTCGCATCGATCTCAAACTTTCGGTGAAAGTAGGAACAATTCTCCAGCGTCTTCGGTGTTATTATTTTTCTTTTAAATGGGATTTTTGGAGGGGAAGAAAATGTCCTCGGCGACTGCTACACGAAGGCGGGTTGAGTGGCCCAAAACAAAGTCCGCAAAAGTATTTGACGGGCTTTTGTTTTGATATCTGACCAGGCTGCTTGTTGAGACTAAAAAATTACTTACGACCGACATTTCAAAATCAGTGTTCATTTCTTCCTCGAGATGAGAGGCTGTAAATTTTCCTCTCGAGAGATCGCGGCCCATCTCCGGTCGAATCAAAATAAACAATGCGCAGTGCATCACGGTAAGTGCCAATGGGTCTTTAAATAAAGGCACTTCACCTGAGACGAATGCTCGAGCTATCCACCAGAAAGAGAAACAAACACTTACTACTGAAATAACTATGCTAACAACTGTGGGGATTGTTCTTTTACCTCGGCCCGTTTGTCCTTTTTTCCACAATTTCGACACCTAAAGCTTACAGAATTAGCTTCTGTTACGAGCGACCCCAGTAACAAACTAAAACAGAAGAGAGCCACCATCTTTGATTCCATTTGAACAATTTTTCGTGTCTTTTTCGCTAAGGTGCTCTGGAGGTGTTAAACACAATATGGCCTATATGACTATGCCCACTTTGTTGACATGCTTTTTTTTTACCTAAAGCAGTTTAATTATGTATAATTGTGCAGATGCGCATTTTAATTTCACACTCCCCATCTGTGTCGGAGAAAAAAAAATGAAGTTGTTAATTGCAAATAATTAGTGTTGCGCTAAAAAGAGAATGTGTAAACAAAGTTTAGCTTTCTGAGCTGTAATTGGCTACATTGATACCACCTAATGGTTGTTTAGCTAGGGCGACACGACAAGGGAATTATTTCATAACGCTTAAACCACGCACCATTATTTGGAAAAGCGTGCATGGAAAATTTGCCATTTATCTCTTAACAACGTCGCAAGAGCTGATAAACGAAAGAAACCGTAGGAGTGACTCTGGGATTGAACAGAATAAGCACTAAAAGTTTCCTTTGTTTTTGTGTTTCTGCAATAGATATTATCTCATGGAAATAGATTTCACTAAGAATCAAATTACAATGGAGTTTGAAAATGAAATAAATAGCAACCAATGAAAAAGAAATCTTCTCTTTTCAGGGAGGAAAGGAACACATAACAGGCATGAGACGGAGTAAACGGTCGTGAGAAAAAGCGTTTGAGTGAGAGCTTAAAGAGCGCAGAGCGCAATGAATTTGCGTATGACGCGTGCTTCCCATGGCGCTATCTCGACAGTATTGAACTCCTGTTGATGTCTTCTCACTTGTTCCTTCATTACCAACACCTGTACGCCACTCCACTTTACTGTCTGAATTACCCATAATTGCGCACTGGCGGTTGCTAACTGGTGTCGTGTTTTTTTAATCGCCGGTGATCAGAAAAAGGGGCGGTTCGCAGCTCTTACAAGGTCTTCTCTGATTTGCTGAGAAAATAATAGAACAAACAACAAAACAATGGACCCTAGCCCTGCAAACAATAGAGCTGCGTGATACCAAGGTCCAAAGAAATTAGAGGTTGTTAAGAGCTGCGTGGTATCTGTCAGAAAAGGGGGTGCGAACAATAAAAATATTAGCGAAAAAAATCCTTGCTACGATCAACGGGGTAACAAACAAAGACTTTGCACTTTTTGAATAAGATATATACCACTTGGTTGCGCGCTTCATGTTATTCAAGCTTGATCCTCAACTCCCAGAAATGAACAGCGTCACTGACAATTTCATTTCCGGTTCTTTAATATTTTCTGTTTTCTAATTTGTAAACGTAAACTTGAACGATTTGGATAACTGCAGATTAGTTTCAATATCACAATTTTTTGTTTATGTTTTAATTCATTGTTTTAAAAATTGCTTCCAGCTGTACAGTCATTCTGTTTTCTTCCTTTTTTTGTGATTTGATTTCTTTCCTTTTTTTTCTTTCTTTTCAATATATGTCCTGTGAAGAATATGCCGACGTTTTTCTTTAACTTAATAGATTTGTTTGATTTGCCTGTGCTTTACAGAGCTACCAACAGTTTAATATATCGAAAAGATCACCGGATGTTTTTGTTTCCGGATTTTTGAGTGAAGTGCTATCAAGATCCGACTTTACGGCACACAACTGACAATTTCTTTGCCGTTCTAGGCATGGTTGATTTGTTTTGTTTCATCCATGCAAAAAATGTTTATTTTAAAGAACAAATAAGGAAATTCAGACGCTCAGTATACCTCTAATTACAGATGCTTTTTTTTATTTTCGTTCTGGAACATAAAGACGAACATGTTTACATCCTACACTCTAACTTGACCTCTTAAGCTTTCTTCGCATTTCTTGATTCATTGATAGTCACGTGTGTCAAGGGCGTCAGGTTCGTCTTCCATTTTCCGGTCACAACCTAGGTTCCTTGCAGCTGCGCACAAAGTCCGCCGGTAGTTCAGTGACATCCCCTGAAAAAAGAGGATACATAAAGATTAAGGACTTGAAACATTCGCAGAATCATCATAAATTCACTACGAAAGCGTGTATTTTAATTATTGTTTTCTTGCAGATACTTAAATTTTTTTCATAGACGGAAATTTCGATTGAATAGATTCTTAGGCGCTGAAATGCGAAAAATAAAGTGGCTACAAAAGATCAACATGACGCTGTCAGTAAATTAGCGGCATATGTTTTCAAATTAAAGACTGAGTGAACTCAGTAAATGTAGCTAATAAAATAGCTACATAATAATCTACAAGTCAATCATGTCAATCAAACAAAACTTTTAGCTAATTCACAGCTAATAAAATCAACTCACTTTATGAACAGTTAAACATCTGATCCACTGTGAAAAATTTTTCTAAAAAAGATGTCCTCGAAAACTGTTTATTGCGTGGGCGACCTATAATTTTTGGAAACTCCTGTTAGAGAAGATACGTTTTTTCTGGGGGGGGGGGGGGCTGGGGAATTTTGGTATTTTTTCCCTAAAAAGTGTTGGCCCTCCCTTGCGTTTTAATAAGAAAACTCCTGACCGGCCACCACCTTTAGGTGACTGACAAAAGTGCGACCCTCCCCTCACTACTACATGGTATGTTCCATGCTGTAGAAACCTCAGAACATTTCGTTTGTGAACACAAAGTGTTTGAATATGAATATATCTCGATATTGAATGTGTGCACGCTGAAACAAGGAAAATGCGAACAATCAGTGTGGGATGTTTACGTTTTATAGCTGAAGTTTGAATATGGAAGTATTTGAGCATTATAAAATAACATAAAATATCTAAGGGAAAATACACGCGCTTCTCCGACCAGCCGGCATTGCTGTTGGTTATTTTCACAGGAAGGTTTATTTGTTTAGCATGCGAAATCTGCCTCTCAAAAACAAATATTTCCTACATTTCCGACAGGGTAGAGCGCACTGTTGGATCTACTAGTAACTCTTCAGAACTAAACTTAAACCAACTTTGAATTCGTAAATTCATATCGGAGAAAAAGAGATTATCATCTATCGGGCTTGACTGTCAGTAATGTCACGTGATCAAAAGGGGAATGTACAAGGGTAGCATAGTTAAGTCCACGGGACGTCCTAGATAGAAAATTTTCACAGAGATGTTTCCTCCCTTGTCGTGTCCACGGCTTGACCTTAAAGGATTCAGTTGTCGGTAAACGCATTCAATATGCTATACAAGGCAAATGGGGGCAAAACCTGCTGAACTTGTAGCTCAAAAGAAATCAGCCAGGATTGTGATTATTCGCCTCTTTTCTTAGCTGTCCATTGCTACCTATTGATACACCTGAGAGGAGCAAGCTGCTTTGCCTTAGAATCCGACAAGTAAGCTGCGGCCAAGTTTAAAGCCATCGACCCTTTCCAGAAATTTTCTAAGACTAGCAATTGTGATTGTTCTTTTACCTCGCTCCTTCTGTCTGGGTTTGGTGTTTTACAACCTCTACGCAATCGGATATCAATACAATCAGCTTCCCTTACGAGTGACACCAGCAACAAAGTGAACAAGAAGAGAGCTACCATCTTTGATACCATTTTCATAATGTGTGTCGTCTGAGGTTCTTTGGTGGTTCTTTGGTGGTGTTAAAACCAATATGGCCTGTGAGACTACACACAGTTTGTTTATATGTTTTTCCCCTGAAGCAATTTAATTGTATATGATGCATAATTGTTCAGATATGTTTTAATTTCACACCGCCCAACCCTATCTGTGTCAGCGAATTTGAATCAAATAGTTAATTAATGTTGTGTAAAGAAGACAATATCCAGACAACGTTTAATTCCCTGAGCTTCAATTAGAAACAATGATGCATCTAAATTCCTGTTTGTCCAGCGCAACGACAGGTTGCTGATGAATGGCGATAAAAATTAATGCGGGTGTATCGCGTAAGTGCCACGCTTTCTGAAAAATTAATTGAATGAGTTCGTCTACTGTTGCTGTCATCTCACCGGCGTGTTCACAGCTCACACCACTACTTGACTATCTGAGTTACCTACAATTGCGCACGGGCGGTGGCTAACAGGCGACCATCGTTTTATTCGCCCGCCATCAAAAAAAGGCTGCAGATAACGGAAAAAAGTACTGTAGCAGGAAAATCGATAGCAAAAGAACGAAAAACGAAAATAAGCATTTTATTAAGATCTAAAATGCATAAATATTACCCCTAAACCAATCAACAGAGTATGAGACTAAGGCGTTGCTCTTTTCACGCGCTGTACTTATTTTCGTGCAAGATGCATACCACCTTGCTACGCAACTTCGCACGTGTCTAACTTGTTTCTAAAAATTGCTTCCAGCAGTACAAGTCAATTTGTGCTACGTCCTACGCAGAATATGTCGACATTTTTCTTCGTTTCTATAGTTTTCTTTGTTTCGTTTGTGCCTCACAGTGCTTCAAAAGTTATATCGATAAAACCTTTGAATGTTTTTGCTTCCGTGAGTCCCGAGTGCTATCGTACATTTCAATAATGTCGAGTTTTGAAGTACCTGTCGTATACTGTAGTAACATTTGTGATGAGTATTGTAAGTTGTAATAACGCATTTCGTAATTTGTAACAACGCACCTAGTGTAACTTGTTAAAAAAGTGTCGCAGTATGTAATGACAAAGCTATCATAGACAGGAATAACCTAACCTGCGATCGGGTCGAATTTTAGCATCGCTCTCATATTCTCTTACGTTGGTCGCTCGCTAAAATAGGGCCTGATACAATCTCTCACAGGACGTTGTGCCGGCGGCCAAATTTTGGCCGCGGGAGTCTCCCAATCTGATTGGTCCTTTAACAATAGAGCTGTCAACGGAAGTAAATTGTCTACGAGACTCGCTCACAATTTCGATCCGACCGCCATCGCCAAGGAACAACCATAATTTTCCTAGCCTGGTGAATGACCATTAAGGGGAAAAAGGGGAAAATGTGTATTTTGATTATTGTTTTCCCACAGATATGCATTATAATTTTTTTTTCACTGACTGGAATTTCAGTTGAAAAGATTGTTCGGCGCTAAAATGTGAAAAATAAAATAACTACAAATTAAAGAAAAAGACAGTTTCATTCAAATTATGAACTCCGTAAATATAGCTATAAAGCTATCTAAAAGCCAATTAAACAAAAAAGTCGTTTTACAGACATCTGGTGACAAAATAAACTCATAAAGACTTTTGTTCCTGGGCTATCGTAGCTTGATCAAAAATAACACACAACCAGCGGTAATAAACATTTTAAACTTACTCATTTTTATGTAAACTTGACGTTTCGTATGCTAGTCAAAATACATTTTCAAAAGTGACCGTTACAATTTTGACAAACGTTTTATACAATAGTGATAAGGGGTCTGAAAGCAAGATTAAGAAAACAATCTTAACAGTGAATCTATAAAAAGCTACAGCTAATTAATAAAGTATCAGCTTCTCACTGCTGACGTTGACGTTGGCATGATCTCACTTATCGTTGCTACCGAAATTACTCCTCTGCTTCCTTGCTGCAATCTGCTCTTGGCGATCTTCGAAAGCAGTTAGCTTCTGCTTCAAAATGGTTACCTCCAAGGGATAATCACCTACAACATTAACGATGTTCTAAACAGGAACAGAAGCAAGCCAAGGAGCCCTGTCTCCACGGTTCCTAAGAAAGATATCATTATTCTGTTACCTTACTTAGCTCTGCAGAGCAACCAAATCTCTCAACGCCTGAAATCATGTGTATACAATTTCTACTCTTTTGTTAACCTCAAGATAATTTTTCAAAATAATTGCCGCATCAAATCTTTCTTTCCATACAAGGACCGCTTGAATCGTTCTCAAAAATCTAAAGTAATTTACAAAGCCAGTTGCTGGGACTGCAATGATTTCTACATCGGTAAAACAAAACGACGACTTCATGATAGAAAAACTGAACACTTCAAGGCCCTCGTTAAAATGACCACACGTCTACCATTGCAGACCATGTCAAAACCACCGGACACAACATCAAGTGGGATCATTTTGACATTTTAGCATCGGGCAAAACTTAACCAGTGCAAAATCAAAGAAACATTGTTAATCCAAGAACTGAAGCCAGCTTTCAATGTCAACGTCAGCAGTGAGAAGCTGATACTTTATTAATAAGCTGTAGTTTTTTATAGATTCACTGTTAAGATTGTTTTCTTAATCTTGGTTCCAGACCCCTTATCACTATTGTTTACAAGGTTTGTCAAAATTGTAACGGTCACTTTTGAAAATGTATGTTGACTAGCATACGAAACGTCAAGTTTATATAAAAATGCGTAAGTTTATAATGTTTATTACCGCTGCTTGTGTTTTATTTTTGATCAAAATAAACTCAGTTTATGAAAACAGTTTAATAACCCATTGTTCAAACTTTGCCAATCATACTTTAAATGTCGTCGAAAACCGTCCATTGCGCGAGCGATCTATGTCATAAAGTAAGATAAGGACTCGCTTATAATTTTTGAAGCTCCCTGTTATATTTGTTGCAGTCAAACAAATTAAACTTTGAAAGTTTAAATTGAAGTCGAACAGCTGTTTTCGAGAAAGTGCTCTTTTGTGGACATTTTTTGTTATTTAAAGCAATTTTGATTTCGTAAATTCATATCAGAAGAAAAAAGAGATTGTCTTCTATTGGCGTGTCTAATTTTGACTTCACTTGTATAAGAAGGAAACTGTGCGACCAAGCTGAAATAGTTTACGCAGAAATATATTTCCTTCATTGACGTGTCCATGACTTGAATCGTGTCCATGAATCGAATTGTCGGTTAAACTATTCAGTGCGTTTTTAAGCAAAGCAAAGGCGGCAAACCCTGCAGAACTCGAAACTTGTACTGTAGTTTAACAGCAAACAACTAGGATCAATATTATTAATACACCTTCAATTCGTATACAATGCTAGTCCAAGTTAAGTTGCCTTAGCACTCCACAGCTAGCTATTTATGCGCCTGAGTGGCGTATAACAATCAGCTTCTTTTACAGGCTACACCAGCAACAACAACAAAAAAAAAAAAAAGAAAAGAAAAGAAAAGAGCTACCATCTTTGATTTCATTTTTACACTTTGTCTTGTCTTCTTCGCAAGGGTTCTCTGGAGGTGTTAACTAAAATATTTCTTATAAGACTATATTAAGTTTGTATATATGCTCGTTTTCCCCTGAAGAAGTATATCGTGTATAATGTATTAATTTATAGTTCTGTAGATGGGTATTTTAATTTCACCCGAGCTCCATCTATGTCGACGAAAGAAAAAGTGAAGTTGTTAATTGCAAATTATTAGTGTTGTGTAAGAAGACAACATGAAGACAAGTTTTATCTTCCTGAGCTGTAATTGGCTACAATGATACCGTCTAATTCTTGTTTAGCCTGCATGGCGTCACGACAGAGACATTATTCCATAACGTTAACCATGCACCAACCATCATTTTGAAAAGCGTGTATTGGTAAATCAAACATTTAACTTCACCTAAAACAAAGAAAAACTAACAAACAAAAAAGAATATATATGCAAGGATGGTGACGATTCAAAAAGTACTTATTATCCAACAAGGTGCATACGACCTGATATTATACAAGCTTTTCCCCCCAAGTCAGGGATGTGAACAGCGTCACGGTCACTTCCGGCCTGGTGTTTAATATTTTCTGCTTGTGTCTTATTTGTTTTGAAAACTGCTTCAAGAATTACCAGTCATCAGGGGCACCCAACAAGAAACTTTTAGCAAAATACTTGAAATGTTATTTTCTGGTTTCTTAGCTTGTTTCCGAGCTTTTTAACCCTGGGGCGTACAGGGGAGGGGGTAAATGCCACCCCCATAAGGTTTTTCTACAATTTTTCCAAGACAATTTTTCATCAGCACCTGCCGTTTTCAGTAGCTGTAGGTATATCCCTTAGACGCAGTTTGACGCAAGTCTGGAGAGAATCGGTTGCTATGGTTACGAGATATGACGTCACAATTAGCAGGTTGTCAAGCCATTTTTGTTCAAAACTGTGTTTTTCGCCTTTTTAGGTGAAAAAATCACACATTGTACACAAAAAAGCTGAAAAGTTTTTAATTATGTCACATTAACGTGACTAGCGTTAAAAAGTTCCAATTTCTGCCGTTTTTTGACAATTTCTAATTTTTGGTAAAACCAAGATGGCAGCCATATTGGATGCCATATTAAATGACGTCACTGGCCCCCAGCAGCGCCCCAGCCCATAATATATACCTCCTCTTGTAGAGCACATCAAAGGCTTTCTACCAAAGGCTCTATCTCTCTGAAATATTGAAACTCAGCAAAAACCCAGTGGAGGGGTTCAATCCCTCCCCCTTGTATCACGGTGGGGGTTTGACTTTGCTTGTACGTCCGAGGGTTAAAGGCATATTTGTATGAGCTAATAGGGATGATCTGTTACGCGTTTTTAGCTGCAAATTTAAGACGCAGAAAAGTTTAGGAAACGGAATCTTATCTGCTGAATTTCCGAGCTGCTGATGTCTTTCCGAACATGCTAGCAGACCATATTTTAACCTCCAAACGAAAGTATTTGTCCCTCAGAAAATAGTAGGTAATCATTCACCTTTTTACGAAAGTCTGAGGCGATGTTTCACCAAAGAAATCCCTAGTTTTCACTGCAATTGAACCCGAATATTCCAGGCTATTTAGGTCTCCCGAACAAATACTCCGCCGAAACGAAAGGTTGGCTGCCCCTGAGTCATTTTGTGCCATTTTGCGCTCTTCGTATTGGGCTTTTTTCCGTTGGTTCTACTACGGCCCGCGTCCAATATGTCAACATTTCTCTTTAACTCTTTGGATAAGACGGGCCTGTAGGGCACCGTCTTATAGTTTTACGGAATTTTCGTCGTAGTAGATTGATAAAGGTCACTGGACGATTGACTGTTTGCTTAATGATATCCAATGGGGGTGGCCGGGACAGGAGAGGGCTAATATTTTGACCTTGGTTTTCTTGGGGACATGGGTAGGTTATTGCGATGCATATGCCTCCAACACGCATATATGAGACGTTTTAGGGGACCCTTTGAAAACTGGTGGCCCGACCGAATGTCGTACGCAACAATTTTCAAGAAGGTTTTGGACATTATACGGATCAAAATACGCCATTTAAAAGGTGAAAACAAATGGAAAAGCTCTAGAAGACTCGATCCAAACGGGGCCGGACATTGCAGTACATTGAATAGCTCAAAGCAGCGAATTAATTGTTGTAATTGCTCCAGAACAGGATATAGCACTTTCCTCAAATAGAAGGCTTATCCGAATTTCGGCAACTAAGAAATGAGGCATACATTTCAGGCATTGGACTTCCGGAGGTTTTAAAGCGTTTTCTGCATAAAATAACAAAGTAAATTCCTGGAGTAAATTTAACATGCATGATAACGAATTTATTCGGTTATGAAAAGTCTGTCTTAACTCAGACAAATTATTTCAATCCACGCATGTGAAATCTAACTCATGTAAAGAGGAAACATAAACGCTAGAATCTACACTGAGTTATTTGTGTCGATTCAAAATATGTAGCCGTGAGCACAACCTAAGACTTTAACCAAATGCAATTATAGAATATTCATTCAAGGGAAACCTTTCACCCCGGGCGTTAAGTTGGCGACTACTTTCGACAAGTAGTCAGTATAAAACGCATGGCATTTCTTACTGTATTGTAAACCACACGTTTCCTTGTTTTCTTGTTTTTATTTTTTGTTTGTAACCAACAGGTCTCCGTGATAGCAATTGTCTTACTTCTAAAAGAACCTCCCTGATGAATTTTGAATAAAGGTTTACTGCTACTACAGTGCTACCGACGGTTATGTCGAAAAGACGTCCGCATGTTTTTGTTTCCGTGAGTCCAGTGTTGCCGTTCATTGTGCAATACTTGTCGGAAATTGTAGTAACAGTTTATGCCTTGTATTGTGTTTACTAGATTGGAATAATGCTTTTCGCATTTTGTCACAGTGCATGCACTTGTTGAAAGTTCCAAACTGTCGCAAACTGTCATACTCGGTGACCCAGTAGTGAACATATCAAAGATTAACACATGTACTTCTTTTTAATAACTCTACAGCTGAACCCTTCGTTGTACGATAACGCCAATGTATATATTACTACAGTTTGCGGGCCGCGTTAATGTAGTGGTTAGTACATCGAAGTACAGATCTGAAGGTCCGTGGTTCGAGGCCCAGTCCCTGCCATCGTGTTGTTTCCTTAGACAAGAAACTTTACCCCACATTGCCGCTCTCCACCCAGGTGTATAAATGGGTACCGGCGATATACTGCTGGGAGTAACCCTGCAATGGACTACCTCTCCTTTCAGGTGGTAGTAGCAATACTCTTAGTAGGTTCATGCTACAGAAACCGGGATACGCTCCGGCCGTGAGAGCCTCCTTGGCTCGTGCGCGACTTTACATTACATTATTACGGTTTGCGATATGCGTAGTATTACACAAAAATCGTTTATTGCAATTTAGAATGTGTCACAAGATGCGGCAAGTTTTAAAATAATCCAACTTAGTCACAAACTCGACGGCCTTAATTGCAATTTTACAATCTGTTGTTACAACTTGTAACTTTTATAACAGTTTAAGGGAGACAAAGCGCAAATGTATTGCCTATCTCCCGAATGTTGGAGGTAGCAACAGACCCGTTGCAGGCAAAGGGTAATCCATATTAATCAGGCACTCCATCTGTGTTCGTTCCCCGGTTTGTTTCTTCCCCAAGATGAGTTAGCCATCCTGTTTTTTACGATGTAAACGGTTGGTTCACTTTTTTAAATAAATAAGTTAAAAGTTAGCTCGTTCAGGTAAATCCTTGGAGGCAGCGATTGTCTCAGCTGGTACCCTGGAAAACTTGCCCATAAACATCCAACAGCAACATGTCGCATGTTCTCTTGTTTTAGTATTTCCTTACCCTGCGAGCAGAGGCCCTTCGATCTTCCTAGATAAGTCGGGAAGGGGAAGGGACCTCTGACAGCCGCCTCGACTTTCTCATCCACCAAAACGGATGAGTCAGTCCGGTTTGAAACCAGTTTTTCCAGTTTTTGCTGAGTGCGCATGTGCTTTGTTAGAAATTGCTGACTAAATGCGCGGCCACGGTACGTTCGGTTTTCTTTCGCAGAGTGTCTTTAAAGCCTGAAAAGTGCACTGGGAAGAGTGAATACTCATGGAATAAGCAATCTCACACAACACCAGTCGAAGGCCTTGCTTAATTTTCTGTGTGGTAAAGATTCTTTTGTCTGTTTGCCAACCGGCCATGGCAAATCGTTAATTTACCAACTGGAACAAAAGAATCTGGGTTGCGGTTGCTTTCGGACCAAAACATTTTACCTCTGGTTTGAGCGGGTATCGATGCGAAGGGCTACGCGAATGTGCACTTCAACGCTTATTTTTGTGGCGAAATGACATTTATTTTGGTCAACGGCGAGACAAGCAAACGGCAAGAGAAACAATTATTTGCGGACTGGCGGCCGCTAATTTTGAATATGAAACGGTCTCAGCACAAAACATAACTTACCGCATGACGGCCGAGAAGTTTGAATACGAAACAAACTCGACACAAATGCGTTTTGTTGAATGAAAGCAGCGAATGTTGAGGACGAAAGAGACTCAACACGAAAATACTTCTGAATGACAGGGACAAAAAGAGGGACAAAATAAAATAAATCTCGAAGACCAAGATTTCTATGCGAGACTTCCGTGGCCCGTTATTAAATTGGAAATCACTGGACTGTAACATCATGTACGTTGACAGTCGACAAATCGCAGTTTCATGATCAGCAAAAATATTTCGAGGCTGATAAGTTTTCAACCCGTGACATAAATTCGAACAAAATTATTGTCAGCCTTACGATTTAATTAAAACTTCCTTCAACTCTCTTGTGTTACGACCGAAGTCAGAATAGTTTGTTCTGGATGCCGCTGTCATTCAGTAAACATGTTAATTGAAGCGAGGCCGCAAGGCTCGGTTACATTTAAATTTAGCTCATGCTCAACAGGGAAAGTCGAGGCGGCTGGCAGAGGTCCCTTCCTCTTCCCGACTTATCTAGGAAGATCGAAGGGCCTCTGCTTGCAGGGTAGTATTTCCTTTGCCGTTGATTTAAAAGTGTGAAGCCAATACCTGCGTTAATATTCTCCTTTTCAGGAAATCCATTGTTCCAACTTACAAGCAACAGGTACACACACATTGTAAGAAAATGAGCAAAAAAACTTAGTTTTTAGCGCTAAACAAGAGTTATATTGACACTCAGGTTCGTTTTGTTTCAGTCCGGCTACTACAGGAATTTCTCATTGCGTTGTCATCAAGTGGATCATATGTCAGCCAAACTGCTGACAGATAATGTAATCAAATGCTATTTCTTTTTCGGGCAAACCAATAATTACATTGTAAAAGAAACTGGTCAATCCAGTTTGCTTTTTCACACACACACACACACACACACACACACACACACGCACACACACACACACACACACACACACACACACACACACACACACACACACACACATACAAAGTGGTGTATTATTTGCCCCGGAGTAAGTTCTCACTGCGGAGTTACGGTCGATACAAGCGCGGAGTTATCGCACAGAACTGCCAAATTTGTCGTTTCTTTCTATGAGAGGGTTGAAATGTTTGTGTGTGTGTGTGTGTGTTTGTGTGTGGTTTTTTGTTTGTTTGGTTTTGTTTCTTTTTTAACTATGCATAAAATGTCTATTTTATAGAAGAAATAATCAAAGGAAATTCTGACCATCAGGTATGCTACATGAGGTCCTTTTTTGTTTCCGTTCTGAAACATACAGTTGAATTTGTTTTTATCCCTCTCTACTATTTAACTGACTTTTTTTTCCCCTAATCCTTGAATCAGTGAAGGTCACGTGTGACAATGGTGTCAGGCTGGTCTCCTATTTTCCGGTCGCAACCTAGGTTCCTTGCAGCTGCGCACAGAGTCCGCCGGTAGTTCAGTGACATCCCCTGAAAGAAAGCATGTGCTGTTGAATCACTATACGATTAACGGAGAATTGTCATAAACTTCACCGAAAAAAAGTTATCTTTTTACTATTATTATTGTTTTCTCGGAGATACTTTTATGTTCTTTCACAGACGGGAATTTAAATTAAAAAGACTCCCGTTGGCAGAAGTGCCAAGAATAAAACAACTTCAAAAGAACAGAATGATATGAAAGTTTCAAAATAGTTTGATAGGTCGTGAAATCAACAAATCTAGCTACATAATGACTGTCACCAGGTGATAAAACCTCCTTAGGATGTGAAAATAGTTTAATAGCTGAGCCATTGTCAACACTGTTTAACACACGCGATCTATGTTGTAAAGAAAGATAACGTGTTGTCTTTAACCATTGCTAGTCACTGTGACAGTAGTTTGAGTTCAATTTTAAAAGGAACAAAACTCCTTTTTTTGCACGATCTATGTTAACTTAAGGAAATCAGAATCAGAAAAAGAAACAAACAATTACTTAGTATAACTATGGAAAATGTTCTTTTACCTCTCTCCTTTCGGTCGGTTTTTGTGTTCGAAGTCGAATATCGAAACAGTCAGCGTCCTGAAGGAGCAACACTACCAACAAAGTGAAAACGGAAAGAGCTACCGTCCTTGATTTCATTCTGACAATTTGTCTCGTCTTTTTCTCGGAGGTTATCTGAGAGTGTTAAACTCGATGTGGCTTCTAAGGCTTTATTCGGTTCGTTTATATGCCTTTTCTTTCCCCTGAAGGTGTTTAATTTTGAAGGAGATACATTTATTCGGAATTATTCAACAAATTGTCACTATGCCCATATATGGTAAGGAAGCCCTCAATATCTGTCATCCTACATGACAGATATCCTGCGATATACGTAAATGACCATATTTGGAAGTGCATTGCAGATTTTCTTTCATTGCTTGTTTGGCGGCCATTTTGAAAAGCGTGGCAGTTTTAGCAGTGTTCTCCGTAAATTTTAATTCTCTGGAAGAAACTTTCCATGATTAAATGCTCTCAAAAAGTCAACAAGTATTTGCTTCAGCTCACAAAGATATCCAGAGGTTGACTTGGAATTTTCATAGTGAGAACTCAACCAAGAAAATGCTATTGAGAACGAAGCAGCACACTTGCTCACGGAAAGTTGTAAAGACTAAAGTTGAAAAGATTTTAATTCACAGAAAGAGGACTTATTCTCGGTAAGGTAGCAATATTTTTTTCCTTTGTCTTGCCATTTCCAAACATGAGTTTGTAAATAAGTCTTTTTAAGTGAACTGTAGTAAACTTCGATTTCTTGAAGTTCTGTTTTGATTTTTGTTAAGCTTATGTGTTGCTAGCTTTTAGCGTTTCAGTTTATCATAGAGCCGTAGTTTTTCTCGTTCTGAAAATGGTAGGCGATGGGAATTTGTTGAATAATAAAACAATTATCCTGCTCAATCTTGCGGAATATCCCCTGATTCAGCCAACTCGGCCTACGGCCTCGTCGGCTAAGTATCAGGTGATATTCCGCGCGATTTCGCAGGATAATTGTTAAATATATTTTCATTTAAGACGAGCGTAGCGTAGGCTAATTTAGAGTTTTCAATTGGAAACAAATATTCATTAATTTTGTGCAAAAAAAGGAATATGCAGACAACGTTTAAGTCCCTAAACCGTAATTAGCAAGTATTATACCCCTTATTCTTGTCCAGCAGGGGCGGTAAGGATCAATAAGACGCCACGCACCGGTTTTTGTTTTTTCGCCTTGATGTTGACCTTGTTTTTAAACTTCAAATTGCGTAATTGTTATTCATAGAGTTTCTCTGCTCAAGAGCGCCCCATAGAGTTGAAACTGAAGATGAGAAAAACAAAACAACAAAAAAAGAAAACGAAAAATAGCAGAATAGAGACGAAATGCTCAACTGCTTTTTTCTGTACTTGAATGGTGACACTTCAGGATTGAACTTTTAAGGTCTTAATTTTTAAGAAAAGTGCTGTTAAGTTCTTAATACTTAAAAGCATTGTTAGCTTCTCCGGTTTTTCTGTTTTCTTTTATTTTCCTGCAATAGATATTATGGCAGGGAAGTACATTGTACTTAGAATCAATTTCCAAAAAAGTTTGAAATGCAAAGAAAAAAATCTCATTTTACGAAGAAAATTCTTAACAGGGAAAACCAGAGGCGGACTTAAGTTTTCAGCGTTTGTGTGGGTGAGAGTGGGTGTTTAGTGCGCAAATGCCTATTTTAAAATGAACATGAACGTTGAGTGCCTAAATGAATAGCGATAAATGCGAACATATCTCACACTTCCCATGGCGCTTTCTGGACAATTACGTAAATGAGATCGGCCTATTGTTGATCTAGATCTTGTCTCACCCAACCAGCAACTGAATGAATCAGCGGGGGATGTTTTCACATTCAGGGTTTGCTCATTACATTTTCCATTCTCATTACAGGCACCAGTATGCCCCCACCTAACCACCTGAATTATCCACAATTGCTCACCGGTGTGTGGTAACTGGCGATCATCATTTTAATCACCTCCCATCAGAAACGCGGCTGTGACAATGAAACACTTTACCGGGAAAAATGAAAGCAAATGAATAAAACAAAACAAAGAAAGCGAAGATAAGTATTCACTGAAATTTAGAATGTGCTGCTTTGGTAGAATTAGCACACCCCCTCGCGCGAGTAATTTTTTTTTGTTTAGCTTTTCACCACCATGTACCGGCTGTTTTTCAGGTTTATTGAAGTAGCAATAGAGGGATTTGGCATCATGTTTACGGCAAAACTAAGGCGAACGTCAAGTTGCCGTTAGCCATCTGGTGTTTTAAGATTTAACATTTCGTCTCCTGCTTCTTAAGCTCCAGAATGCAACGTAATATATTTTTAGTAGTCAAAAAGTATCTTTATAACTTACGAACATTATACACAGACAAAGAATTTCAAGGACGATTGAAACTTCTTTCACAGCACCAACAAATCCCCAGTTATCTGAAACACTGCTGCTTTCTAATGTATAGCTTGTAGCGATAACGAGGGCTGATAAGGTCTGGTTTTCCAGCTTTAAATTTCCCAACTTAAATGAGAGGCCTTAAACTGACAAAACCACAAATCGATAGTTCAATTCTCGCGACTTTAGGGAAGACCGGGAGTCGAGTACATTTACATATTTAGTGGTAACGGGAATTAGAGAAGATAAAAACAAAGAAAATTTCAAACCATCAGGCCAAAAAATGCAGTTCAAATTCATTGCCCTTCTAAGGCAAGGTTCAAATTCCTCCCTCCCCGGGCACGATACACAGTCAAATGCCGGGCCTATGCCCGGGGGTGGGGGGATGTTGAAGCTTCAATTTGACGGGTACATAATCAGCAACTGAATGAATCAGCGGGGGATGTTTTCACATTCAGGGTTTGCTCATTACGTTTTCCATTCTCATTACAGGCACCAGTATGCCCCCACCTAACCACCTGAATTATCCACAATTTCTCATCGGCGCGTGGTAACTGCCGATCATCATTTCAATCACCTCCCATCAGAAACACGGCTGTGACAATGAAACCCTTTACCGGGAAAAATGAAAGCAAATGTATAAAACAAAACTACCGAAGCGAAGATAAGGATTCACTAAAATTAAGAACGTGGCTGCTGGGGTGGAATTAGCACACCCCCTCGCGCCAACCAAAGCGGACGTCAACTCTTTCACCACTTGTCGCGTTTGGCGGGTAATTTTCAAACGGGTAATTTTTTTGTTTGTTTAGCTTTTCACCACCATGTACCCGCTGTTTTTCAAGTTTATTGAAGTAGCAATAGAGGGATTTGGCATTATGTTTACGGCAAAACTAAGGCGAACTTCACGTTGCCGTCAGCCATATGCTGCTATATATTTAACATTTCTTTTCTTGCCTCTTAAGCTCTAGAATGCAATGTAATATAATTTTAGTAGTCAAAAAAGTGTCTTTATAGCCTACGAACATTATACACAGACAACGAATTTCAAGGACTATTGAAACTTCTTTCACTGCACCAACAAATCTCCAGTTATCTAAAACAGTGTTGCTTTCTAATGTATAGCTTGTAGCGAGAGCGAGGGCTGATAAGGTCTGGTTTTCCAGCTTTTAATTTCCCAACTTAAATGACAAGCCTTAAACTGACAAGACCACAAATCGCGATACTTCAATTCTCGCGATTTTAGGGAATACCGGGCTTCAAGTACATTTACATATTTAGTGGTCCGGCTAACCAGAGGATAAAAACAAAGAAAATTTCAAACCACCCGGTCAAAAAATTGGTCGCTGTTGCTTACAAGAGTCGCAACAATCGCAATTTGAGTAAACGGTCTTTGATAAATTTTTTCCTTTTTTTAATTTTATTATTACTATTACTATTATTTTTTTATTTTTTTTCTATCAGCACCTGCCGTTTTGCAGTAGTTGTATCCCAAATTTATCCCAAAGATAAATTTTAGAAAAGGTTTGGTGGGAATCGGTTGCCATGGCTACGAGATATAAGGTCATAAATATCATGTGGTCAAGCCGTTTTTTTCGGTAAAAATTCTCCTTACCTCCGTATTTTGAAAAATTCTAATTTTGAAAAAAATTCAAGATGGCGGCTATCTTGGTAACTATTTAGGATGACGTCACAGGCCCCCAGCAGCGCCATAACCCATAATATTTACCTTATCTTGCAGAGCACATCACAGGCTGTCTATCAAAGGTAAAATCTTTTCGAACAAGAAATTCTGAAGAATTTACGGGTGGCCGATAGTCTCTCCCCCCCCCCCCGCCTCCCCTTTTCCTAAGGAAAGCAAAAACTTTAGTAGTTCTTGGTTTCCGGTGACCTGTTATGGAGAATTTGCACTTCCGGTATGTAAGGAATTACGGAATCACTGGCCTGTGTAAACACTGACCCTTACCAAACCAAATGTCCTCAAGAACAGCGACATAAACATTTAAACGCTTACCTTTACTTAACTTCCATACGCAGCAATACTCAAAACAACGGAATTAGACTCCTCTCTAGCATTAATTTTTTCGTAACCATCACTACTTGAGAAACAGAAGTAAACCAGACTTTTAACATTGGCCTTAAGTGACCTGCTTGGCACAATTAGCCCTTCGTGTACTGTCACGGTCTGTCACCGTATTCCCTTTAAAAACATGATTTAACACGTCTGCAGCAATTGTAATGTAGCTCGTCAATAAATTCCCTGAAATTTTCTGCGATCATAGATGGAAAATTTAGAACAGCAATACCATTCTCGTTCAGTAAACCTGATGTGCAGTTGTCTCTCTTGGCCGCGCGACACCAAGAGGACTAAGTTCCAGTGACGGACGACGACGACGAAAGGAATGCAAAAGGAATGCAACTTCCATTTTATGAGTCGACTCGACGTGCATATATGCACGACGGCCGCCTAAATATCCGAGGGGGTTCAGTCAACCGCCCTCCTTGAAAAACGGGAGGGCTATGAGTTAACTTGTACGTCTGAGCTATAAGTATCTGTCGAGTCGAAGATATGCCCTAAGAATATTAAAGCACTCCTGCATCCTGCCCAATGAACATAAAGTGGAAAAGAGACATGAACAATTTTGTTGTCACTGTAAAAATATTCTCTCTTGTTTGAGAGGAATTTGCATTACTGTATACTTACCGAGATTTACCTACTGAAAAGTCACTAAATGGTTTTCGTTCACAAGCTGGTCTTAATATAGCTGAATGCCAATCAAATGGCGCATAGTCACTTTTTCACGTGTGAAGAAAACAATACGTCCAAATAGGTGCCACGTGACATGTTTTTTTGACGCGTGAGCCGTAACCTTTAGGTAATTCTCATTCAGGCTTTCGTTTTTCAACTCTTTCGCAAGGTTGAAGTTGACTTTCTTTTAAGCTTAAAAACATGAGCGAGAAAAGATTTGCTGCCCACGATACTTCGGTCTCGAAAGTCTCGAAAACAAAAACACAAAAGAAAAGACAAAGAGACATTGTTGGAAGAATTTTTGAGAAACGAAAAGAACGACGAGCGAGAAGTGCACACTATGGGGCCAGCAGAGTTAAACAAGTATCTTGTGGAGTTTATTCGTTCTGTTAGACGTAAAGACAGTCGAGAGAAGATTATGAGCCCTCAAGCTTAATATATAAGATGTCGTGTTTCAAGTGTTGAGAGGCATTTGAAGAAAATAACTACCCCGTTAGTATCATCAATGATAAACAGTTTGAATTGACTAGAAAATGTCTACAGTCAAAACAAAAGGAACTGAAGAAAGCAGGCCGTGGGAACAAGGATAAAGCTGCTATGGCGCTGACCGAAGAGGAAATCGACATACTATACGAAAATAACATGCTTGGAGTTTCCGCTGCTTAATCATTGTCCAGGAGCACAGGGATTTGTGCTGGTGCAATGTTAACCTTTGTAAGTATGCAAAAGGTAAAGAAATATTTAGTTTACACTGAGAGACAGACAAAAACATTAGGTTTGCAGTTGACGCCTCGAACGTCCGAAAGGTAATGCGCCGAAAATGTTTTCAACTGACGGTGAACAAGATCCTGTGGTCGTGTTCAAAATGTACCGTGAGAAGCGACCGGATAATATGATGGTGGACCGTGCACCATTTTACCTCGGGATAAACGTCGCGAAAAAGGACGGCTCCAAAGAACTGGTTCAAGTCGGCACCCATGGGTGTAACCAAACTAAACACTTTGATGAAAACGATGACTTTGAAAGCAAACATTTTAATGTTTAATGTTTAATATTTAAAAATATTTAAGACTGATTAAAAACAGCAAGATCTTCTGATGGCATGATGATTATATATACTGAATTTCCTGTTTGCCCCAAAAGTGTGTTTGATGCATGACTAGTACTATAGATTAAATATTATCTTGATGGTGAGAGAGTAGTTAGTTTTTTTTTTTTCATTCATTATGATTATTTTTGCAGTGATTGCATATCAAATTGTAGCTTATAACTTTATTTCTGAAATTATGAATATATGAAATTCATATATTTGAACTGCGGAATGAAAAGCCTGATTTTTTCAGGCTTTCTTTTCGCAACTGCATAAGTTGCGTTAATAACTGCGAGGATCTTCTTTACATTTATTTCTTCATTCCGCAGTTCAAATATATGAATTTCATATATTCATAATTTCATCTTCATCTTTCCCGGGTATATTACTCAGGTATATTAAGGACCGGGTCATTTGAGGTACACTCAAAAATGAAGGGGGGTGGTCTATCTCAGTAAGTATGCAACCTATTGACACGAAATTAAGCAAAAAGATGAAACTTGTTACGAAGGCTCATTTTGACAAACAGCTGTAACAATAGTGATCACGTGACTAATTAAGGTACTGAATTTCGATATTATTCTTTAGGCGAGATGCAGGAGACCTTATGCAAACCTAACTTACAAAATTACGTCTTAATAGTGTTTCTTGTATTAGGGTCTACACGAAATTAACTGGAAGGCGTGTCCAGGTCACGTGGTCATTGAAATGTCATGACTTTGCTGTCACGCAATGCCCATAAGACCCTCATCCAGGGTAGGGAGACCGTCTTTCCAGTTACATTTGGAAAGTACCTCATAAAGGTAGAAACGCAATCACTGGAAATGCCAGGTAAACGCATTTTTTCCTAGTGTGCAGAAGCCCTAAAGAACAAAACCGGAAGTAAAACCTTAATTGGTCACGCAATGTGTTGCCATGGAAATGTCAATGTCAAAAATACTATATCAACAGGATAAAGGCCATGGCCAAATCTCATACTTATCACATGTTTCCTTTCGAAGATAGACCACCCCCATTACTTTCTGGATCAGATACTTGCAGACCCAGTCCTTAATATACCTGAGTACGAACCAATTTAATAATCAGCTCCCAGTTGGCTTGTTAGCTCAATTAGTTAGAGCACTGCACCTGTATCGCAGAGGTCAGGGTTCGAATCCAGGCAAGCCTGATTTTTTCAGGCTTTCTTTTCGCAGCTGCATAAGTTGCGTTAATAACTGCGAGGATCTTCTTTACATTTATTTCTTCATTCCGCAGTTCAAATATATGAATTTCATTTATTCATAATTTCATCTTCATCTTTCCCGGGTATATTACGAACCAATTTAATGGCCAGCTCCCAGTTGGCTTGTTAGCTCAATTGGTTAGAGTGCTGCACCGGTATCGCAGAGGTCAGGGTTCGAATCGCGGCAAGCCTGATTTTTTTTTTCAGGCTTTCTTTTCGCAACTGCATAAGTTGCGTTAATAACTGCGAGGATCTTCTTTACATTTCTAACTTTATTTCTGTTTGTTTTTTACTTCAGATTTAAAAAGGATTAAACCTTTAATCCCTTAATTATATATAACTCCTTGCCGTGTGACACCCTCAAACATGAATAAATTCGCCAATGAAAACGCAATATCATATCAAATGGTTCTCTTTGATTAATTCTCTATCTTTTTCTACACATCAGATAAATATGTATATGTCCTCTACAGCTACACCCAAACCATACCCAACTTCAGTCCAAAAGGCAAAAATGGCTAAAAAAAACCCTTACTTTTCCTGGTACATTTGGACTGAAATTTACATGAAGTAGTGTCTAGGTGAAACGAACTCAAACTCAACCAGAGCTGCAACATTTTTCGCCATTTGAGATTCTTGATGAAAAATTGCAGTGTTTGATAGCAAAAAGGCTCCTTCAAACAAGTCCATGGATTGCATGTGACAGTATTCATACTAACACTGAGGTATGTACTCAGATTAGTTATATTTTCACGCGCGATGCGTGGTGAAATTTCTGACGGGCGGAAGAATCGTCAGCAATTAATATCCGCATTTAAGCCCCATTCTCGATAATCCAAATTTGTTCGTTTGCTTTCTTTGGTCCACTTTTTCAATTGTAATTTATCCTAGATTTCAACAAGCGGCCTTAATAACTTGCGATCAATTAAACTGACGAAATCAGTTCAACAGATTATTTATTGATTCCGTGAAAAATTAGTATCATTATTAAATTATTACGTCTGATTACTGGTATCCTCGGACGGCATTCGGCAAAACCCTTTACTCCCTAAACAGAGTGTTCTGGAGACAAAACAGAGTTGAAACAGTGGTTCAATTCTCGAGGTTTTATAGAATGTAAGCTACATTAGGTTACCGAATAACTCCAACAAATCAGACACGGTTCACACTCCGTAAAAACTAAAATCTTAAATTAAGATGTTAGGCATCTTACATAAGATGGATAATAACTCAAATTAAGACCGAAATCATCTCATTTTAAGATGATATACCCTTAAGTGAGTCAAAAACGTCTTAAATTTAGATGACCACACTCTTATTTCTTTGTAAGATTCTTACTGTCTTAATTTAAGGTTTTGAATACGTCTTAAACTAAGATATCTTAATTCTTAAATTAAGACGCATTATTTTAACATATCTTAATTTAAGAATTACACTTCTTATTTTAAGTTAGGTACTTTGAAATATCTTATCTTAAGTCAGGGAACATCTTAAAATAAGATTGTTCGTGATCTTAAATAAATTCTAAGATGATTTGAAAATAGTTAAGAGCAATTCATCTTAACTAAGATGCAGTGCGTCTTAAATTGACAGGAACAGCTTTCTTTGAAAGCTTTCAACTGAAAAGGATCGAAAGTTCTGCTGCCCTCCCGTGATTGGTTAGTTTCGATCCAAATTGCGTTCTGCAGAGGAAACAGCCACGTTTTTGTGCTTGACTCAATTCGTTGAACAGACCAACACGGCATGAATTCCATATGACTTCTTCGGTTCAATTTGACATTTTTATGCCCGTAGATTGTTGTGACATGCAGTGGCATATTTTTCAACTGGTGTTGGTGAATTCATATATTATTTAATGCTGAAGACTTGGGTCGATAAAACGGAAAGAACGTCTGTGAAGTTCAAAGACAGTTTGTCCAAAGCAACTGCATAAAGATAAGTTTACTGAGAAGAAGATGTAATGGCAACTGTTGGGAAAAATATACACAAGCAACGGATCTGTACCATCAAAAGAAAATCTTCAGGAAGACGTATTCCACCATATTTGACGCTTTTTCCTTTCTTCGCCACTGAAAAGCTCAGCGTGAGTACATGCAACGAAGACTGGCAAAGGGCCGCAAAAAAAGCAAAGTTACGGTGATGAGCTTGTTGTTCTATCTTTCCTTTTGTGTTTGACCTGAATTATTTTAATTTAGTGGTGTAATAAAGCGTTTTTGGTTAAAATATGTTTTGTGGTTATTTGTCTATTCTCGTTTTACTGAGCGGGCAAGCCGCGACGCGAAAAAAGAATACGTGCAATCAATTTTTGAAATGTAACGGTCTCTGGAAAAATAAGAGGAGTTGAAATATTAAATTAAGACGAAAACCCATCTTATCTAGGCACCTCGTGTTTAAGATGTCAGGCAACTAAAATTAAGAGGTTGACATCTTGTTCTAAGACGATTTATCATCTTAAAGTAAGACGACGAATCTTAATTTAATACAAATGCGCATCTTATCTAGGCACCAGTCTCTAAGACGAAAAAACGTCTTAATTTAAGATTTTAGTTTTTACGGAGCACACACAAAGACAAATCGTAAAGTCGGTATAACAGTTGTTTAACCGTAAAACGTTAAGTCCGTGTGTAAGGTGTAGGCTGGTATAGGAAATTCTTGTTCCTTGTGGAATATGTGAAATTATTTGATTGCCATTTTCCTCTTGTAAAATAGTAAATCTGCCGTCGAGAAGTTATCCATGCACGAAAGTCGGTTCTTTGTGTCACGCACAGTAACGCAACCTCTCGACTGCATTTCTCTCATTTCAGTCTGTTTTTATGGCCTATAAATTTACTTTAGATTCTGAATGATTGAAAACAACACCGAAAAGCTAAATGAATCTATTCGAATAGCTTGAAGTAAGCTTTTGCTGGAAATTAAATAATACACACTTGACTCACCTGAAATCTATCGGGGGAGGGGTGGGGAAGGAACGACTTCAATAGCTGCAAAACATTTATGTGCAAAATCTGCGGCAGTGAAATGATTCAAACGATAACCATATACTTTGGTCGCGTGTAGTTTACCTTTTTACAGGTTTTATGTATTTGTTAAGTGTTAAAAGCTGATTTAACACGACCCATTTGTCCTTCAGCAGATATGTCTCTCTTAGGAAAATGGCAATTTTGCATAAGCTATTTTGAAACTTAAAAGTGAATTGCCCGCAAAGATTTTTCGATAATGTTTAAGTACAATCCTTTGGCTCTTTTGTGAAATGCCGACCAACCATAGATCTTATCTACTACATAGAAAAAAAATCCTTTGAAATTTGGTAAAACTGGCACTTTTTCAAATCTGCCAAACCACACTCTCTGTTGAAAATTATTGTTCAGCTGATAAGAAGAGTCTGAAAGAAATATTAGCATTGTTATAAAGAAGAAGGTCAGATTAGTTAAGAAACATCATTTGATTTACGATTGGCTAAAGTATGTTTTGCCAAGAGACATGCAAAGTTGGTAAAATTTGCCGGAAAATGTTTTGAGCCCAAATTGCTCCAGGGGTGTCAAACTTGAATTGCCTGTCACGTGACCACATTAGTATTAGAAGACAAAATAATGTCGATTTGATTACTTGCTCATGACAAGCTTTCAGGAGGCAAAGTTTGAGATAGGGTTGTTTCCGACCATTTCCAAAAATCTTTGAACCTCTCGTGGACTGGCTCTTAAGCTTTATTATTTTTTCTTTTTTGTGTTCACAAAAGGGAATAAACTCTTAATCTCTCAACCCTTTGCTATATGGCGATTTCCCATACCTCCAAACAGGAATTATCTCGTCATTGTTGTTGTACATGAAGCTACTAATCGCGCCTGAACATTTGCCGCTTTAGAATGGCGATAAACAGCTCTGCTTCACACTAAGCACTATGCTGAAATTTATTATAGGTACACTGTAGTTGCTCTCAAAGGCTTCGTTCAAGTCGCACAATTTTCGTGGCGAGCTCAAGCACTACAAAAATTGCTTTGAAAAGTGCATCAAAGATCGCATGTGTAAGCCTGCTTTAAATACTGATGCAAGAATGACAGAATCGGAATCATTGATGGTTAACGAGTGAGTTCATTGGTGGGTTCATGGGTGAGGTAACAGCTAATATTAATAATAATGCTAATAATAATGATGATAATGATGATGACGATGATGATGATAAGTGTGATAATAATAATAATTAGTAGACTTCTCATAGGCTACGCCTCGAGACGTTATTATACTGCACATCATCATCACCATATAATAATAATAATAATAATAATAATAATAATAATAATAATAATAATAATAATAATAATAATAATAATAATAAGATCGTAGGGAGCAGGAGTAGAGAGGTGCTGAGGGAGATGCAGAAGGCGGTACTGTCAGGCACACTCAACATTGCCCGAACTTTCAAAGTTGCAACTTGAGGGGTAGACAAATCTAGAGAACTCTGTCATCTTATGTAGTTTACGGATGGTTGAGATTTTAGATTTTGGATTCTAGATTTTAGTATTTCTTTATTTGATAAGTACCTAATAATTTATATATATATATATATATATATATTAAAAACTGGACTAGGTATCTTGGATTTCTAGCATTTTGATTGGCTCAACGGAGCTAGGCAGTATCAGCTCATATACCTGCTGCGACCAAATATGGTCAATGAACACTCAACAACAAAGTGAGCTGAAAGTTTTTTCCTCGCGAGCAACCCGGCGAGAAAAATGGACGAGAAAAATCACTTGCCAGCAAATTTAAATTAAGCAGAAATTCCAACAACGTCACCAACAAGCATCACCAACAGCGTCGTCTAACACAAGTCAAAATTGTTTGAAGAAACTGTGCAGAAATAGAAATTTAAGCATTAAGCGTTGTGTTTACAATTAATTTCTTTCATCGATCGTCGCGACGATCATTGAAATTGAACAAAAGGTAGGTATTATCAAAAAGGATTTCCACTTCAAAATATCAAGACAAGACATAACATAAAACACAATGAAATGGGGCTGGAGCATTTAATAAAAACTATCACACATTCATGGCGAGTCGGTGCGAAAATCATGAAGCAGTCTAAACAAGTGCTAAAAAAATACAGCTGCAAACTAACAAGAAGGAAGGAAGGGCGAGAATGTTTTTCGGCTTTAACATGCAAAATCAGGACACTGGTTTACCTGCACTTGTCGTAGCTCTATGTTCCAACAGGTCCAAATGCTCAGATAGAAATTGGATGCCATGTAAACGGAGTTGAATCGCTTTTCCAGTTGTTTGAATGTTGTTTTTTACCATTCCGTCCGCAACCTCTAAACCGAGAACAACTGCATTTTGCGCTTTGCGTTTAACAAACTATGATGGTGAATTCTAATGTTCCTCGCTACAGTAATCTTGCTTCTGAGCTGCATAGAAAATACCTCTTCAAGTTCAACTGTTCAAATTTGTTCTGTCTTCAGTTCGATCAAACACGCACATGATGGCTCCGTTGTGCGAACAGATTACAAACTTGTTCAGTTTCAACTCCAGCAGCTATATGGTGAAATTGTACAGCTTCAATCCGCATTGAACGATGATTACAACAATGTTCAGGAAAAATCAAACATGTACCATATTTCAGAGCCAATAATTAGAGGATTTTTTTCCAAAACGTGTGCTACTTTGTTCACTTTCGAGCAGTCTTCATTGATTCATTCAGCTTTGCAATGAAACGCTGCAACACTTCGCGAGGTTTTGGCGCCTTTTTCGTTCAGTCATGTGATCGATTCTTGTTCCGCTTAAATTTCTTTTCTTTTTAAATAGTGGTTAAGTTTTTAATAAAACAATTATTCTACTCGGGCTTGCTGGATATCAAATGATTATAACCAACTCGGCGCTACGCGCCTCGTTGGTTATCTATCATTCGATATCCAGCGCCCCTCGTAGAATAATTGTTAAATATATTATATAATAATGTTTGTAACTATAAGTATATATTTAGCAATTTGTCAACGAGGTACCTGGGTACCATTTTTTCAAAGAGCGGATATCGTTATCCACTGGATAAGCCGTAATCCAGCGGATAAAACATGGGGGGAAAATCTCTACATAGACATATGGATTATGAAAAGAACAAGAGTGTATTTAGAAACAAGCCAGTGTGTGGCTTGGCCAATTGTATAAGTTAAACTTAAATTGCTTCCTTGGATAGCGTCTTATCCACTAGGTTATTAACCTTTTCTACTCTTGGAACAACTGGATCCAGGTTGGGTTGATATATGGGTTAGCAATTTTTTGGTAGTAAACATCAATGTTCTGTCCTCCATTTTCATTCATAGGAACTGAAAGACTGCAAATTTCATTTTATATAGTTAAAAAAGGAGAGATGCTTGCAACTTTCAGCACTGAAAAAAGACCAAAAATTTAGCAGACATCTAGCAGTCCCATTGGGATCAGTATATTATACGGTCAAACTGGAAGCAGGGGTTTGAAGTAGTGCGTATTTCCGAACAAAATTTAAGTAAAATTTAATCTCTAAATTGACTTCTTACTGCGAGACTAATTCCCCCAACCCTCTAAACACGAATTCTTTGTCACTGCTGTTATGAATGAGAGATTTTGACTCAGGCGCCTTCCTACACTAGTCTTATTTTGACGAAGAACATCTCTGCGTTAACAGTGCCTACCAGTGTTTTCAGATGGCCAAGTGTCAACCAACTCTACTACCTGCGTCGACTTGTGAAAAGTGTGGAAAAGCATAATCTTCACAATTTGCAGTCCGAGAAACAACAGGTGATATGCCTGTGCTTTTAGGTCTTCTTCTTCTTCTTCTTCTTCTTCTTCTTCTTCTTCTTATACGTTTCCCAAAATTTTTACTTTCAAATTTGAACATGTTCTAGCATGATTTTATCAATCAAATTTTGGCTGCTGTATCTGTTCAGTGTAGAGAGTCATAAGATGCTTTGGCATGTTTTATTCATCCTTTAAGTGGCTTTTTAACTTACTTTTATTTTTTAGCACTGTTCCCATTTTTGCTTTGGGAACGTTCCGATTAAGAGATGATTGTTCCTCTTTGGAGTGGTCCTTTTAAGATCAAAAGGAACAAATTGCTGTTAAAAATAGGAACAAAGTGTTCATTTAGAGCTAAAAAGAACCTTTTGTTCCGAATTTTTAACATTGAAAGGAACTTTTTGTTCCTAAATGAGTGGCCTAGGAACAGGTGTTCCCAATGGTATTGTTCCTCTTTTATCATTTTGGTCCTTTTTAATCGTTTGAGGAACAATTGTTCCTATTAATGCGTTCCCTTTTAGAGTGGCTGTTCCTTTTTGCTGACACGAGGAACTTTGATTCCCAATTAATTATGTTCCTTTTTTTGTAAGGGAACGTTTGTTCCTTTCTAACATTGTTCCTGCTTTAAAAATTGGTTCCTTCTTATTCACTTGAGGAACAATTGTTCCCATTAATGGTTCCGTTTTGAATGAAATGTTCCTTTTTATTGGCACGTGGAACAGTCTGTTCCTAACCATTAGTTCCGATTTATGTAAAATGGTTCCTATTTAGAAATGACAGTTTCTTTGTACATCTTGTTCAACAGAAAACAATCTTCTTTTCTTGCCATCTATGGTTTTATCGCTTTTTAATTGGCAAAACGTTTAGTGTAGTGTTTTATGTTTCAAACATCACGAAGCAGGGTCAATAGCAGATTGTAAAAGACTTTTCGAGGCGCTTATAGACTTGTCCGGGAAAGGTTGAACATAATCGCAACAACATTTCTCACATTGAATTTGTAAATGTATTTAAGAATAATGAACACTGGGCAAGCAGAGGCATGCCTGAGCAAACACGGGCAAGTTGGGGCAGGTTTCGGCAAGTTTGAACTTGCACAATGCAGCCATTGTTTTTTGTCGCCTATGTGCTTTGTTCACTATTTATGACAACATGAAAAGTGGATTTTTTTTATTGTTGACTCGGGGAAGAACAGAAGCCTCTTTACAAAAAGGGCTGGGCTGCGATTGACATGCGCACAAAAGGGACAATGATTTAACTTGAGAACCACTTGAAATTTTAATGAGGATCTTGTTAATTTCAAGATACTACCACTACTACTAATGCATGAACGAAACTGACCTAGAAGCCATTAGTGTTTCACACAGAATACTATCATACTGTCGAGTCTTCACAATGAATTAATGGGCAAAAGCCTTCATAGCGTTAAGTGTCATTTCTTTGCTTAGGCTACTTTTGACTAGAGCAAAAGTACTTCAAGCTGCTATTTTTGCACGGTTTCTTCGCTCCTTTTCCGTCAGGGAACGCGGGCCTTCGTCTCTTCTGGGCAAACTTTGAACAACCGGGAGGAGCTGTACTGGGTGTTTGCAGGCTTGGCAATGGCGTTATGAAGATGTCTCCGTCACTGCTATTCTCGTTCTCCGAGGTAGCACCTTGCACTGAGGGGACTGCCGGTTTGTCGGTAGCTGAAGGTATGGAATCCACTGATTCTTCGTAGGTGGTGCTGTTATCTCCGTGATCTTCCGATCGGGAAGATTCGCCGAACTCGTCCTCGGTCGGCAGGACATGGAAGAGGCTGGTGACGAGACGCCTTTGTTCTTTTTTCAGGAGGCCCAGAGCAACGCACGATCGCTTCCTCTGCTCCAAGGCAAACTGGCAACCGGCCGTACCATAATTCTGGTGAAATTGTCTCAGCTTATCTCGCAACACCTCGCGGCAGGCCTCCATGGACGCCCTTCTCTCCTGATTCAGGGCTGACCGCTCTAGTGTCCTGGTGAACTTGTGAAGTTCCCGCTCGGTTTCTACTAACCAGGGTGTTTGAAACGCGGCAAGTGCTCTTTCTCGCCTTGTCTTCAACTCTTCTCGAAGGGTCTGCTGCTTGAAGGCGGCCAAGTCGTCTTCAATTTGCGTAGGCATGGGTTCAGATGCATCCCTCGGAAGCAGGGCCACATGTTCGCTTGTGACGCCCTTCGACACGAGATTTTCCTGCCTTCGTCGGTACACCATCTCCTCTGCCTGCCTCCGTCTCTCTCGCTCGCTGAGTCGCGCATGCAACATGGCGGAAACTTGGCGGTGGTGGAGTGACTCCTGAGCGCACTGCTCCACAACTCTCCTCAAAGCACTGACGGTCTGGTCGTCCTGACTTGCGTCCGAATCATCCTGAGTGTTTTCCGTTGCACCCTGAGCACCCATTCCGACAGTTGGGCCATCACACTCATCTAGCACTTTGTCCAAGCTCAACGTGCGAAGCTCTTCCTTTTCTGTTGCTCCCAATACACCATCCTCCACGCTATCCTCGTCACTTAGCTCGTCCTCAGTAGCCGATGCCGTGCACCTCCTGGCTTGTGCGGCCGCCCACACAATGCACTCCATCGGGTGTCTTCGTAGCCATGTCGAGACTCTTTTCTTGGGAGCCGGGAGACTCTTGAAGTTGTAGTTTCGAAGCCTACGATCCATTGCGGGCTGATCTTCAGGCTTGAACTCCAATTTGTTTTGTGCCGTTAACAACATGGGGCAGCGGTTGATGAACGACTTTGCTGTTTGATACTTCACATCGCATGCAGTATATCCCCCCTGGGTTAAGATTTTCCAGTCGTCGACGTCCATTGTGGACGTCGAAGCCTCGTCAATGAAGATCACTTCAGTGGATTTCGAGATCATGGCCTTGTTGAATACCCCTTGCTTGGTGATTGTTGCAACGTTTGTGTGGTGTACAAGCCCAAGGATGGGATGGAATAGGCTGGTTTTGCCGCTATTTGCATCACCAATGAGACATGGAACTTTGTCCTTGTGGCACTTTTTGTTGAAGCTGAGAAGCTTTAGGAAATCCTCGCAAAACTCACCAATTTCCACTTCTGAGAGGCTGTTTTCTAAAATTTCTTTGAAGTATTTGGGGTCAGGCTCTTTACCTGGCTCGTACGTCGTGAAAGCTCTCGGAGAGATGATGCCTATCTTCGCGTCTGGAATTGGGTTCTTTACAAAGTGCCTTTCTTTAATGGACCAGCAGTGTCCGCCATTAGCCTCGATTAGATTGTAGTCGATGGAGATTGGACGTACCACCTCGCAGTCTGGGTCAGAGAGTATGTCAATTATCTTTCTCATGTCCTTTAGTAGTCTTGCCTTAAAGAACTTGTTCGCTGCAAGGCTATCTATGAAAACTCGGACTTCGCACTTGTAAGCGTAAGTGTACATGGCCATGGGAACTTTCTTGTAGATTTTTCCGCGAAAGAGAGCATACTCCATTTTCTTCAATGCCAATCCTACGTCGTTGACGAGCACAGTCAATTTATCCGACATTCTTGCTTCTTCGTCTGCACTTTGTGCGTTGTCCTCTTCAAAACCAAACATATCGATGTCTAACTTCGCGTCTTGAAGCTTAGTGACGTACAACTTCAACGTGGAGCCGAAATTCAAATTTGTGAGCCACACTCTGGTCACCTTCTCTGTTCCACAATCTTGCGAGTCCATCAAGTCTCCTTCGCCCAGCAGACTATCCATTTCAGTTCGGAAGCAGTGTTCATACGAAGAGTTTACTAATTCCTGAATCATGGGGTTTTTGTGATCTTTTAAAACCTTGTACAATTCTTTCATGGCAGCCGACTCCTTGCCTTCATAGCAGGGTACCTGAGAATAGAATAGCAGCAAATCCATTACTTTGGTTTTGTGGCACTGTTAGAAGATTAAGTGTGTTGTGTTTTCTGTTTGGAAATGTCTCGAAATATTGAATAGTGACTCTGAATGGTCCAACTTTAACACAACTCATTTCGATATCATGGAGTTCCGTTTTTTTCGCAGGATTTTCTCACCGTGGTTGTTGTTAAGGTGGTGTTCGAATGGTATTCAGCAATAAGCTATTAAAACGGACAGAAAACAAGGCCTACGTTTCAAATATGCTATTTATCCGAATACACAATACTTTGGAGAAACGATGTTAAAATGAACATTCACATACCTGTTGTGCCACAGTCTCCACGCCGCATTCCAAGATCGCACGGTGAATTACGATGGGGTTTGCCGCTGCACCATTTGGCGTAGTTAAAGCTATCTAGTAATTGATGCATGGGCATAATTTCTCATTGATGATTGTCGGATGGTTAGATATCCAATTTTGACTTGCTGTGCTTGCTACTTGACTGGATGTCAATGCTTCATCATTGCTTTCATCACTTTTGTATTCCTCTGTGGTTGCTCCCTTTTTTCCTCGTCCTTTTTTAGGGCTTTGGGCACTTATAGCTCCAAAGAAAAATGCTACGTTTCTTACTCCTGTGGAAAAAAAAAACGATCATTCTTAAACAACGAGACCTTCTTCAAGAATTGAAAGGCAAGACAGGAAATTGAGAAGCAAATTCTTACCACAAATTGCCTTATCACAAATGTCTCTGGTTTTACAGACGTTATACCAAGCTTTCTGTAGGCCTCCTTCGTTGATTTCACATATACATTGCGCTTTGACAATACTACACTTCCCAACGATGATAGGGCTTACAAAGCATAAAGCTGCACTCTTTATGGCGTTACTGTTCAATTGCCGACAAGGATACCTCGTCTTGTTCATGTTGGGAATGATTTCTTCTCAGAACAGGCACAAATTTTATACGCAAATCTACTTGTGATAGTCAAGAGGAATAAATTTGAAAATCAAAGGAAACTGATAGAAGTGTTTAATTTGAGGTCCAAAGTTGTAACCTGCTTTAACACGCTACAGTCTTGCTGTTACCCCCAGAGATTTCCTATCATGTTTAGTGCAATTATTTCCCGGTTTTGTTATCTTGCCGCAACAAAGAAGACTAATTACTGGCGAAAAACGTTTGAAGTATCCAAGGTCAAGTTCGAGCTTGTTTTTCATAGTTTTGATGTACATCACATAACGCAAAACAAGCGATCGAAGCAACAGGTGTTGGTGTTGTTCGTTAGACTCCATGAAACACTGGTTCCATTATTTTCCGTGATAATAGGTAGCAATTAGCAGTCAAAGACTATTGAAGCAGCCCAAGCTCAATTCCATGTTTATTTCACATTTGTTACGGACTTTACTAAGCATCGCAAAATCAAGAAACAAATGTCTCGATTACTTGGTGCGAAATTTGTTATTTGCACTTTTTCATGACAAAAAGGGGTAATAATCGTCTGGTACCGTCAGGGTCATTTGTTAATCATGTTGTCATATTTCATAAAAGTTGACAATGAAAATTTGTTCATGAATCTAAATCGCTGGGTGGAGGTTCTTTTGTCCGCAAATACCATGAAATCCGCCCTATCTACAGTTTTTTTTCGGACAGCAAGAAGTTCCACTCTCTGACAACGTGCTAGTTCACCAGCAGAATTTGTACATGCAAGTGTTAGATAAATGTTATTTATACTTCTCACTCTCTCTTTTTTTTTTTACTTTAACTGTCTTCCGATGAACATGAAGACATCTACACTGTAAAAGAGCAGTATCAACCCATTCACTCCTAGGAGTGACCAGCATTTAAATCCTCCTCATCATTTTAATACACTGTCAAGGAGACAAATAATGAGAATTAAGAAAATAATCAATTAGGGAATACGGTCTTGATTTAACGCCAAATTCTCAGGAACGGCCAACAAAGAAATGTATGGTTATCAGTTAGAAGAATGAGAACTGCTAATGGGAGTGAAAGGGTTAAGTCATATTTGTATAAGACATTAACGTAAAATCCGTGAAATCCGGCCCAACCACAGATTTCTCGCTGGCCTTTGTACTTCCAGTTTGAAGTGGAAGTTGACAGGGTGATTTTGTTGTTTTTCTAAAATACGGCGGATTTTACGGATTTCACGGATATTTAGAACATACATGATTTAATACTTCCTTTTTTAACTGCAAGTATCTTATGTATGTAATATATTCATATATTCTCTTCAAAGATGTTTGCAGTTTAAAGTTTCCGTAAAATTCGTGAATCCCGCCCTAACCACAGATTTCTTGCTGGCCTTTGAACTTCCAGTTTGAAGTGGACGTTGACAGGGTGATTTTGCTTTTTTTCTAAAATGCGGCGGATTTTACGGATTTCACGGATATTTAGAACATACATGATTTAATACTTACTTCCTTTTTTAACTGCAAGTATCTTATGTATGTAATAATAATAATAATAATAATAATAATAATAATAATAATGTAATAATGTATGTAATATATTCATATATTCTCTTTAAAGATGTTTGCAGTTTAAAGTTTCCGTAAAATCCATGAATCCCGCCCTAACTACAGATTTCTTGCTGGCCTTTGAACTTCCAGTTTGAAGTGGAAGTTGACAGGGTGATTTTGTTATTTTTCTAAAATACGGCGGATTTTACGGATTTCACGGATATTTAGAACATACATGATTTAATACTTCCTTTTTTAACTGCAAGTATCTTATGTATGTAATATATTCATATATTCTCTTCAAAGATGTTTGCAGTTTAAAGTTTCCGTAAAATCCGTGAATCCCGCCCTAACCACAGATTTCTTGCTGGCCTTTGAACTTCCAGTTTGAAGTGGAATATTTAGAACATACATGATTTAATACTTCCTTTTTTAACTGCAAGTATCTTATGTATGTAATAATAATAATAATAATAATAATAATAATAATGTAATAATGTATGTAATATTTTCATATATTCTCTTTAAAGATGTTTGCAGTTTAAAGTTTCCGTAAAATCCATGAATCCCGCCCTAACTACAGATTTCTTGCTGGCCTTTGAACTTCCAGTTTGAAGTGGAAGTTGACAGGGTGATTTTGTTGTTTTTCTAAAATACGGCGGATTTTACGGATTTCACGGATATTTAGAACATACATGATTTAATACTTCCTTTTTTAACTGCAAGTATCTTATGTATGTAATATATTCATATATTCTCTTCAAAGATGTTTGCAGTTTAAAGTTTCCGTAAAATCCGTGAATCCCGCCCTAACCACAGATTTCTTGCTGGCCTTTGAACTTCCAGTTTGAAGTGGAATATTTAGAACATACATGATTTAATACTTCCTTTTCTGACTGCAAGTATCTTATGTATGTAATAATAATAATAATAATAATAATAATAATGTAATAATGTATGTAATATATTCATATATTCTCTTTAAAGATGTTTGCAGTTTAAAGTTTCCGTAAAATCCATGAATCCCGCCCTAACTACAGATTTCTTGCTGGCCTTTGAACTTCCAGTTTGAAGTGGAAGTTGACAGGGTGATTTTGTTGTTTTTAACCGGCCGTCGCTATGGCGATCGCCGGTTTATAAAATGGACACGGTTTTTGGTGAAAGCAAGTTGGCTTAACATACGAACAAAGTGCTGTAAAGCTTGTGGTACGGGTACTCAAGAGCGGTACTGTCTTATATAAGACGCATGCGCATACAGTACAGCCCAAAAACAATGCACGCGCAAGAGCTTCTTTTTGCGTACGCAAGCCGGGAACTTCTTGCGGCTACTTGCGGGACGCTTGCGCTTGAATACTGCAAGCCGCAAGAACTTCTTTGCGTTTAGAAGTTAAAACCGCAAGAACTTCTTTATGGTAAAGATGTCCGCACCGCAAGTAAGCACAAGAACTTCTTTGCGCTAACATCTTAAAAACCCGGAACCCGGAGAAGGTAAAAAGGAGACCACTTTGTAGTGCAACGCACGTTCGAAATCGGCTGCCTTTGTTGCTTGCAATCAGTTGTTTATTTGGTCGCTTGTAAGTTTTTTCTTCGGTTTAGAATTTTTTATCTGATAAAGAGTTCACTAGGTTCTGAATTTGACGCTGGTCGCCTTCAATGTTATTTTTTAACGGCTAGGGAGAAACGAGACTCAAACGAAGCACGCGTATGTTATTGTTTATTATGTGTTCCGGAGTCCCAGACATGCGGTACGCTTAGCGGCGCAAAAGATTTCGCTCGATTTATTTCACTTAAATAAGGAACAACGGCAAAGCACAGTCCATCCGTCACATTATTAATGAACCGACATTCACCTGTTCAAAAATCTTAATTGGAAAAACACATTATGTTTGTAAAAATAGTTCCATTCACTACGCTGAAGTCGATATCACATTTTAAAACTTCGAAGTAAACCAAAGAAGTCTGAAGGAAACTAAAATTCCGCGATCTGAAAGAAATTCGACACGTCAATTCTAACCTGAGTAAACACAAATCTGCCGTATGCAAATGTCGTACGATTTGCATGAATGACATTTTGTAACGCAATGCATGAGCAGTTCTCTAAGCCGTCAAAACAGCAAGCCCCAGGCAGCAAGCTGTGTCGAAAGGCGAATGTGTAGTTGAAATCATATGTTTATGCTATTTCTTCGAGTATTCCTTTTTTGCTGGGAAATTAAAGTGGTAAAGATGCAGGGATTCTTGACGAGTTCACCCACGAGATGGCATGACTTCCTGCACGTGTAAAGTCTTGTCTTGTCTTGCCTGTCAAAGAAGAGTTCGCGTAGTTTGGCACAATTATAGCTTTTGGACTTTTTTGTTTCTATTTCTTTGATGGAATAAAAAACTGAATTGAGTCAGTTCTGTGTGTGTGTGTGTGTACCGTGGCCGAGAGTGGCCATCGAAAGTAAAAAGTCAAAACCAAAAGTCGATCTTCAAAGTGAAAAGTCAAAATCAAAAATCAAATGTGAATTTACGAAATAAAAAGTCAATTCGCAAATTGAAAAGTCGAAATCAAATGTCGATTTCTGAAGCGCGAAAATCGAGCTTCGACTTCTCACTTCTCACTTTCGATTTTCGACTTTGACCACCCCCCCACCCCCCTCCCCTATTAAGTCGGAAGACTTGGTAGCCTCGTCCAGCAGATTTCGCAACCAGGCCCAGGAAAGGCATTTTGCCATGTTCTTATATAATTTTTCCATTACTTAAAGTCTTTGAAACTCGAATAGTTTTAGGTTCAAAATGTCAAAGCGGAAGAATAAGAGCGACTTCAACGCCGCGAATGTCGCAGAACTTACAAAATATTTGCAGGAATGTCGGTTTTAGTAAGCGGATATTTGAAAACTTCGATAGTAGAAATCGCCTCTGCAGTCGAAAGAATGGTTTTGCCAGTGGATCCAAACATCGAAAAAGATCAAGTTAATGATGCAGAGAATTTAATAATTCATGATAGGCTAATTTTCCATCCATTTTCCCCGAAGGCCGTGAACAACTTTAACTCTTCGCCGCCGTTTGGGTTGTGCGACATTTTTGACTATTTAATTTACCAATCCACTGCATACATTGCGGCCGCAATGTTCATACATCCCCATCTCCACCACCTTTACACTTGCATCTTGCCTGAAGTACACTACCTCGGTTTGCACCTCTACCCTCAAGAATAAACCAGTGATCGTAGTACTTCTTTCCTCAGCTTTCCTTCATCCGTTTTGATTTTCATGAGAGGCCAGACTTTGGTTACATAAACATGGACACCCTCTTGATTCAACTGAGCAGTTACTAAAGATTCTACATAACCATCACTGAATAAGCGATAATCTTCAAATCACTTGCAAGCAGCGAGCCCATGCTAGTCGTAATCAGCGCAGCGGTGGTAAATCAAACAACCCAAACGGTGGCGGCGAGTTAAAGTTGTTCACGGTCTTCAGAGAAAATGGATTGGGAATTAGCCTGTCATGAATTATTAAATTCTCTGCATCATTGGTTTCGTCTTTTTCGAAGTTTGGATCCACCAGCAAAACCATTCTTTCGACTGCAGAGGAGATTGCCATTAGCGAAGTTTTCAAATATCCGCTTTGTGAAACTCGGCGTTCCTGCATAATTCAGCCATATTCATGGCGTTGAAGTCGCTCTTATTCTTCTGCTTTGACATTTTGAATTATATAGTAACGGGAACTTGAAATAGTGACTCGTAATTTGTAGACATGTGGTTGTTTGGGAACCGAATGTCCGAACGTTCGCGGTTCGGCGGTTTGTTTACATCAAAAGTCGCGTGACAATACACGTGAAAATCTCACGCCGAAAAGGTGAAATCTGATTTGTGATAACTCGTGGATTCTTGTAGCTTGCCTGTTTAATTGTTATATTTCTCAGTTATAAAATTCGACCTCTGAACGTTTGTTAAGCGACTTAATGTGGTTTTTACGCCGCTTTTGGCATATTAGGTACGTTGAATTTGTTTCGTTTAGGAACTTGATAGGTTTTTTCAGCCTCTCATGTTTATATTTGTGACAATAAAGGATTTGAAATATTATCTGCAACGTGATGAGTTTCCCTGCCGAACGCGATGTTTGTAACGCCGGGCCCGGCTTATACAAAATTCTTTTGCAGGATGTTGTGTTTCGTATCATGGAGTGTGATCTATAGTCCCTCTTCGTCATGAAATTGAAGTTGTAGCTTCTTTATAGCTATGCAACGTGTAATAGATGGCTGAACCCCGCTTCAGTCAAACGTGTGAAAGCAAAGTTATGAGAACGGCTAAAACACGAGCGTGGGAGTCGTGCAGGACTGTCATCCCCATTTTACAAAGTTGATCTACGAGTTTTCTGAACTAGAAATAGAACACAAAACAAACGGTTTCAGACCTTTGTAATGACCAATTTATTGCAGCATTGAAAGAAAAAATCTTACCGCGTGTCTTCTTTTCTTCGTCCATGATCTGACACGAAAACTTTGTCCCAGTCTTCCGCTCCGTTAAGAAAATGTTAGGGGAGGGGGGTAGGGAGGGTGGTCAAAGTCGAAAGTCGAAAGTGAGAAGTGAGAATTCGCAACCCGATTTTCGCACTTCAGAAATCGACATTCGATTTCGACTTTTTAAGTTGAAAATTGACTTTTTAAAGCGACTTCTTAGTTTGTAAATCGACTTTTGATTTTTGAGTTTGACTTTTCACTTTGCAGATCAGCTTTTGATTTTTGTGTTTTTGACTTTTGATGGCCACTGTCGGCCGCCGTAAGTTCTGAGTTGAACCCGTATTACCGTATCAGACACGCTTAAAAAAAATTGTTCATGTTTTGTCATGTGCCGGAGATCATGTTTACCGGTTGTTTTATCTTGCAGTCGGAAAGCTGGCGGATATTCCATTTCGTGACGTGAATTTTCTTCGATACTTCGGTTGTTCGAACATTTGCTTCCTTGAGTTTTTGATCAGCCTTGCGAACTTTCGCTTGACTTGGCGAATTGTCGCGCCAACGCGGCGAAAAATCGCTCGAAAGCTCGGCGATATTTCAAAGAGAATAGAGTGCGACATTCTCTCTCATTACTTTTGCAAATTACCTCACACTAACACGAGCACTACAAGTTTCTTCGGCTGGACCCGCAGTACTTCTTGCGCCTTCTTGCGGCTTGCGGTAACATTAGTAACTTCTTGCGGCTTCTTGCAGGGTCTGGAAGGGGGGGTCCTGATCCCGCATTCCCACTCCTTTACCACGAGAATCCCGCATCCCGCACTTTTTTTATCGCTATCCCGAATTTCGTTTCTTCTTTCCCAAAAATACATTAAAAAAGACTAATTTCTGCAAAAGCTAATAAATTTAAGATGTAGATTAGGCCTTTCGATTGATATTTGGCGCTCGCCTGGTTTATTCGCTTTTGCCGCTGTAAGGGTTTTTTGGGTCGTGACGATTTCCCGAATTCCCGACAGACAGGCAACAAAATCCCGCCGGCATCCCGTACCCAAATTTGGTGAATCCCGCTTCCCTCGTAGCAGTCAAATCCCGAATCCCGTCAAGATGTTTTGCGTTTTCCCGAATCCCGCACCGTATTTTGGTCAAATCCCGGATCCCGAGAATACCCTTTCAGACCCTGTTTCAACTTCTTGCGCTTCGAATGTTCTTGCGGGTAAACCGCTAAAACATAGCACTTTCACTTCCGCCGGCTTGCGTGTTCTTGCGGCGCAAGAACTTCTTGCGCCACTTCTTGCGCGTGCATTATTTTTGGGTTGTACTGTATTAGTCTGCTGAATGTTACCTTCGTGTGTTCTTTTCTTTTAATTTACAGTATTTAAGATATCAACGACGAAGGGTTGTTAAGTTTGGGGTTTTTTGTAGTTGTCTTGTAAAACGCATGCGCAATTGAGTAAAGCAGCTAATAGGATGGAATGCGGAATTGGCTGTGTTGTCTGATCTAGTTAGTGGTTATGGGGAAAATTTTTTTAGCGCAGGGTGTTTTTTATTCGGGATTGACATTTTGAGGGTGTAAAAATGTGGGAGTCAGAAGGATTTGTGAATGTCAGGAGCATATCACACTTCTGTGAATGTGATTTGCTTTGAAAGTTGCGTTTTGTATAGGAGCGGTGTAACATTGTGCTGCGTTTTATGGGGGGGGGGGTTGCGAAGTGAATTGTAGGGTTTCTGATTGGCTAACTTGTAATTCGCAGCGGACAAAAAGGACAGTTGCGTTTTGCCGGCGTGGGCTAGGAAGAGAAGGAATTGGTACTAGAATGATGATGTAATATTAGTGGATTGCACCATCAGTACATGATAGTTCTGACTTGTGAACGGAGAGAGATGAGTGTTTATTTGAGGCGAGAAGTTGATACGAAAGAATCGTCATTAATAAGGAGATCAATTAATAGGGTAGGTGTTACGAGTCTTTTTGCATTGAAAGAACGAAAATATCTGAATATCATCGACGGATTTGTGTGGTTTGCGTGTGGTGTACGCTAAAGGCCACGAGCAGTCTCTCTTTCCGTTCAGAGATAGTAAAGGAAAAGAAAAACAAGCGAGTGAGCGCGAAATCGATTGCGGCTCGACAGGCGCGTTAGCTTTCAAAGACGTGGGCGACTTTCATCCCCGCCCGCTTGTTTACTTTTGCAAGGGGATTCCCGGGTTAGCAAACCGGATTTAAACATCACGTCATGAGATATGCCTTGACGTGCCCCATACTCTGACGATCTGCTCGAGCTCGTGTTTATCAAGCGTTATATTTTGATTCTACTGCTATGTTCACTGTTTGTATTTAAGGTCTAGGTACAACAGGATATACTTCGTCGTCCCGGTGTGAGCATTCTCAGTTGTGGACGAATTTATATCGACATTCAATGTTTGAGTGAATTTGCGTTTTTCAGCACAAATAAAAGCGATAAGAAAGATAAGCTGAGTCATCAGAGTTTAAACATTACATCATCCAGTAACGTTATAGTCAAAATATTGTGTCACACAATCACACTTTTCGTCACGCCGATTCGTATAAATAGAGGATCGCGCTAACATTTGTGAAACCTAGGGGTGGGGAGGGTCAGAATGGCCGGTTAA